>JANJGK010000010.1:46564119-46584119 GCA_039081455.1 Macrobrachium rosenbergii | reverse complement strand
CTTGTGGGGCTGTGGGCGTACCGGAACCCTCTCTAGTGTGGGCGCATCACGACAAGATTATACCTCATTCACACGACAGGTAATTATCGCTCTCTCTCTCTCTCTCTCTCTCTCTCTCTCTCTCTCTCTCTCTCTCTCTCTCTCTCTCTCTCTCTCTCTCTCTCTCTCTCTCTACAATAGATATGCATATCTCTGCAAGCTCCTCATTTCAGTATGGGTTTCGAATTTATGTACATTAGTTACAGTGAGGGTGGCTTACCACACCATATTACGAAGAAGTATAAAGATTTACTTAAATAAGTCCTTATACTTCGTATTATTTCAGTTAATAGATATATATATATATATATATATATATATATATATATATATATATATATATATATATACTGTATATATATGTGCGTGTGTGTTTTTGTGTGTGTATTGAATTGAATTCAGATATCTTCTACAAGAGGTGAGATAGACATTCCTCATCATCGTAAGATATAATTTTAACTTATTTGCTATATACTTTGAGATGACTGCATCGTATCCGCAAAGGAAATCGAGAAGTTAAGAGGCACTTTTATATATATATATATATATATATATATATATATATATATATATATATATTATATGGATGTGTATGTATGCATGTATGTGTGTGTATGTATGTATACATAGGAACAGACGCAAAATAAATATATATGCTAACATGTATTAGTTAAAGGGGACTAATAGTATATGGCATGGCATTTTATCTCATTAACATTATAGTTACAACACTGCATTCTTGTTGTGGCAGCCATTTAATCGACTAAATAAAGTTCAGATGAATAAACAACGATGTTAACTCGTTGGCGTTGGGATGTAAACGTAAATTCGACCTGTTATTCAACTGTACTCCATTCATTTGGTATTCCCCGTATGGGGGTAGCGCCGTCAGTGCACCTCACGAGGTGCACTGTAGGCATTACTTAGGGGTGTTCGCAGCATCCCTTCGTCCCCTAGCTGTAATCTCTTTCATTCCTTTTTACTGTACCTCCATTCATATTCTCTTTCTTCCATCTGGCTATCCAACCTCTCTTAACTTTTGATTCATAGTGCAACTGCGAGGTTTTCCTCCTGTTACACCTTTCGAACCTTTCTACTCCCAATTTCCGTTTCAGCGCCGAATGACCTTACAGGTCCCAGCGCTTGGCCTTTGGCCTAATTTGTATTCAGCATTCCATTCCATTCATTTGGTATTTTTTCGCCAAAGAAAAGGGTAAGCGTACGAGAATAGGCAAAATATGTTTATGATTCGCTGTCAAGGTGATTCGGGTTCGCCTAAGAAAAACCTTTCCTAAAAATAGGTCTTTATTTGATGGCTGATATAGAAGGAGTGTTTATGAGAGAGTGAGACGGATTGTTTTCCTGGAATGTTTTATGCGTTATTTTGCTTCTGGGTTTTCGTGTTTATTTCAGGAAAGATTTATTCATCTTTATACGCACACAGTTCGTCACGTTTATTGTGTAGAAAGTTTTTAGTTTTTTGTAAAAGAAAACTATTGTGCCGGCTTTGTCTGTCCGTTTGTACTTTATACTGTCAGCACTTTTTTCTGTCCGCCCTCAGATGTTAATAACTACTGAGGCTAGAGGGCTGCAATTTGTTATGTTGATCATCCACCCTACAATCATCAAACATACCAAATTGCAGCCATCTAGCCTTTTTATTTTATTTAAGGTTAAAGTTAGCCATAATCGCGCTTCTGGAAACGATATAGAACAGGCCACCACCTAGCCATGGTTAAAGTTTCATGGGCCGCAGCTCAAGCAGCATTATACCGAGACCACCGAAAGATAGAACTATTTTCGGTGGCCTTGATTATACGCTGTACAGAAAACTCGATTGCGCTTAAGAAACTTCGGCGCATCTTTTACTTTTTTTATTGTTTTGTTTAGGCGCAGGTCGTTATATTCTTATGTAGCTTTACAAGAAAGGGTCATAATAGTTTGGTTGTAACAAGATAATCCAAGTTTATTTTGTAGAAAAGTTTATTCGAGTTCGTTTCACGAATTTTGCAAGTTTATTTGCATGTATTTTATAGAAACGTTTATCCAAGTGTATTTTTTATAAAAATTTACTTATGTTTTATTTCATGGAAAGATTTGCGACATTTATTTAGTATAAAGGTTTTGTCGGTTTATTTTATGTAGTTTTATGGTGTAGAAAGTTATGCAAGCTTATTTCTTGTGTAGGTTTTCTCAAGTTTATTTGCAGGAAGGTATTTTCCGTTGGTAGGAAAGTTTATCCCAGTTTATTTGTGAAAAAGGTGATTTAGATCCCTGGCGAATTTACAGTAATTGTATAGCTCCAAATTATTGTTGTTAAATTGTTATTCTTCCGTTGCTGTAAAATATATACATTTTGCGTTCCGAATTTTAGGATGGAAAATATTTTGTTGATCTAATTTGTTGAACTACATAAAAGACTATTTTTAGGTTTTTGCATTATTCTGGAAAAATAGACAAGTATTGGAGTATTTCCTCTTTTATGCGAAAGGATATTACGAATTTCACAAAACTATAACTTTTATTGTGAGTGATTTAACATTTTAATGAAACGCTTTATTTTTGTCCCCTCATTTTCATTGAGAGAAATTGATCTCCATTATTATTGTTTTACGTGACCATGGCAGCAATCAACCTTTTTTTATTTTATCTTGAAATCATATGATAGTCTATTATTTTCATTTTTCTGAAAGAAATTGGTCCTATTTATTATTATTTACAAAAATTCATGTTTGCCATTATGAGGTAGCTTATCATGTAAACACTTCATCTTTTTTTTTATCATGTAATCAGTTTAACTTCTTATCATTATTTAACATTTTGAAATTAATTTTTAAAAAATTTATCTTCTTTTTCATAGGTTTACAGTCCAGCCTGACGGAACCCTTACACTGGCTGACATTCAGAGAGAAGACAGCGGTACGTACACTTGCACGGCATCTAATCATCATGGCACGGATTCCGTCACGTACAACCTCACCGTCCTGGGTAAGAAACCTTCAGCTCACAAGTTTAGGGACTGGTAGCATTATCTTATCTGCCGTTGTAGCAGCAGTTGTTGACTATAAAGGTTGTGTAAGACTTTAAAAGGCGAAATGTTCCCCTTTTTCTGGCAGTATTTAGATGCTGTATAATGTCTTTTGCACTTTAGAAATGCTGTGATACTTTACTTTGTAAAAGATTGCTGCACTGTTCTCATTTCCAGTTAACAAAGGAGACACGCCCCTTCTGGCATAAGTGCTGCACTATTTTCATTCAGTATAATACAAGAGACGCCCCCTTGTGGGATAGTTGCTGCACCATTTTCATTCAATATAATACAAGAGACACGCCCCTTCTGGCATAATTACTGCACTGTTTTCATTCAGTTCAATACAAGAAACACGCCCCCTTATGGCATAGTTACTGCACCATTTTCATTCACTTTAATACAAGAGACATGCCCCCCTGGTGGCATAGTTGCTGCACTATTTTAGTTCAATTTAGTGCAAGAGACACGACCCCTTGTGGCATAGTTGCTGCACTATTTTAGTTCAATTTAATACAAGAGACGCCCCCTTGTGGCATAGTTGCTGCGCCATTTTCATTCAATATAATATAAGAGTCACGCCCCTTCTGGCACAATTGCTGCACTATTTTCATTGAAGTCAATACAGGAGATACGCCCCCTTGTGGCATAGATGCTGCACTGTTTTCATTCAGTTTAATACAAGAGACACGCCCCCTTGTGAGATAATTGACGCACTATTTTCATTCAAGTTAATACAAGAGACACGCCCCCTTGTGGCATAGTTCTGCACTGTTTTCATTCAATTTAATACAAGAGACACGCCCCCTTGTGGGATAATTGACGCACTATTTTCATTCAAGTTAATACAAGAGACACGCCCCCTTGTGGGATAATTGACGCACTATTTTCATTCAATTTAATGCAAGAGACACGCCCCCTTGTGGGATAATTGACGCACTATTTTCATTCAATTTAATACAAGAGACACGCCCCCTTGTGGGATAATTGACGCACTATTTTCATTCAAGTTAATACAAGAGACACGCTCCTTGTGGCATAGTTGCTGCACTGTTTTCATTCAGTTTAATACCAGAGACACGCCACGTTGTGGCATAGTTACTGCACTATTTTCATTCAGTTTAATACAAGAGACAGGCCCCCTTGTGGGATAATTGACGCACTATTTTCATTCAAGTTAATACAAGAGACACGCTCCTTGTGGCATAGTTGCTACACTGTTTTCATTCAGTTTAACACAAGAGACACGCCACGTTGTGGCATAGTTGCTGCGCTATTTTCATTCAGTTTAATACAAGAGACACGGCCCTTGTGACATAGTTGCTGCACTATTTCCATTCAACTTAATACAAGAGACACGCCCCCTGTGACATAGTTGCTGCACTATTTCCATTCAATTTAATACAAGAGACACGCCCCTTGTGACATAGTTGCTGCACTATTTCCATTCAGTTTAATACAAGAGACACGCCCCCTTCTGGCATAGTTGCTGCACTATTTCCATTCAATTTAATACAAGAGGCACGCCCCTTGTGACATAGTTGCTGCACTATTTCCATTCAATTTAATACAAGAGACACGCCCCTTGTGACATAGTTGCTGCACTATTTCCATTCAGTTTAATACAAGAGACAGGCCCCCTTCTGGCATAGTTGCTGCACTATTTCCATTCAATTTAATACAAGAGGCACGCCCCTTGTGACATAGTTGCTGCACTATTTCCATTCAATTTAATACAAGAGACACGGACCCTTCTGACATAGTTGCTGCACTATTTCCATTCAATTTAATACAAGAGACACGCCCCTTGTGACATAGTTGCTGCACTATTTCCATTCAGTTTAATACAAGAGACACGCCCCTTGTGACATAGTTGCTCCACTATTTTCATTCAAGTCAATACAAGGGACACGCCCCCTTGTGGCATAGTTGCTGCACTATTTTCATTCAGTTTAATACAAGAGACACGCCCCCTTCTGGCTTAGTTGCTGCGCTATTTCCATTCAATTTAATACAAGAGACACGCCCCCTTGTGGCATAGTTGCTGCACTATTTCCATTCAATTTAATACAAGAGACACGCCCCCTTGTGGCATAGTTGCTGCACTATTTCCATTCAATTTAATACAAGAGACACGCCCCCTTGTGACATAGTTGCTGCACTATTTTCATTCAAGTCAATACAAGGGACACGCCCCCTTCTGGCATAGTTGTTGCACTATTTCCATTCAATTTAATACAAGAGACACGCCCCCTTGTGACATAGTTGCTGCACTATTTTCATTCAGTTTAATACAAGAGACACGCCCCCTTCTGGCATAGTTGCTGCATTAATTCCATTCAATTTAATACAAGAGACACGCCCCCTTGTGGCATAGTTGCTGCACTATTTCCATTCAGTTTAATACAAGAGACACGCTCCCTTCTGGCATAGTTGCTGCACTATTTCTATTCAATTTAATACAAGAGACACGCCCCTTGTGACATAGTTGTTGCACTATATTCATTCAAGTCAATACAAGGGACACGCCCCCTTGTGGCATAGTTGCTGCACTATTTCCATTCAGTTTAATACGAGAGACACGCCCCCTTCTGGCATAGTTGCTGCACTATTTCCATTGAATTTAATACAAGAGACACGCCTCTTGTGACATAGTTGCTGCACTTTCCATTTAATTTAATACAAGAGACACGCCCCCTTGTGACATAGTTGCTGCACTATTTCCATTGAATTTAACACAAGAGACACGCCCCCTTGTGACATAGTTGCTGCACTATTTTCATTCAAGTCTATACAAGGGACACGCCCCTTGTGACATAGTTGCTGCACTATTTTCATTCAGTTTAATACAAGAGACACGCCCCCTTCAGGCATAGTTGCTGCACTATTTCCATTCAATTTAATACAAGAGACACGCCCCTTGTGACATAGTTGCTTCACTATTTTCATTCAAGTTAATACAAGAGCAAGAGCCACGCTCCTTGTGGCATAGTTGCTGCACTGTTTTCATCCAATTTAATACAAGAGACACGCTCCCTTGTGGCATAGGTGCTGCACTGTTTTCGTCCAGTTTAATACAAGAGACACCCCCCGTTGTGACATAGTTGTTGCACTATTTTCATTCATGTTAATACAAGAGACACGCTCCCCTGTGGCATAGTTGCTGCACTATTTTCATCCAATTTAATACAAGAGACACGACCCCTTGTGACATAGTTGTTGCACTGTTTTCATTCAAGTTAATACAAGAGACATGCCCATTGTGACATAGTTGTTGCACTGTTTTCATTCAAGTTAATACAAGAGACATGCCCCCTTGTGACATAGTTGTTGCATTATTTTCATTCAAGTAAATAAAAAAGACACGCCCCCTTGTAGCATAGTTGTTGCACTGTTTTCATTCAAGTTAATACAAGAGACACGCCCCCTTGTGGCATAGTTGCTGCACTATTTTCGTTCAATTTAACACAAGAGGCACGCCACGTTGTGGCATAGTTGCTGCACTATTTTCTCTCAATTTAATACAAGAGACACGCCCCCTTGTGACACAGTTGCAAACTATCTTCGGAGAAATTGCATCTGACAAAATGATAATCTTCGTTTAGTATTATGTAACTTATTGATACATTGTTTCCCATCATTTGGTGAAAGTACTTTTGATTTCTATGTTCTTTTTATTGGATTTTTGCCAAGTTTTTGGATATAGATAGATAGCGTTTGCACAATGTCAAAACCTCTGAACTAAAAAAATCACCTCGATGTGTTTTAACCTATAGCAAGAGAAATTGTGTTAAAACTTTCCTGTACAAACATTAACTAAAATAAACAAAGTTAACTAATTGTCTGCTTTGCTATGAAATCAAAAAAGTAGAAACACGATTGGATAACGAATGATTTTAGCCCCGTTCAGCTCCACTCTGACATTCCCGAAAGGTCAGCTACGGATGACATTTCGCCCGACAGATTGAGCTGCATTCTGAAGTACTGCCTTGTAATGCGTCAAAACTTTACACCTGTCCTATTTACAGTACCTCCGTCAGCTCCGTCGCTCCACGTCACCGAAACGACCGCCTCCTCCATCCGTGTGCAGTGGAGCGTGGAGGATACCGGTGGAGCTGCCTTGGAGGGAGTCTCATTACATTACAGGTTTGTGTCGAAAAACAAGATTTTGCCTTGTTTCGTTTTTGTTGATATTTATTTGTTTTCTTCCAGTATTTTTGTAAGGCTCACGGTATATAATAGTGTTTTTGCCACCGTTATTGTTACTAGTAATTGCAATAAGGTCTCCATTGATATAATATAATGATAATGCTAATACTAATAATAGAAATGATGATTGTTATTATCACAGTCTTCATTGCTATTTATGATAATAATACTAATAAAAATAATATTAATAAAAATTATTATTATTATTATTATTATTATTATTATTATTATTATTATTATTATTATTATTATTATTATTATTTACAATATTCCTCCAGTAATTTATTTCTCTATGCGAAATTTCCGTTGGGAATTTCAAGTATGCTAGCTACTCAATACTCCCTCTCCCAAATTACATTTAAGAAAAATCTGCTTTTAATCAAAACTGGCCACCCATCTTCCCATCCACTGTGTCACAACACTGATGAAAGCATTGAGGTGCCCCCCGCCCCCTTTGCCAACTCCCCCCCCCCTTCCACCCCTCCCCTGAGACAGCCCCTCCACCCCAACTCTCCTTCCTCCCCGTCCCCCTCCTCTCCCGTTAATATTTTTATTTCTGGCTATGAGAAGCAAAATGGGGGGTGGAAACTAATATTGGTTATCAAGCTTCGGACGGCATTGATTAATGTTGCAATGGCTTGTTGAGAAGGAGGAGTCCCAGAATGGACTCATGTTCCATTAATCGCAGATCCGCCGGCGGTGAATGGGTGACGGAGCGAGTGGACGGAATACATAAGGCTTACACGGCCACCGGACTGAAATGCGGCACCCTCCACCATTTTTACCTCACGGCCACTAATCGGATAGGTAAGGGGGAAGAGCTTCTCTCTCTCTCTCTCTCTGTTATGTATAGTTGTAATTGTGCTTTTCTCTCTCAGTATTTTTCATTTACATACATGCAGCCTCTTGTTGCATCTATACGGTATATATTTTTATGTTTACCGCCATCTCTCTCTCTCTCTCTCTCTCTCTCTCTCTCTCTCTCTCTCTCTCTTGCAATTGACTGCATGTTTCTGTCTCTATATTTCTTGTGTACATGTCTGCAGCCTCCTATCGCTGTATCTGTAAGATATATATATTGATATGTTTACCTCTCTCTCTCTCTCTCTCTCTCTCTCTCTCTCTCTCTCTCTCTCTCTCTCTCTCTCTCTCTCTCTTCCTTTTGTCTTCTCTTTTATGTGTACTTGTAATTGTCAGCCTTTGCCTGTCACAATATATATATATATATATATATATATATATATATATATATATATATATATATATATATATATATATATATATATATAAATTTGTTACATATCTGCAGGCTCCTCTCGCTACATCTGTGTGGCACATATTTTTTTATACTTACCGCCATCTCTCTCTCTCTCTCTCTCTCTCTCTCTCTCTCTCTCTCTCTCTCTCTCTCTCTCTCTCTCTCTCTCTCTCTCTCGTCTTTTACGTATACTTGCAATTGTCCGCCTGTCTGTTTTTCAATTAATTTTGTTTGTTTCCGTATGTACTGCTTCCTCTCGTTACGTGTGTATGGTATATATTTTTATATGCTTACTTCTCTCTCTCTCTCTCTCTCTCTCTCTCTCTCTCTCTCTCTCTCTCTCTCTCTCTCTCTCTCTCTCTCTCTCTCTCTCTCTCTCTCTGCCTTACTTCATTAGGCAAACATGCACATTGCTAAAACTATATTTTTGTAAACCTGTGATAGATCATCATTTCAGTATTGTTTTGATTAACGAATAGATCATCACGCTTACAAACAAACGTATATGTAACCAAGAAAAGGAATACAGGTATCAGAACTATTGCAGAAGGGAAATATGTAGTACCAGTACAACATCGTAAATCCTCTAAGCAAATGTATCTTCGGAAGAGTACAGTATTATCTGAACATGTCATGTAGGATGCTAGATGCTCTCAATCACACCTGTTGCTCCCAGGCTCGCTGACCTATTGCCTCGCACGTGAACCCCCCGTAACCTCTGTTGCATATTTCATTAGCGATTTTGTAATTGTATCTGTATCTGTTTATTATTCATAGCCTGCTTCTTTACTCTGGCACGACTTTTTATTTGGTATTTCTGTATTTTGATAATTGCTGTTATTATAACTTTAATCATATTTCTCTGGGCAGAGAAGGTTACAATATTTTTCCCTTCATCCCGATATACTGTACATCCTTAATACAAGAATTAATTTTAATATGTTCTGTTGTTGGTCATACCTTTTTCTTTTTTTACTGTCCACTGATTTTGTGTTTTCGTCTTAAGAAAGACTTTATTGTATGCATAGTTTGTAAATCGCCATATGCACCTGTCATATAGCATGAATTTTTATCCACGTTTTATTAATTCCCACATGGGCACGAGTTTGTATTAATTTGATCCATGGTTTTTATTCATTTGTCATATGTCCTTTTATTTTATACTCTTTATTTTCCATCTATTTTCTCTATTCCCTTACATCTCTTCATAGTATCTTTATGTCGTACTGCGTCGCTATACAACCCTTCATTATTTTTAGTTGCAATATGTTTTTTTATTATATATACTCTATATTCACTCTTTTTCTCTATTCCCTTACATCTCTTCATGTAAAGCTCGAATTTTCAAAAATTGTACCTTTATACCCTAATTCATCGCTATACTACCCTTCATTATTTTCAGTTGCCGTATATTCTTTTATTATATACTTTATGTTTTCACTCTTTATATATTCCCTTACATCTCATAATTTAAGCTCTAATTTACCACAAATTGTATCTTTATACTTTATGTCTTCACTCTTTTTATATATTCCCTTACATCTCATCATTTAAGCTCTAATTTACCACAAATTGCATCGTTATATCTTAACTAGTTCCTCATTGGGAGGGTCGATATCGTTCTCTGCTAGCACTTTGCTGGGCCTGCGTTCGAATCTCCGGCCGGCCAATGAAGAATTAGAGGAATTTATTTCTGGTGATAGAAATTCATTTCTCGTTATAATGTGGTTCGGATCCCACAATAAGCTGTAGGTCCCGTTGCTAGATAACCAGTTGGTTCTTAGCCACGTAAAATAAGTCTAATCCTTCGGGCCAGCCCTAGGAGAGCTGTTAATCAGCTCAGTGGTCTGGTTAAACTAAGGTATACTTAACTTATATCTTAACTGATCTCTGTGCAACCCTTCTCAATAGGCACCAGCGCAGCCTCAACGACGGTTGGTGCCAAGACCAAAGGGCGAACCCCGGAAGTGCCGCCGCAGTTCCAGTTCATCACGACAAACAGTTCCCAGGCGACTTTGTACCTGGCGCAGTGGGGCGACGGCGGCTGCCCCATCACCCACTTCAGCGTTCAGTACAGGAGGGATAATAGCAGACAGTGGACCACAGGTAAGGGAGATACAACAAGGATTTTTATTTGTTTATGCAGGCACTCATATACATACTTTGTGAATGGGTACATGTTTGACGTTTGTATGTGTGTATTTTTTAATAGTATGTGCGGTATTAGATTGGCTTTGATTGTTGGTCAGATGTAAAGGGGTATTCTTTTACAATTTTAATTGTTCTGTACTGATGGCTGCAAATTATCTGAATTTGTAGAGATATGAACTGCCATTATATATATATATATATATATATATATATATATATATATATATATATATATATATATATATATATATATATTATATATATATGTGTGTGTGTGTATATTTGG
The DNA here is from genome assembly GCA_039081455.1 of Macrobrachium rosenbergii. Lineage (NCBI taxonomy): Eukaryota > Metazoa > Arthropoda > Malacostraca > Decapoda > Palaemonidae > Macrobrachium > Macrobrachium rosenbergii. The sequence goes on along the minus strand of JANJGK010000010.1, from coordinate 46,573,148 downwards.
AATTGGTTATGGAATTGATTATTAGTGTTGAATGCGAATGAAGAAAAGAAGATTGAAGCTGTTGAGATGAACTGCTTGCTTAGTCTGTGCAGCGCAAGAAGAATTAAAAAGGTAAAAAGTTTATAGGTACTTCCAACAAATGGTCAAAGTTAACATAATTTGAAGGAGGGATCACAGTATTTTGAGAAGGTACATCCATGTGGAAAGAATGGGAGACGCTAAGCTGGTGAAAGGAATGTACAGTTCAGGAATCTTTGATGAGGGAAGGACTGTAAAACCTTAATATCTCAGTGTGTATGTGTGTAAGGGGTTCGACGTGCTGCTGATAAGCTGTCTTTGTAGGTGTATGAAGGGGCTAATATGGAAGATTCATTTTACAGGGTGTTCATCTACAACTCACTAGTTTAAACATGAATGTAGCAGTGACGTTTGTGTGTGTTTTTTTTTTCTCTAAAAACACCCTTTGTCAAGGGAAGCGGCTTAATAATACTGTATATATATATATATATATATATATATATATATATATATATATATATATATATGTATATATATATACAGTACATACACATACACACACACACACACACATATATATATATATATATATATATATATATATATATATATATATATATATATATATATATATATATATATATATATATTTATTATATATATGCATACCTGTACATACATACGTGAACACACACACACACACATATATGGATATGGATATATATATATACCCATATACACACAAAATCATTTGTATTCCTCTTCACATGCCATGCTGCAGTGGGAACAGAAATCCCGCCTACAAGGACCTTCGCCGTGGGCGGCCTGATCGGAGGGGAAAAATACCACCTAAGAGTGACAGCCTTCAACTCTGCAGGAGCCACGCCTGCCCTTTACAAGATCCTCACACCTGGGCATGGGGGAGGAGGTGAGTTGCGCCGTACGAACGCGTTTTGGATTTAGAGAGAGATCAACTGAATGAGTAGAGGAGACAATGAGAGGGCCGTTCATTTAGCGTGGCTTAGGAGAGAACGAGAGAGAGTGAGAGAGAGGCCTGATGTTAACTGCTTTTGAAAGAAATGAAAAAGAGATGCTCTGTTATATGAGAGAGAGAAAAAAGAGATGCTCTGCTATATGAGAGAGAGAAAAAAGAGATGCTCTGTTATATGAGAGAGCAAAAAGAGATGCTCTGTTATATGAGAGAGCAAAAAGGACGCTCTGTTATATGAGAGAAAGAAAAAGAGATGCTCTGTTATATGAGAGAGAGAAAACAGAGATGCTCTGTTATATGAGAGAGAGCAAAAAGAGATGCTCTGTTATATGAGAGAGCAAAAAGAGATGCTCTGTTATATGAGAGAGAGAAAAAAGAGATGCTCTGTTATATGAGAGAGAGAAAAAAGAGATGCTCTGTTGTATGAGAGAGAGCAAAAAGAGATGCTCTGTTATATGAGAGAGAGCAAAAAGAGATGCTCTGTTATATGAGAGAGCAAAAAGAGATGCTCTGTTATATGAGAGAGAGCAAAAAGAGATGCTCTGTTATATAAGAGAGCAAAAAGAGATGCTCTGTTATATGAGAGAGAGCAAAAAGAGATGCTCTGTTATATGAGAGAGCAAAAAGAGATGCTCTGTTTTATGAGAGATCAAAAAGAGATGCATTTTATATGAGAGAGAGAAAACAGATGCTCTGTTATATGAGAGAGCAAAAAGAGATGCTCTGTTATATGAGAGAGAGAAAAAAGAGATGCTCTGTTATATGAGAGAGAGTAAAAAGACATGCTCTGTTATATGAGAGAGAGAGAGAGAGGCTTGATGTAAATTGCTTATGAAACAAACAAGAAAAAGAGGTGATTTGTTACATTAGAGAGAGAGAGAGAGAGAGAGAAAGCTGGATGTTAACTGCTTATGAAACAAAGAAAGAGATGACCTATTACAAGAGAGAGAGAGAGAGAGAGAGAGAGAGAGAGAGAGAGAGAGAGAGAGAGAGATCCCTAGGGAATAGGGAAATAGAACGATCAAGTACACACGTGAAATCTAAAAGATCAAATGTTTTGAATGGTAGGAGAGAGAGAGAGAGAGAGAGAGAGAGAGAGAGAGCGGCTATCTATTACACTAGCAAGAAGAAAGAGAGAGAGAGATCAAAGACGCGGGAAAGTAGGTCTCTATAGCGTTTCTCTTTAATAAGTAAGTTGGTCTTGGCTGATGTGCAGTTAGCGTGTCAGATACTATTTCCTTTTTTCGGAAGGTTCGCCTGTAGGTAAGTGGATGCTTTGTTCTCTTGGAAAAATGGAAAACGAGATATTTCTCGGCTTCGCGTTTATGGGAGTGTTGTCAGCGAAATGGTCTACATTTTGAGAATGTTCCTTAAAATGAGTTATTTTTCTTTAAAGGGGATAATTGTTTTATCGTTAAAATTATTGTAGTTACTTTTATAAATATATTACTTGGTAGATAGGGAATTGTAGAACTTGAAATTTAAAGTAACTGCTGCTTGACGTATGCCTTCTCGGTAATTGATGATCACGTGACTCACGTTAGTATTGAAGGGCATTTATGATTTATCAGTTATTTTTCATGGAAGCTGAGACACAAGGCACTGCTCCCGTGGGGGAGTAGTGTAGTTAGTGCAGCTTACGTGGCGCACCGTGAGCATTAATTACTACAGGGTGTTGGTAGAGTCCCATCGGCCCCCAGCTGCACCCACTTTTTAGTCTTTGACTTTACCTATATTCCCGCTTTCTTTCTTCAGTTTTGCTGTCCAACCTCTCTAATCATTGCTGTGGGGTTTCCTCCCAACTGCACATTTAGATCCTCGAACTTCCGCTCCTGTATTTTCTTGATCTCTTTCTCTTACTGTCCAACCATTCCCTACTTCCTCTTTTCGCTGTCTTAACCGCTGAGTGGCCGAAAGTGCCCTAGTGCTTGTCTTGATAGCCTAAAGTTCATAAAATCAAAACATCATAAAAAGCCGCAAAAAAGGAGGTATAGACATTCGTCGTGATTTCGGGTAACAAAGATCTCAACGAAGAGTTGTATGTCGAGATCTTTGTTACCTGAAATCACGACGAATGTCTATACGTCCAATTTTGCGGCTTTTTATGATTTGATTTGATTTGATTTGATTTTTTGAACTTTGAGCTGTAAAGCCAAGTACTTGGGCACTTTTGGCCATTCAGCACTTAAGTGCTGAATGTTAACAAAGATCTCTTCCAGGTAACAAAGATGTCTTTCAGGTAACAAAGATCTCTTCCAGACAACAAAGATATCTTCCAGGTAACAAAGATATCTTTCAGGTAACTAAGATCTCTTCCAGGTAACAAAGATCTCTTCCAGGTAACAAAGATTTCTTAAGTGAAACCTACTTTCCAGTAGCAAATTCACAGCTATTCAGTCCTTTTTCGCCCCCCTCTGACCTACCTGAACTTCGCAGGGTCAAGTGTGAGCAGCGCCGGTGGGGTGTGGGGCGGCGTACCTTCCACCTCCCCCGTGTGGCGCGACCCAAGAGTTCTGGTGCCAGCTGCTGTGTCGTCATTGGCTCTCCTGCTGACCATCACTACCGTTTGCCTCTGTCTGAGGAAACGTGAGTAAATTTGATCAGTTCGTAAAATTCATTTCAGATTCCTTTCGCTTCAGGTCAATTTGATATCAAGGGATATTCATGTAGGATGAATAGATTTTGGACTGCCTTTGTTTTTACTTTTTTTTTTTAAATATCTTATGCTTTAAATTTTACCTCTTTTAAATGTTATGTGCTTTCATGTTTACCTTTTTTAAATGTTATTGGCCTTCCTTTTTTTCCTTTTTACTTAAATGTCACATTCACTTAAAATCATCTTCAAGTCAGTTGGTATTCTCTTCGGATTCCCTTCACTTCAAACAAGTTTTGCTTCATTGCTATTCGTTCGTAGGCTTCACAAAGAATCCAAGGGCCGGTAAATTTTAGTTTACCTTGATCACGAAGAGAACTAGCGCCTTGAATGTTACCACCAGTATTCACTAATCAGTGGCAATTCTGTCGGCAAGATGTAAAAAGACGCCTTTAGGATTCGAGTGACCTAAAATACCCTTCCAAATTTTGACGAATCCTGTCTTCTGCTTCCCAGGTCCTTCGAAAACGCCTTTCCAAATTTTGAAGAATCCTGTCTTCTGTTTCCCAGGTCCTTCGAAAACACCTTTCCAAATGTTGAAGAATCCTGTCTTCTGTTTCCCAGGTCCTTCGAAAACACCTTTCCAAATTTTGAAGAACCCTGTCTTCTGTTTCCCAGGTCCTTCGAAAACACCTTTCCAAATGTTGAAGAATCCTGTCTTCTGTTTCCCAGGTCCTTCGAAAACACCTTTCCAAATTTTGAAGAATCCTGTCTTCTGTTTCCCAGGTCCTTCGAAAACACCTTTCCAAATTTTGAAGAATCCTGTCTTCTGTTTCCCAGGTCCTTCGAAAACACCTTTCCAAATGTTGAAGAATCCTGTCTTCTGTTTCCCAGGTCCTTCGAAAACACCTTTCCAAATTTTGAAGAATCCTGTCTTCTGTTTCCCAGGTCCTTCGAAAACACCTTTCCAAATGTTGAAGAATCCTGTCTTCTGTTTCCCAGGTCCTTCGAAAACACCTTTCCAAATTTTGACGAATCCTGTCTTCTGTTTCCCAGGTCCTTCGAAAACACCTTTCCAAATTTTGAAGAATCCTGTCTTCTGTTTCCCAGGTCCTTCGAAAACACCTTTCCAAATGTTGAAGAATCCTGTCTTCTGTTTCCCAGGTCCTTCGAAAACACCTTTCCAAATGTTGAAGAACCCTGTCTTCTGTTTCCCAGGTCCTTCGAAAACACCTTTCCAAATTTTGAAGAATCCTGTCTTCTGTTTCCCAGGTCCTTCGAAAACACCTTTCCAAATTTTGAAGAATCCTGTCTTCTGTTTCCCAGGTCCTTCGAAAACACCTTTCCAAATGTTGAAGAATCCTGTCTTCTGTTTCCCAGGTCCTTCGAAAACACCTTTCCAAATGTTGAAGAACCCTGTCTTCTGTTTCCCAGGTCCTTCGAAAACACCTTTCCAAATGTTGAAGAACCCTGTCTTCTGTTTCCCAGGTCCTTCGAAAACACCTTTCCAAATGTTGAAGAACCCTGTCTTCTGTTTCCCAGGTCCTTCGAAAACACCTTTCCAAATGTTGAAGAATCCTGTCTTCTGTTTCCCAGGTCCTTCGAAAACACCTTTCCAAATTTTGAAGAATCCTGTCTTCTGTTTCCCAGGTCCTTCGAAAACACCTTTCCAAATTTTGAAGAATCCTGTCTTCTGTTTCCCAGGTCCTTCGAAAACACCTTTCCAAATTTTGAAGAATCCTGTCTTCTGTTTCCCAGGTCCTTCGAAAACACCTTTCCAAATTTTGACGAATCCTGTCTTCTGTTTCCCAGGTCCTTCGAAAACACCTTTCCAAATTTTGAAGAATCCTGTCTTCTGTTTCCCAGGTCCTTCGAAAACACCTTTCCAAATTTTGAAGAATCCTGTCCTCTGTTTCCCAGGTCCTTCGAAAACACCTTTCCAAATGTTGAAGAACCCTGTCTTCTGTTTCCCAGGTCCTTCGAAAACACCTTTCCAAATGTTGAAGAATCCTGTCTTCTGTTTCCCAGGTCCTTCGAAAACACCTTTCCAAATTTTGAAGAATCCTGTCTTCTGTTTCCCAGGTCCTTCGAAAACACCTTTCCAAATGTTGAAGAATCCTGTCTTCTGTTTCCCAGGTCCTTCGAAAACACCTTTCCAAATGTTGAAGAACCCTGTCTTCTGTTTCCCAGGTCCTTCGAAAACACCTTTCCAAATTTTGAAGAATCCTGTCTTCTGTTTCCCAGGTCCTTCGAAAACACCTTTCCAAATGTTGAAGAACCCTGTCTTCTTTTTCCCCGTCCTTCGAAAACACCTTTCCAAATGTTGAAGAACCCTGTCTTCTGTTTCCCGGGTCCTTCGAAAACACCTTTCCAAATTTTGAAGAATCCTGTCTTCTGTTTCCCAGGTCCTTCGAAAACACCTTTCCAAATGTTGAAGAATCCTGTCTTCTGTTGCCCAGGTCCTTCGAAAACACCTTTCCAAATTTTGAAGAATCCTATCTTCTGTTCCCCAGATCCTTCGAAAACACCTTTCAAAATTTTGAAGAATCCTGTCTTCTGTTTCCCAGATCCTTCGAAAACACCTTTCCAAATTTTGAAGAACCCTGTCTTCTGTTTCCCAGGTCCTCCGAAAACACCTTTCCAAATGTTGAAGAATCCTGTCTTCTGTTTCCCAGATCCTTCGAAAACACCTTTCCAAGTGTTAAAGAACCCTGTCTTCTGTTTCCCGGGTCCTTCGAAAACACCTTTCCAAATTTTGAAGAATCCTATCTTCTGTTTCCCAGGTCCTTCGAAAACACCTTTCAAAATTTTGAAGAATCCTGTCTTCTGTTTCCCAGGTCCTTCGAAAACACCTTTCCAAATTTTGAAGAATCCTGTCTTCTGTTTCCCAGGTCCTTCGAAAACACCTTTCCAAATTTTGAAGAATCCTATCTTCTGTTTCCCAGATCCTTCGAAAACACCTTTCCAAATTTTGAAGAATCCTGTCTTCTGTTTCCCAGGTCCTTCGAAAACACCTTTCCAAATTTTGAAGAACCCTGTTTTCTGTTTCCCAGGTCCTTCGAAAACACCTTTCCAAATTTTGAAGAATCCTGTCTTATGTTTCCCAGGTCCTTCGAAAACACCTTTCCAAATTTTGAAGAATCCTGTCTTATGTTTCCCAGGTCCTTCGAAAACACCTTTCCAAATTTTGAAGATTCCTGTCTTCTGTTTCCCAGGTCCTTCGAAAACACCTTTCCAAATTTTGAAGAATCCTGTCTTCTGTTTCCCAGGTCCTTCGAAAACACCTTTCCAAATTTTGAAGATTCCTGTCTTCTGTTTCCCAGGTCCTTCGAAAACACCTTTCCAAATTTTGAAGAATCCTATCTTCTGTTTCCCAGATCCTTCGAAAACACCTTTCCAAATTTTGAAGAATCCTGTCTTCTGTTTCCCAGGTCCTTCGAAAACACCTTTCCAAATTTTGAAGAACCCTGTTTTCTGTTTCCCAGGTCCTTCGAAAACACCTTTCCAAATTTTGAAGAATCCTGTCTTCTGTTTCCCAGGTCCTTCGAAAACACCTTTCCAAATTTTGAAGAATCCTATCTTCTGTTCCCCAGATCCTTCGAAAACACCTTTCCAAATTTTGAAGAATCCTGTCTTCTGTTTCCCAGGTCCTTCGAAAACACCTTTCCAAATGTTGAAGAACCCTGTCTTCTGTTTCCCAGGTCCTTCGAAAACACCTTTCCAAATTTTGAAGAACCCTGTCTTCTGTTTCCCAGGTCCTCCGAAAACACCTTTCCAAATTTTGAAGAATCCTGTCTTCTGTTTCCTAGGTCCTTCGAGTAATGCCCCCACGAAGGAAGTGCCCGATGGGGTAAACACCCCTCGGACTGTGGACGAGAAATCTGCTCTGCAGGCTCGTGAGGAGGCCTACACCACTGTCCGCAGGCCTCCCCCTGCTCCTCCCCAGTCAACACCTGAACTGAGGGAGAATACAGGTATGATACTAATAATAATGATCTTGATTTCACTCATTATTTTTTTATCCGACTGCTAGTCACTGTTTTTGCTTCTGAATTTTTGAATTTTTATAAATGTAAATTTTATGATACTTGTTTTTAATTAATATACATTGCAGCTGGTAACTAATCTGGGACGTTCTGAACTATTCTAGAAGGGTTTTAACAGTTATCTCTCATTTATTTGATATGGACAGCATTTCATTGGGAAAATTTTGGATTTATTTCTTTTTACAGTAAATTGTGCATATCGCTCAATACTATTAAACGTACTGGAACTCTTTAATTATTTTAATTAGAATAACTTTGTATATTATTACAACTTTGCCTTATTTTTTTTCAAACGTTTACGGATTTCGTCTATTGTATGTTCAATAATTTGCGTTTAGTGATTCCAAACTTCTTTGCAAAACATAATTCTGTCGTCCTTTCACTTAGGCTATTTTTTTCTTCTGAGACATTTCCCAGCAGGGTGTTGTAGACAAGGGTACCAGTCATTGTGTCTTTTATGGCACGGTGTAGACGGTACTGGTCTGCCTTTTATTTTCCATGCGTTCTCTCCGAGCTGTCATCACATTTTTGTCCAACTTCTTTATCTTTTCCACTCCAATTTTGACCCCATTTAAGGAGTTTCGTCATAGCAGCAAAACATTAACGGCCTTATTTAACATTCACACTACTTTTATAAGTAACTGCATAATTATGTTTGTAAAATGAAAACGTTCCTGAATGTGTCCAAGCCCTTCCTCTGATGAAATGAGCATTGGCCAATCATTACAAAAATAAAGGAAATTTATTAGAAGGCAACCTTCTGATGCAGGCATATTTTTTTGATAAGACAGTAATGATAATAACTATAATACTAATAATGATTTGTGACCTTTCCTCAGGGGCAGAGTACAGCGAGGAAGAACTGTATCCCTATGCCACGGCCACCTTTCAGCTCCAGAGGGGTAGCCCACCCCCGCCTGCACCTCCTTCTCCGCCCACCCACCCACAGCAGAGAGGACAAAAGGCGTTCACGGCCCTAGTCTACCAGCCCCCATCACTGCACGACGTGGACTCACCCAATTTGGTACATTTGATTTTTTTCTTTTTATTTATCTGGTTGCCTGAACTCGGGGATAATTATAGGTATTTTGACCAGTGGTGGTTAAGTAAGGATGCTTAGGTTATTTGTTGTTAGGTAACGTCATTACTTTATCTTATATCTTTTTATTTATTAGGTTGACTGCAATCGGGGAAAAATTGTAGGTATTTTAACTAGTGGTGGTTAAGTAAGGATGCTTAGGTTAGGTTAGCCAAGAATATTTGCTGTTAGGTAATATCAGTATTTTATGGTTTATACGAAATGCAGTTCTTCCTATTTATTTGATTTTTTCGTTCTCCCTTTGTTCCATGCACGGAATTATGAATGATATGAATTTCTGTA
>JANJGK010000010.1:46551619-46559119 GCA_039081455.1 Macrobrachium rosenbergii | reverse complement strand
ATATATATATATATATCTTTTAAAGATTGCTGTTCTGAGAGTCAATTTGTAGAGCTGTAGTTTCTTGATATTCCTTTTATCAATTTAATATAACTTACTACTTTGGCCAAAGAACTTGAATTGTAATTATATCTAATGAATAAATGACTCTCAATGTAATTCTACGGTATAGTTTGAGTAAATTTAATTTCGACGTAAAAGAAATCAATCGGTTGACGATCGAACAGCATCTATTAGATAGTAAATAGCTCACAGTTATATCTATGCCGATGTTGATCTAACGTTCGTCCCTGACATTTGGTTTTGTTTCCCTGAATTCGACGCCGACCTAAATCAGGGTCCCCCGCCAAGTCCGGTTCCCCTAAGGGCGGACAACCCAAGTACCACCTCACCCATCACCAGCAGACTCTCCGTCACCCAAGGCAGCCAAGGTGAGAGTTTATTAGTGTATTATTTACTCTCAAATACTTGTTATGGCACTATAGTGACGTGCAAGCATATAGTTTTGTCTTATACAATATAGTTCGTTTATTTTATATACCCTTTATTTAACGTAGCTGCATGTTAGTTTACAGGGTTGTCTTATGGCCTGCCCACACTATCGGGCATGCCCGTCGGGCACTTCCGGCCGTTTGTATTTTCTCTCGCTTCTGAAGCAGTGTTACTAGACAATCGCATTGCTCTGGCTCCATACTCGGTCGGTCAGTTCAGTGGAACGGGTTATGGGAGCAGTGTTTGCCCGTCGGGCAGTGCCCGCTGGTGTGGACAGGGGTTTATATAGCTAATTTATTATCAAGTACTTATCATTTCACTGTAGTGATATGTTAGCATACAGTTTTGTTTTATAGAATACATATGACTTATTTTCAAATACTCATTTCACTGTCGTGATATATAAGTATACATTTTTATCTAAGAGAATTTATTTTTATATATTTATCATTTCACTATAGTGATATGTAAGTATACAGTTTTTTTAAGTAATATAGATAATTTATTTTCAAATACTTAGTAAGTCACTATAGTGATCTGTAAGTATACTGTTTGTCTTATATGTTAGATATATTTTATTTTCAAATACTTATTATTTCACTATAGGTTTATGTACGTTTACTGTTTTTTCTTATATATTATAGATGAGTTATTTTCAAATACCTATTATTCCATTATAATGATATGTAAGTATACAATTTTGCCTTATATATTATAGATAACCTAGGCACACCTGTACCTAGATAGATAGATAGAGAGATAGATAGACAAAGTTGGAGGTGAATGTTAGTAAGAATATGGTTGCAGTGATACAAGAAAACCCGAACACATAACAGTGAATGTTAATGTGGATGGAGAAAGATTAGAAATGGTTAGTTCGTATAAATATTCTGATTAAATGTAGCGATTGATGGTAGGAAGAGAGAATGAGAGAAAGATTAAGCTAAGAAAAGAATGTAGTAGGATGTAGGCAACAAATCTGGACGTAGTTATTGTAAATGAATGCTGAAGAGGAAATGATTTAAGTCAAGAGCAAGTTATTAACAAAACTAGATCGAGGCAAAAATTGGGATCTTTGAAGGGATTATTGTTATCTCTCATCTATGACAATGAATTGTTTGTGAATGCAAATGAAGAGTAAAAGGTTGCAGGTTAAAGAGGATTTCAAGAGTGAAAAATACGACGATAAAGAAAACATGTGCTGAAAATATGAACGTAGGTGAAAAGATGGATTGTGTTTTGGGACGGCTTAGTCGTGTGGGGAGAAATTATGATTCGGAGGTGTTGGGAATAAGGAGAAGAGAAAGATCTGGAAAGTGTAGGACAGATGGTGTGGCAGAGGTGTTAAAACAGAAGTCAAAATGTCCTAGAGACGTGTGACTTTGTATATGAAAAGAGGCGAACGGTGCACAGCTGATAAGGGATCTATAGCAGTGACCGTTTTCCTGTTATTTTTCTTGAGCCACTCCCTCGTAGTTTATAAATAAATAAATAAATATACATACATACACACACATATATATGTGTGTGTGTATAATTTATATATATATATACTCGTATATGTGTGTCTTGCAAGATATAAAGTACTTGTGAATGCATGCATCATCTAATTACTTTGCCTCTTGCAGTAAAAACATTCTCTCTCTCTCTCTCTCTCTCTCTCTCTCTCTCTCTCTCTCTCTCTCTCTCTCTCTCTCTCTCTCTCTCTCCCCTATTTAGCATCTTTTGCATCTTGTTCCAAGTTTATCGGGCCACTATTAAAAAGATTGTTTTAATCTCTTCTACAAACGTTAATTATCTCATTTTTGCATTGCTATATATGTAAATTAGTTTCACACGCGGCATGTATGTAGAAATGCGTTTTTGCATGTTTTACACGTATTGTATGCGTAAACATATCCCATTTTCTTTTGTGAGTAAGGGTAAGGAGTCATTTTCATCTGAGGTAACATTTTCAAACCATTTGGCATCTTTTAATTTCGTCCTCAACCTTATTCAGAGGAAGGAAAAATGCATGATATAATCTGGCTGATCTCTTCTATCACGAGATCCATGGCTCATTTGCTGCGATTGGTAACTCACCAGGATGTAGTGTAAACCTTTTGTAATATGCTTTACTTCTATTGCGTAATCGTTTTTATTGACCTTACGTATGATTTACCATAATCTTGCGCATTAAACTTGAATTTTTCAAAATCCCGAGTCTTCTTGAAATTTCACTTGAAAGGGAGATTAGACGAGTATTTCAGGCGATTTAAAATGGAAGGGATTATAGCTGAAGTTCATTGATACGAAATTAATTAAGTATTTGCTATTGTTTTCCATAGTCCATAAACTTTGATTAAAGGCAAGACCGATTATTGAAACCGAGAAAGTCGTAAATATTCAGTGGATCTGATCATCGCAGGGAGAGGATTTGTCTTCCCGTACTTCTTGTTTGTTTTGTAGTAAGAATGATTTAGTTAATGGCAGTTGAGTAAAAATAGGTTTCATGTTATAGAATAAAAGACTACGTGCAATCTTCAACAAGGAGTGAGTTCATATTCTAGAAAGGGATTATATTAATGGGGATAGTGCTAATAGTGAATGAGAGAAACTCTGAGTTCGTGTTTGAGGAACATATTAAATAGTTACAGAATGAATTCGTTCAGGGCTAGAATCTATTTTGATGTACCATGAACATGATCTGTCATCAGTAATTAAACGTCAGTTGCTAAGAACTGGAATATCCATTCTTTCCTAAGATATCTTAGACTCTTTCGTTCTCGTCTCACATGAAAGTTAAGCACTGCTCTCAAATATAACTAGGTTTCTTCCAGAATACCTAAGATGCCTTTGTTCTTCAGCTAGAAATTTCATCATTAACTTAGTACCCTGGTAAAGTGAAAGTATTAGATCTCTAAATTATAAAAACTATCTTTCTCTGAAATTTAATGAGAATAGTTTTTTCCTATTGCCAAACATATATCGTAATTGACTGCCTTATAACTAAACACTCATGACATGGTGCTCTGTAGAACGGTTGAGCACAGGACATTTTGAATATAACAAATCTATGTTTGTGGAATCTTATAGCAAGGCTAAGAACTATTTCAGTCTGAAAAACAATGATATCTTAGGACACGGGCACATAGTCATTGTTAAAATTCCCACTTGGTGATTAATCGTATTTCAGATGGATCTAGGCTACGGATACGGACCCGTTCATTTAGAATTATTGATAGAGAAACAAAAGTCTGTTGAGACGGTCGACAGTGCCGACAGCTTTTGTTACGGTTCACTCACAAATATAGTACAGTAACTTTAGTTATAATAGGTACGGTACGCTCAATTCTGGACATGTACGTAGATTTTTTATATTTCATCAGTCAGTAATTAACCATGAATACGATTGATGTGACATCGCTAACATCACAGGACCGGTATAAAAATAATGGCTAGAGTGTTTATATGCCCCACAAAATTTGTCCCTATGCACATTGCATATAAGATTTCACTGTATAAATAAGTAGGGTTTCTAATGCTATATCTGTGAATGTACTAAACTCCGTGTCCTTCAGTTAAATGAGATTTGTATGATTGACTCTACCAGTATTCTGTATGAAATTCACAACTTGTCGCCGGAAAATACTAGTCTTGCGTCAAGCCATTAAACGTAGATCATGATAAAACATAAAACATGTAGAACTCACATGAAAAGAGAGTAAATATTGACTTAAATGTGGCGCCCACAAGGGGACCTGCTCACGTCCTTCCTGTTTAAGACTGGAAGAGACAGTGTGCCCCCTTCCTGACCAATATGCCTCCCACCCATTTCAAATAGGGTATCTGTCCCTTTTATTTTTGGATGTATGTCATTTCGTAGTGCCTTTTCCAATTACTTCCTTGCATGTGTCTTTAAGTAAGTTATTTTGAATGATCCTATTATTGCAATGTCCCAATTTCAAAACTGAGTTATAAGGGGTGAAGTTGGACCTACTTCCAAAAATTCAAGCCTGGAGGTTCCTTGGAACCAAAAATTAGGTCAATTTTATTTATGAGGGGGGGGGGACTTTTTTTCAGCTTAATGATTCTCTCTCTCTCTCTCTCTCTCTCTCTCTCTCTCTCTCTCTCTCTCTCTCTCTCTCTCTCTCTCTCTCTCATATCTTTTATTTTCTTTCACTTGAATTCATGAATACTATCGAAGGGTTGAGATCACTTGAATTCATGATTGTACTGAATGGTCACATTCACATGAATTAATGATTTTAAGGTGAAGGGTTGAGTTGACATGGATTCGTGAGTTTTGAATGAATGGTTAAGTGCACTTGAATTCATAGTTTTTAAAAGAAGGTTTGAGTTCACGTGAGATTATGAATTTTAAATGGAAGTTTGAATTACCTTGAATTTGTGATTTTTGGATGAAGGTTTTAACTGACTTGAATTCATGATATTTAGATGAAGGGTTGAGTTCACTTGAATTGTTATTTTTAAATGAAAGGTTGAATTTACTTAAATCCATGAATATTGGATGATGGTTTGAGTTTGCTTGAATCCATTATTTTTAAATGAGGGGTTGAGTTGACATGAATTCGTGATTTTTGAATGAATGGTTGAGTGCACTTGAATTCATAGTTTTCAAAAGGAGGTTTGAGTTCACTTGAAATTATGATTTTTAAATGGAAGTTTGAATTACCTTGAATTCATGATTTTTGGATGAAGGTTTTAGTTGACTTGAATTCATGATTTTTAGATGAAGGGTTGAGTTCACTTGAATTGTTGATTTTTAAATGAAAGATTGAATTTACTTGAATCCATGAATATTGGATGATGGTTTGAGTTTGCTTGAATCCATTATTTTTAAATGAGGGGTTGAGTTGACTTGAGTTTATGATTTTTAGATGAAGGGTATATTTCATTTGAATTCATGATTATTATATGCTTTATATAAAATTATATATGTATATATATATATTTATATATATGTGCGTGAGTGTGTGTATATATATAATTTTATATAAAGCATTTATGTGTATATATATATATATATATATATATATATATATATATATATATATATATATATATATATATATATATATTTATATGTGTGTGTATGTATATTCATATATATAGATCGACAGATAGATACAGGTGCGTTTTATCTGGTTTATTCTTTTACTGTAAATTTACAGCAAGGACTCCAATATGACCTATAAATCAACTTCTGCTAAAAGAAATATTGTGAAAGGGAGTGAATTTACGTTTAAATGTGCTCGTTGTTTATTTCTCTTTATGATTGCATGTTATATCACTTGTGTATATGTGACAAGGCCCGACATGTTTTATTCTGTGCATGTTGTAATGGATTTTTTTACATCACTTTATATAAATGCTGGTTGAGTGTTTTGTTGTAATGGAGTGTTCTAGTCACGGGAAATTTTTCGTTTAATAGAAAATAGATATTTATATTATTAATTTCACGAATATGCCTTTTCCTCCTCTTCCTCGTTCCAAAATGTCGTTTCCCCTTCTCTTAGACTGAGCAACTGGTTCTATTCTCTCCCACTTGTACTTCATTAATACCCTATCTCATATTCCCGTATTAAAGTTTTACTTATTTTCTTATATTTCAGTCTGTCATTTTCCCCATCGAACTCTCATAACTGTGCTTATGAATAATTGTTATTTTTCCAAACGCGTTCCTTAATTAATGTCATTATATTTAATTCTGGCATTTTCGCCATCTGAGGTTTAATTACTGTTCTAATTCATGTTTCACCTTTCATTAGTGTCATCTTTCCCCAGTGAACTTTCATTAGCCTGCTTATAAGTATTCGGGAGCCTTTTTTAAATTATTGTATCTATATTTTATATTAGGAGTACATTCTCAATTTTTTAAATTGTTACATGCCTATTACAGTGTATTTTTTTCGTCCTATTGCTCATTTATTTCTAGAAACTGCGCTTTCTCAGTATGATCTGCCAGATATAAATACATTATATCCTATCTGTCTATCTATCTATATTATATATATATATATATATATATATATATATATATATATATATATATATATATATATATATATATATATATATATATATATATATATATAATATACATGTATATTATATGTATATATATAAAATTACTGTTCTAATTAATATGTCACCTTTCATTAATATCATATTTCCTCATTGAACTTTCAATAGCTTGCTGATTAGTATTTGGGACCTTTTTTTTATTTTTGTATGTATTTTATATTATGAGCACATTTATTTTTTTTTTATTTATTCTCAAATCAACTCACATCACTGTGCATATACAAAATTCTCGTTGTCCCCAACTCAACTGTTATTAATTTACTTATGAATATTCATATTTTTCACCCGATCATACCCAGAAGCCCAGCGGTGAACCGGAGATACAGCGAGGGCAGGGCATCCATCCGTGACCTGGCCAGTGACGCGGAATGCGACCTGAGGTGGTGAAGTGACCCCACATTAAGACAACACTCAGTGACACGGCACTGGACCTACTTTTTCGTGGCATTAATATGTCGGGTTATGAAGCTGAAAAAGTGAGAAGACATAGTCCTTAAACAAGTGTCATGAGACATGCAGTGACGTGAAACGCAGAAAGTGACATGACACTTCGAAGGGTGACATGACACTTGGAAAAGTGACACCGTAGGTCCTTGAAAAAGGGAGAAACGTGTCAGTCACAAAAAGTGACATGACTGATCGTTGCTAAAGCGAAGAAAATATTTTTTTTGTTGTATACTCTAATACTGGATATAAATAGCCGCATCTTCCACTCCATGAAGTGATTATTTGAACTTGTGAAGTGATATTTGCTCTGTGAAGTGATAGGTCGGATGAAGTGAGGCGAGTTATGGGGGCTTCATTTGGGAAACGAAACCATAAAAGATGGAATGGTTGGAATTAATGTTATGGCTGGTTTTATCTCGCAAAAATAAGTGAATTCCTCTGAAAAGGGGATGAGAGAATCGTTCAGTATACAGA
>JANJGK010000010.1:46544548-46551519 GCA_039081455.1 Macrobrachium rosenbergii | reverse complement strand
TCAATAAAGTTCCCCGGAAGAGGCCTGATGGAGGGCGAAACTGTTGGGACAAATTAAGAACTCTATTTCCTTTTCCTCTGGTTTCTCCTTCATCTTCATTGTGGAGTGCATCGTAATATATATATATATATATATATATATATATATATATATATATATATATATATATATATATATATATATATATATATATATAAACATAGGTTGCAGGCAGATAACGAAACCAGGCATTTCGCGAACTGCCTGAAATTTCATGCGGATAGCGAAATGCACTTAGGGACATTGGATCCCCCCAGGGGCTAGTGCTAAACACGGCGAAACAGTGACTCACCTGCACTGTTTCGCCGTGTTTAATACTAGCCCCTGGGGGTCAAATGTCCCTAAGTGCATTTCGCTATCTGGCTGAAATTTCAGGCAATTCTGGAAATGCCTGGTTTCGCTGTCTGCCTGTAACATATTTGTGTATGTATATATATATATATATATATATATATATATATATATATATATATATATATATATATATATATATATATATATATATATATATATATATATATGGCATTTTTTTTATCACACCGTGATTTATATACAATCATGAAGCTACAAATGTCGGTTAATATCAAATCCACGCTGCCTCGGGAATATCCCCGTTGGGGAATTATCACCGAAGGGGAATTCAGTGGACGGGCACTGCAGAGTCTCGATCCCACGACACAGATGCGCATCCAACAACTCCAGTCGACGTTACCACGCATCTGTGTCGTAGGATCGAGACTCGGCAGTGCCCTGTCCATTTATCACTTATAAATTCCCCTTCGGTGATAATTCCCCATTGAGGATATTCCCGAGGCAGCGTGAATTTGATATTAAGCGACATTTGTAGCGTCATGATTGTTTATATATATATATATATATATATATATATATATATATATATATATATATATATATATATATATATATATATATGTATGTATGTATGTATATTATACAAAACTCCTGTGGCTCAAATTGAAGTTTTCAGATAATGGAATTGTTACCAAAATACGGAAAATTCGAGCAACTTACGCTAGTCTAAATCAGCCTATTATCGTTATAAACGAACTTTAATTGACTTAGAAGCTTATTTCGCTCCTGGAGTGATGGCTTCAGAGAGAAAAACCGGGCGAGTAGTCATGGCCACTTTGACGTTAATACGCCTTTTGAATTTTGCAATAACTTATAAAAGTCAGTTGTGTTGATGACTGAGGTTGTTCGCAACTGAAATCCATTCCCTTGACCTGCTTTATGGAAATAAAAAAACGCGTCTTATTTGCCGGAAAATATTGTACATTGTGAACTAAATCTCTTTTCCTCATTAACCTGTGCTGTGTAGTTTTCGTTGCAAATAGCGTTACATACCTGGCGTTGATTGGGTTTGTTTGCTCAGGCGCTTGCAACAGCAAGAACTCGTCGCTACTTTAGAATCCTGCCGTTGCAGTTCCATTTTCAAGGAAATCGTAATCGATTGCAATGAACTTTTGTGCTCCATTTTTGGTGAAGTTTGTTAGTGGCTGTTGCTTAACTCTCGAGGAGTCTTCTGACGCTATATCGAAACTCACCTTTTTATTATTTTTAGGAAGGCCAACTGAGTTTTTGGAAGCAGTGTTATGTTTTTACTTGATTTTATGGATATGGGCTTTATCATTGCTTGCTGATTTGTAATGTTTTTGATGGGTTTTATATTCTGTCGTTGTTTTTTTCCTATTTATTGTTTTTGTTGTCTGTAGCAGAATTTTTCTTCCGAGGTGTGATTAAATTGTGTTTTTATTTTATTCCACTAGAATTTATTTTGCGTTGAATGTTGTTTATTGTTTATTTTATGGACATTTCTTTTGACCCGAGATTGTTTTATTATTAGCACGAAAATGTTTGTTTCATCAAATTGACTAGAAAATCTGGAAAAAATAACCATAAAATACAGTACTTTACAATTTCGCTGAATAACCACAGGTCGTTGCATTCCAGTGTGGCCTTGTTCAGCTTTCCATCCCCCACTGTTGTTCAGTTCCCTTGTTCCCGTGTCCCAGACATTTCATTCTTGCCTTTGCTATTCAGATCACGTAGCGCTTACGATTGACGTAGTAGGCAGTGACTTTTTGCTGGGTCCAAATGTTCCTCGTCTTCCTCTTTCTCTTCTTCCTCATCCTCCTTTATCTTCTTCTTTGTCTTCGAACTTTGGAAGACATTTCTAAGTCACGTTGTTGAGCATTCGTGTGTTCTCTTGTTGAAGCTTTTGTCTGGGAATGTTTATGTTTGGTTGTGAATGAGGACGATACATAAAACTATCCTAATTTCCGGTCAGCTTTTAAGGAGCAGGAAATGTCTTTCAAAGATCATAAGATTAACAGAGCGGCAGAGCTATATAAAAATTACCAGTTTCAAAATCCAAGAATTTTGCATGAGAAAACTTAATTTAAGTAAGAATGGCTGTGTAAATACCCCAGGTATGCTAAATTATCGGCATAAATGAGAGGGAAGGGGAGGTGGCATCTGCAGAGTAATTATAACGAATTCTGTCAGTGTTCATAAAAAAAATTATTAAACTAAAGTTATTTAGTTATATATATAGTCGTGATTTGATGAGCCATTATGGGTTGTAGTTGTTATTTTTCTCACTTCTTCTTTTATCTAAACTCTTGCCTATGACTCAGAGCTCAGTCGCGTCCTCATTACTTCTGCTTCCAAAAATACTACGGATTTTTATCTTTTAATAATTACGAAAATGTTAAAGACGGTTGATGAATGTGGAAATGACTGAATTCTTTCATTCTAAAGCCGCATTTTTTCAGAGGAACCTTTTTTTAAGTAAAATTATATGCATGTGTGCATTTGTGTTTTACGCTCACCCTAACGCTATCTCCTCAGAATCTAAAAAGGAGGAATCGTGCTCCTGTTTCGAGAAGCCTTTATGACTTAGTGACGTCGTAGGAAATTGCTTCCTCCGCTTGGAAAGCTTTCGCATTTTTCCGGAGGTTAAGGTTTTGCGAGATGAGATCATTTATTGCTCTTGATGAAACGGAAATTATTGAAAAATATATATTGAGATCAAACAATGTGCAGTGACCAGACGCCAGGAAATTAGTAAGTTATTTTTTTCCTGAGGTTATTTATCATGTGGAGAGAATTTTTTTTTCGTAGTAAATAACACTACTTAACAATAACTCAAATGAAAGATATTGAATGAACTCATGTTCTCACATAAGCACAAGAATTTACCGTATGGTTCATTTTTAGCCTAAAAATTTAAACGAGGTCGAATGCTTTCGTTCGTTTCTAAAAACTTCTTTTTCTTCTTATTTATTGATGGAAGGAGCTCTAATGATGGTCATATTCAGACTCATCTGTTGGGAGAAAGCTTATCACACTGTAGCTCGAGTTACCGAGGTGCCACCTTTACGACACAAGATCTTGAATATTTGACTCCCTAAATAAAAACAATGAACAAAGTGTGCCTTTAAATTATAACAGTAAGAAAGCAAGTTAGGTCAATGGGCCTTCCGAGACAGGTTGTTGTACAGCATCCCAAGTGAAGTACAGGAATACAAGAAAGTCAAGATAAGAGATGTAGTTCCTCAAACAGAGGTTACCAATAAATCTTGAGGGTCGTGAATATTCCTCAAGTGGAACCACTCTGATTTTCATTACTGGAACTTGTTCCTTAAAACTGGAAATAGACACATTGCTTCAAACAAACCTGAGAAGTTGTATTGTTTGGTTTTAATTGAGAAATTAAAACATTAAGACATATATATATATATATATATATATATATATATATATATATATATATATATATATATATATATATATATATATATATATATATATATATATGTATATGTATATATATATAAATATATTTGCGAATGTGTATGTGCGGGCCCAAAAGGAAAGAAGCGAATTGGTAAACTCGCCCCGTAATGACCCAGCCATTGGCCATGGGAGAGCGGCCTGTTCTGTCCTCTTGCGGAGAGCGTATCCTGAGAGAAGCACCTTGGGCGAAGGGTCATCGTTAACCCGACCTCCGAAGAATACTGATGCCCTGTGGCTGGACTAAATTACACACCTTTGGGTCACAGGCCTCGTTGGGGGTAGGCTCCACGGAGAATGGTAATGCTCTGTGTGTATACATGTGTGTGTGTGTTTGCATGTTTGTGCGAGTATGTGTATGTGTGTAACTGGAATACAATTGCATGGCGAATTGTCAAAGGCCAAGAATGTTGGGGGTGAATTTAGTAAACTGGCACTGACTCTCTCTCTCTCTCTCTCTCTCTCTCTCTCTCTCTCTCTCTCGTTCTGAACCTTGACCTTTGCAATTGCATCCTTTAATAACATCGTCCTCATCGCCCCGGAATTTTCATCCGACAAAGATATTTAATATTTTATTTCCTGATTGAATATTTCCGTCAGTGAGAATCTCTTAACTCCCCTACACCATTTTTCAGCAACCCCTCCCCTCTCCCCCTCCCCCTCCCCCTCTATCCCCACCCTCCCACGCCATTGCTAGGGTAGAGGTTCATTATATTTCATTTTTCACATTTTTCGTTTTCCTTGCGAAAAGATTCGTCCTTTCTGTCATGAAAAATGATCGAATTATTTTGAGGCTTGATTCATTGCTCTCTCTCTCTCTCTCTCTCTCTCTCTCTCTCTCTCTCTCTCTCTCTCTCTCTCTCTCTCTATCTCTCTCTCTCTGTCTGAATGGGATTTTCTATTGATCGTGTGATTAAAATTTCTCCTTCCTTTGAGTCTTACCCTTTCTTTTGAATCTCCGTC
Source organism: Macrobrachium rosenbergii (assembly GCA_039081455.1). Taxonomy (NCBI): domain Eukaryota; kingdom Metazoa; phylum Arthropoda; class Malacostraca; order Decapoda; family Palaemonidae; genus Macrobrachium; species Macrobrachium rosenbergii. Next base: position 46,546,701 of record JANJGK010000010.1, on the reverse strand, counting down.
ATTTTCAAATCGTAATTCTTTCCCCTTTATCATTTCTCATGTCATTAATGTTATTGTTTTTATCACTGGGGGTTTCTTATCATCATTATAGAGAGAATCTTCTGCGGAATTTACAACGTAAAGTTACGATTGTTTTAATTAAACTGAAGAAGGGGATAAAATTTAAAAAGAATTATAAGAAAACAAGAGAGAGAGAGAGAGAGAGAGAGAGAGAGAGAGAGAGAGAGAGAGAGAGAGAGAGAGAGAGAGAGATTCTATCATCATAATAAGCAACAGAAGAGGAAACAGGCACAGATGGTAAATAGGATATAAAATTTAGGTCACCAATGTGACCTAAATTTTTTATCCTATTTACCATCTGTGCCTGTTTCCTCTTCTGTGACCCATGTTTCTATGTTATTAATAAACAGGTGCCTTCTCCTTCTGAATAAAGATTGTATATGAAAATGTTTTCTATAGAGGCAGGTTAAATTAGTGAGTGATACATTCAGTATAACAACGACGTTCCCCTTTTCACTTCATTATTCCTTCCTAGAAATTTAGCATCTTATTTCCGCAAAGAGGGCAAGTTGAAAAACTGAATACTGCATGTTAATTTCAAATAGGAATTCTATCTCATTTTATGTGAAGATACAAGATACAAGAAATAGGATTAAACTCTTTTCGTTTGTGAAGAAAGAATCGAACCTATTAAACTGAGGATAAAGATTACCTTTGTAATGAAAATGTCAGGAAATGAAAACAGTTGGAGAAAGGATAGTTATTGCTTACAGCTTATTATCGTGGATTCACGCTTAAGTTATAATGGCGGATCTAAGTTTCACTTCTTGTTGCAGATCCAAGCTTCAAATGTTTTTTAGAACTGATACGCAAGTTGTTATTGCAAATCCAAGCTTCATTTACTGTTGTGGAGCTAAGTTCCTTTTATATGGTAGATCCTACCTTGGATTATTACGGTGGATCCAAAGCTTCAAATACTATAAAACTGTGAGCTTCATTTTTTATCTTAAATCCAAGCTTCAATTGCTATCGTGGATCTCAACTTCAGTTACTATAGGGGACCCAAACCTCATTTATTATTGTGGACCCAAACTTGAAAGACTGTCGTGAATCTTTGCTGGTAATGTTATCGTGAATCCAAGCTTCACTGACTATCGTAGATCTAGGATGTGGATCCAAGCTTTGGTCGCAAAAGAAACGGTATTTCATAAATATGGGAGTCGTATAAAACATCAGCTATCTCTGACCTCACATCGGATTGTTCGTTATTCCCAGCGATTCCTTTCTTGAAAGCATGTCACCAAGCTGAATCGTTTGTAGTCTCTCGCAGAAAACGAATTTCCAAATATATTGGTGTAATTGTGAAATCCCATAATGATTACACTTAGTTACGTAGATTTTCTAAAGTATTATGCTTTTGGTATTTCAATAATTGAAAATACAGATAGTCTTCGAACGGCAGCTGTAACCTACAGCTGTGGAAGTCTTCCACAGAAAGGCTTGTAGAAATATCTGCTGTTAGTCCCCAATTGCACCTTAGTATAGTCGTCGAAATTTTGGTAGTCTGTGTGATGCTTAATGCTTAGCATTGTGAGGTCAAGTACATATTTACTGGATCCTTGAAGATTAGTACTATTTTTTTTTTCAAATACACGTACTCTTGTGTTCCGAACATTTAATGGATCTTTTGAACCTAATAATGGCCTGTGTCTGTCCTTATTCATTTTCTGCTACATGATTGTGTGTGTCCGTGTGTCATGCATAGAGGATAGTGTGCTTGCATCAGGAATTATTTTCCATGCAGTCTTCTCTGTAATCAGGGAAAAATAATCTAATGATCTCACCCAAGAGAGGGAGTTAATCCTTCTAAATGTAAATAGGAAGAGTGCAGCGTGTGAACATTAGTAACCATTAGAAACACTTCATGTAAATTGTAGTTCCTTATCTTCAATGGCCATATTTTTATAAAGGGTGATTCAACTTTTAATTGATGTGTAGCGTACATTTGTCTGTTTGGTTTTATGCATGTAAATACAAATTTCTGTACTTATATATACATGTATTTAGGAGTATTCTTTAATATACTCCTTGTAATATTTCACCTTTATTTCCGTTGTTCTTCAGAAGGAGATTGATTATTTCCCTGCTTTTCC
>JANJGK010000010.1:46514548-46539548 GCA_039081455.1 Macrobrachium rosenbergii | reverse complement strand
TTTTCTTTTACATTTCAGTGTATTCGGTTATCACACATGAATCCCATAACATCTCCCCATTCATTTTTATAAGATGGTGGCGTCTGCGTTATATCTTCATCTGTTCTATTTTATTTCTGTCCGTGTAGCTACAGTATATGGTCAAAACCGCTCGCCTTTACTTTTTGATTCATACCTGTCTTTATTGCTTTTAGTTTCTCTACAAATGTACAATTCACCATCACTATCACGTTTATTCCGTCCACTTGAATTTTCCATTTTCCTAATCATTTTGCCCTGCCTGAATTTATTTCCGTATCTCTTCCTCTAACTCTTGCCTTATTGCCAGAGTACCTGTCTAATGCAGAGCGAGCCTAAGTATTTCATCCTGAAAAAACTCACAATGAATATTCATGAATAAGAAACGGCGATAGATTTGGCGCCGAGTATTCATCATAACACTTCTATATCAGACCAGCTATTTCCACGGTTTTATCTTGACTTTATGTGTTGGCTTTTTGTAAATTTCAAGTAATTATGTCATTTATTTTCTGTCACTCCCTCTTTTCAGGTACTAATGAATGCAGCATTTTCATAGGACTACCATGTACCCTTCCTACATCCACAAAATCAAGAAAATTCTCTTGCTTACTTCTAATGACTTCCGTAGCTGTCCCACATTGCACATGGCATTCACTTTACATTTGAAGCTTGATTAATTTAAATGATCTCTCTCTCTCTCTCTCTCTCTCTCTCTCTCTCTCTCTCTCTCTCTCTCTCTCTCTCTCTCTCTCTCTCTCCTAGGATCCCCTTCTAAAACGGCATCAAGTCTTCCATGTAATGTTTGCCCTTTTTTCACGAGGCTTCCTTTCACCTCGAAGAGATGGGGGCGTTCAGTATGCCATTGTACCTCTGTTGTGGTCGCAAGAAGCTTCATCATATCGGCTGAAACTTGAGATGATGTTTCCCTTCCATTCTTTGTCTTCTCAGTTGCCAATTGAAGTTCCATGTTCCTGAGACAAACAGCCGCACTTCTGCTGTCATTTGCCCGTGTCAGACTCTTTCCTTTTTTCTAAACGATCATTATGTAAATTTGTACACATACTTACCGTATCATAAGTGCATGTTCACACTTTACGTAGTCGTTATTTTAACTTACGTAAAAGACAGTTGTGAAGGGGATTTATTTAAGGATGACCTTTAACCTAAAAGATGTATTTTGAACTTAGTCACTGTCTCCCTACAGAGTAACATTGATTGACTTGCCATAATTTACAAGGACGTGTTGGTTAGGTTTATTAACACCCTGAACTTTGACCTCATGAGATATGACATTGCTCAACGCGTTTCCACTTCATGAGAGGATTATCACGTTATAAATATTGCAGTCATGCTAAAGAGGGATTTTGAGAATGAAATCAGCGATTACTAATCTCGTTGTATTGGATTATGTTAAGGTGCGTCGGGAAATCCGGTCGTTTATCATTTATGATGCGCAGTGTGATTTTAAAGCCGAAGATCCCCCGAAAAAAACTTTAGTAACCAAATATAGAAAGTAAATATTCCGGTAAAAGGTAATTTCCAGTTTTAAAAAGATACATCTAAAGACTATCAGAAACGTAAAATTTTGGTCTGCCGTAGATATACAGGATATGTATATATATATATATATATATATATATATATATATATATATATATATATATATATATATATATATATATATATATATATGTATATATATATATATATAATATTAAGAGATATAGAGATGTACAACGTGTTTATCTGGAAAGGGAGGGTGATATAAAAAAAAATAAAAAGGTTAATATGAGTCAGAAGGAAGAAGCTGAAAAATGAGAAACGCCCGAAAGGCCACAGACGACACCGAGAATGAGAAGGACGGCGGAGAGGAGGGTGATGAGGGTATATGGGTGGAGGGAAGCGACGGAGGCCCCAAGCAAGAGATTAAGCGAGATGAGGAGTAGGAGACTGAAGAAGAAGATCCGAAAATTCAGCCGTCCCGTCATGAGTCCAATTGCTGGAGGGGTTTAACGTGAGATCAGTCATTTTCCTTCAGATCTGGTCTTATGGTGAGAGAGAGAGAGAGATAGATGTATGTAAGTCGCCCACATTTACGGGTGGATTGATAACATTATACATCCCATCGTTCGCATTGGGACTTATGTTGCTTTTCTATTTCCATTTTTTTTTTTTATAAAGTCACTGAACAGATCAAACACATGGCTATTCCTACTACTACTACTACTACTACTACTACTACTACTATTATTATTATTATTATTATTATTATTATTATTCACCATGTGACGGACAAGTTTGTTAAAAACTATCCTACATAAAAACTTCAATATTATTGATTACTATTTTTATCTAAAGAGACCGGGTCGAACCAATCAACTCTACAAATGAGGCTAAAACGTGCAAGGAAAAATTATCATATTCGTATAAACATTCCCTTATATGCGTCCATTGGAAACTTACCGATGGACATCATATAGCACTCGGGAAACAAAGGAAGACTGCTCTTTTTCCAAAGCTGATAGAAAGAGTTAAATCTCGATCCTTGATAGACTGCAAACAACGTAACATCAAAAAGAGGAAATCATTTCTGTCTGCCGGCATTTGGAAAGCAGCAACAGCACCTTTGTAATTCTGCGGACTTGAATATTCATTTATTTATTGAGATATTTATGCATTTACATAACAGAAAGCGACTGGGTGGTTCTGCCTTTCATTATTCTCATCGGCCAGTTGATTTCCCGTGTTGTTCCTAAGGGAATTCGCTTCTTCCCTTTGATTTGAAGAGGAGATTTCTGATGTAAAGAGAATTTATCCTTGATATGGAGATTGATACTTGGACGTGCGGGGAATATTATTCAGGAGATGCAGATCATATGTTCAGGAAATTGATGAGAATTGCCTTGTTGGGTTTTAGAATATTTTATTCCCCGCCAGTGATTGAATTTTGTAGATCCACGGATAATTCCGGATTTATATTCTTGTTATCTTTAGCTTTTCGTTTGATGTTCATTAGTCAGAGATTTGTGATTGAGGATCTGCATTAAGCTGTGATAATTAATTCTTGTCTTGTACTTATACGTACTAGTGCTGTAGTCACAGTGATACATCAGATAAGCTTACCGCATCGTACATAAACATTCCACGCTCTATGATGAAATTTAATATGTTTTGATTGATTATTGTTGTGATGTTGATGTCCTTTAACCCATGCTGCTTAAAATGTTCGCTGCAAATTTATTTTTTTTATACGAGAGTACTTTTGCATTACAAATCGTCAATGTTATGAAATGGGTGCAGTGTTGAAATATAGGCCTGACCAATAATTACAGCAGTGATTTATGTTGCCAATCTTACAAGCCCTATGTATTGTAGCGAATTCCTTTGGCTCAAATTGCAATCTTCAGATAATGGTATGTGATTCAATGTTTTGTCATTTTTAACAAAATACAGATATTTCAAACAACTTATTAGTCTAAATCAGCCTGTTTTCATTACCATCAATTACTTTAATTGACCTAACAGCTCATTTCACTTCTAAAGGATTGCTTCTAAGAACAAACAAACTATTAGTAATTTCAATATTGACCGTAATATTCCTCTTGAATTTTACTGTAAGTTGTTACAAAAGACAACATTAGTTTGTGTTGATGGCTGTGGGTTGGATTTGTCACAAGTAACTGAAGTCAATTGATCATAGAGCTTTACCAGAGAAACACTGAATTTTCTTGGTCTGTAGTTGGGAGAAGAATAAAAGCGAGTCTAAAGCGCCGGCAAACACGGTACATTGCGAAGTCATTCTTTTTTCCGCATCAGCCTGTGCTGCGTACTTTTCGTTGCAAATATCGTAACAAACCAGGCGCTAATTAGGTTGATCTGGTCAGGCGCCTGCAACTTCAAGAATTCTTAGATACTTCCGAATCCCGCAAACCCTTGCTGCTCCATTTTCAAGGAAATTATAATCGTGTCTCATGAACTGGTTTGGTTCATTTTTGTTGAAGTTTTTTTAGTGGATGCCACTTGATTCTGCCCCGTAGAGGGTTAGTGCCGTCAGTGCACCTCATACGGTGCAATGTAGGCATTAATTAAGGGTCTTTGCATCGTCCCTTCGGCCCCTGGCTGCAACTGCTTTCATTCCTTTTACTGTACCTCCGTTCATATTCTCTTTCTTCCATCTTACTGTCCACCCTCGCCTAACAATTGATTCATAGTGCAACTGAGAGGTTTTCCTCCTGTTACACCTTTCAAACTTTTACTGTCAATTTCCGTTTCAGCGCTGAATGGCCTTAGTTGCCCCAGTGCTTTGGATGTACGTCTAAAATCTGTAAATCAGTCAATCAAACCTCTTGATTCTGACGAAATCTGCTAACGATACGACATTTGCTTCATCGAGATCAACTTTTTTTTATGAACGCTTTACGCTAGTGTATTTTTTTTTAACCTATCTGTGTTTTCTACATTTTTTATGGATTCGGTTGTTCATTGTTTGTTAATATGCGATGTTGTTCATGCGTTTTATAGTCTTTTTTAATTTAACTGTATTTTATTCTAGGTATCTGTAAAGGATTTTTGACGGGTTTTAATTTTCTTTACGCAATATTTCATTATTTTATGTTCGTTTTTATTGTTTATATTAAAGACATTTCATTCCTGTAATCCAGATTTTATATTATAAGCACGAAAATGTTCGTTTCATCAGACTGACCATAAATTCTAGAAAAATAAGCTGGAAATACAGTGCCGTACAACAACATTCCATTCCAGCGCGTCCTTGTCCAGCTTTCCATCCCCCATTGTTGTTCCGTTCCCTTGTTCCCATGTCCCAGATATTTCATTCTTGCCTTTTCTATTCAGATCACGTAGCGCTTACGATTGACGTAGTAGGCAGTGACTTTTGGCTGGGTCCAAATCTTCCTCTTCTTCCTCTTTCTCTTCTTCCTCTTCCTCCTTTATCTTCTTTGTCTTCGAACCCTGGAAGACATTTATAAGTCACGTCGCTGAGCATTCGTGTGTTCCCTTGTTGCAGCTTTCGTCTGGGATTCTTTGTTTGGTTGTGCATGAGGACGATATATAACTAAGTAAAAAATGTGCCGAAGTTTCTTCGGCGCAATTGAGTTTTCTGTACAGCCGCTACAGCGTATAATGAAGGCCACCGAAAATAGATCTATCTTTCGGTGGTCTTGGTACAATGCCCTTGAAACTTTAACCACGGCCCGGTGGTGGTCTGTCCTATATTGTTGGCAGAAGCACGATTGTGACTAAATTTAGCAGTAAAAAAGGTAAAAACTACTGAGGCTAGATGGCTGCAATTTTGTTTGTGTGATGATTGGAGAGTGGATGATCAACATACCAATTTTCAGCCCTATAGCCTCAGTGGTTTTGAAGATCTGAGGGCGGACAGAAAAGGTGCGGACGGACAGACAAAGCCGGCAGAATTACAGAAAACTAAAACTATCCAGATTCCATGTCAGCTTTTAAGAAGCAGGAAATATCTTTGAAAGATCATAACAGTAGAGCGATTGAGTACGTAGAAATTTTCGGTTTTAAGAATCGGTGAATTTTACATGAGGGAAACCTAAATTAGGTAAGGGGGGACTATAAAATCCTTGGAATGCTAACTCTTTTGCTGTAAAGAGATGGAAGCCTAGGTGATATTTGCAAAGTTATTTTAACTCATTCTCTTACTGTTTCTAAAAAAAAATATTAAACTAAAATTACTTATTTACATAGTCGTGACTTGATGAGCCATTAAGAGTTGTAGTTTTATTTTTCTCGCCTATTTTTTCACCTTAACTATGGTCTGTGGACGTAGTTATCAGTCACGGTCTCATTACTTGAGCTTCCGAAAGTACTACGGATTTTTGTCTTTTATTTGTGAATGAGCCAGAGGCTGCTGATGAATGTGGAAATGACTACAGCCTTTTATGTTTAAAACCCCCGTTTTTCCTAAAGCCTTCTATTTGTAAAGCTACCCTTTTCCTACAGCCTTTTTTTTTTTTTTTTTTTTTTTTTTGTAAGACCACACTTTTCAGAGGAAATGTCTTTAGGTAAAATTATATGCATATGTGCGTTTGTGTGCGTTTGAGTTCTACGCTCACCCTAACGCTACCTCTCGGAGTTTAAAAAGGAATAATGCTCTTGCTTCGAGAAGCCTTTAGACATAAATGACGTCGTAGGAAATTGCTTCCTCCGCTTGGAAAGCTTTCGCATTTTTCCGGGGGTTAAGGTTTTGCGAGATGAGATAGTTTATTGCCCTTGCTGAAACGGAAATTATTCAAAAATTATAAATGTTGAGATCAAATAATGTGCAATGTACAGACGCCAGAAACCAGTAAATTATTTTTTCCCCCGAGGGTTATTAATGATGTAAAGAGAATGCCTTTTTTATGCTGTAAATAACACCGGCTAACAATACGTTGATTGCATCATGTGTGGGGGCGATATTGAAAAATAAATCTGGAAATGTAACTCAGTAAAAGATATGAATTGAAATATATTTTCGCTACAACACTAGAATTTACCAAATGGTCCCTTTTTAACCTAACAAATCTAAGCAATGTTGTGCGCATTCTTTGGTTTCTAATAAATTCTGTTTCTTCTTTTTTATTGACGGAAGGAGCACTAAAGATGGCCGTGTTCAGACTCATCAGTTGGGAAAAGCTAATCACAATACAGGTCGAGTTACCGAGGTGCTACCTTTACTACACTCTTGAGTATTTGGCTCCATAACTTAAAAGAATAAATGAAGTGTGCCTTTAAATTATAGCAATAAGAGAGCAAGTTAGGTAAATGGGCTTTCCGAGACAGGCTGTTGTACAGCATCCGAAGTGCAGTTACGGTCAGGGACATAGTTTCTTAAAGAAAGGTTACTAGGAAATCTAGACGGTTGTGAATATCCCTGAAGTTGAACCTTTCTAGTTTTAATTATTGGAACTTGTTACTTAAAACTGATAATAGATACAGTGCCTCTCAAAAAGCTAATTATAGTGGTGATTAAGCGATTGACCAGTGTCTGGAGGAAAGAAAATTCTAAAGGAACAGGTCAGTGGAATAATAATTGTTCTCTTGTAAAAGAGAAAAAGTATATCAATATGTTGTAGAATCATTGGAGTTTTACTTTATTAAGTATACCTGAGAAACTGTAGAATTTTGATTAAGAAAGCAAGACACTAAAAGAAGAATGACTCGTGAAGAGCAGTATGTTTTAACGATGCAAAGAATGTCCTGTCAAGTATTTGTTCTGAAACAGTTTTGTGAAAAGTTTGAGACTAGACGAAACACTTCATGTGATGTACACGGACCAAGGGAATGCTTATGATAGAGATGCTATTGAAGGGAGTAGAAAGTAGTGTGTTGTGAATAGCTGGAATTTTTATGTTAAAAGTGAAGTCAGTGTTTGAATTTATTGGTGTTAGAGTGACCGGTTTGGTGTAAAACAGGTTTTAGGACAATATTATTGTGGATGGCATGAGAGAAGTTTAGAAAAGACGAAATATAGGTGCAAAGAACGTAGAAGAGCTAATAAATGTATGTGTGTATTTTGTGTGTGCGTGTGTATGTGCCGGCAATAAAGGAATGAAACGAAATGTCAAACTCGCCCCTTAATGACCCAGCCATTGGCCATGGGAGAGCGCCCCGTCCTGTCCTCTTGCGGAGAGCGTATCCTGAGAGAAGCAACTTGAGCGGAGGGTCATCGTTAACCCGACCTCCGAAGAATACTGATGCCCTGTGGCTGGACTAAATTACACACCTTTGGGTCACAGGCCTCGTTGAGGGTAGGCTCCACGGAGAATGGTAATGCTCTGTGTATATACATGTGTGTGTGTGTTTGCATGTTTGTGTGAGTGTCTGTAAGCGTGTAACTGGAATACAATTGCATGGCGAATTGTCAAAGGCCAAGAATGTTGGAGGTAAATTTAGTAAACTGGCACTGACTCTCTCTCTCTCTCTCTCTCTCTCTCTCTCTCTCTCTCTCTCTCTCTCTCTCTCTCTCTCTCTCTCTTATATATACCGACATTTCTTGCGTTCATCATTAAATCCCTGGTGTCTCCTTGACCTTTGCAATTGCATCTGGTTAATAACATTAACAACATCGTCCTCATCGCCCTATAATTTTTATCTGACAAACATATTTAATATTTCATTTCCTGATTGGATATTTCCGTCACTGAGAATCTCTTTATTCCCCCCAACCCCTTATTTCAGTAGCCAAGCCCCACCCCCTTTCCCCTCCCCCTGCTCCCTCCCTTTCCCCCGCCCCCTCCCACACCAGTGCTAAGGTTGAGGTTCATTATATTTCATTTTTCACATTTTTTATTTTCATCCCGAAAAGATTCGTACCTTCTGTCATAAAAATGATGGAATTATTTTGACGGTTTGGTGCATTGCTCTCTCTCTCTCTCTCTCTCTCTCTCTCTCTCTCTCTCTCTCTCTCTCTCTCTCTCTCTCTCTCTCAATGAGATTTCCTATTTATCATGTGATGAAAATCTCTCCTTTTTATACATCGTTCCCTTTCTTGTAAATCTCCATCATTTTCAAATCGTAACTCTTTACCCATTTTCATTTCTCATGTCATTAATTTTATTGTTTTCATCTCGTGGTCTTTCTTAACATCATTAGGGAGAGAATCCTGTGCGGAATTGACAACGAAAAATTACGATGGTGTTAATTAAATGGAAGAAGGGAATAAAAATCAAGAAGAATTATAAGTAAACCAATGTATGAGAGAGAGAGAGAGAGATAAGTAAACCAATGTATTCGTATGAGAGAGAGAGAGAGAGAGAGAGAGAGAGAGAGAGAGAGAGAGAGAGAGAGATGAGATGGAATTCTTTCATCGTAATAATTAATAGAAGAGGAAACAGGCACAGATGGTAAATCGAATATAAAATTCAGGTCACATTGACGATCGATATTTCGGTGTTCACGTTAATACGCAGGCGCCTTCTGGTATTGAATAAAAATTGTACCTGAAAATATGTATTTTAACAATGCAGGTTAAATTAGCAACTGATGTATTCAAGATGAACTACAAGATTATTTTCAAGTTCTTTTTCGAATCATAGATTCAGCCTCATATTTCCAAAAACACAGTAAGTTAAAAAGTTAATATATATTTTTCAAATAATTTTGTTCAGGTAGCGAACTCCTCTCTCACAACCATAATAACGAAATAAGTCGTAATAAGTAAGATTATAGGTAGGAAAAAAAAGGGTTTTTTGCTTGCTAGGAATTCTATATCCATTTTCTTAAAGATACTAAAAATTAGAAACGTACCTGTAAAACTCCGGGTGAAAGTGTACTATTGTAGCAACAGAATCAGAAAATTATAACATGGAGAAAGACCAGTTAGTTACTGCAACTTATTATCGTAGATTCAAGTTTCAAATGTTATCATGGATCTGAACTCCCACTGTTATGATTCCAAGCTTCAAATGCTTTGTGAACTGAGCTTTGATTATCATCATGGATGGAACCTTTAGTTATTGTCGTGGATCCAGGGCTTTAAATACTATGAAGCTTTGAGCTTCATATTTTGTTATAGTGAATCCAAACTTCAACTGCTATCGTGGATCTGTGACGGATCTTCAGATATTGTAGAGGATCCAAGAGTCTGTTATTATTGTGGGTCCAAACCATGAAAGGCTATCGTGAATATTTTTTGCTGTTGGTATCGTGGATCCAAGCATGTTACATTTCATAAATATAAATATCAAACGGTCATGTAAAGCATCTTGACCTTCAACTTGTATTATTGAATCTTCCCAGCTAATCCTTCTCTGATTGCATATCATCATGATTAACAAGGAATATGTGTTAAACGTTTACGTGTGACCGTCTCCTGAATCGTTTGCAGTCTGTCATAGGAAAAAAAAAATCCAAATAAATTGTGGTAATTGTGAAATCTCATAACCATTGCTCGTAGTTACAGCATGGTACCTTGGAAAAGACTTTCCAAGGTATTAGACTTTCTGTGACTCAGACATTGAAAATCAAAGTATTCTTCAAACGACAGATGTAAACCTACAACCGTCATGATTATCTGCTGTTAGTTCATAATGACACCTCAGTATAGTCGCAGATATTTTGGTAATCTACGTGGTGCTTAAAGCATAGCAATATGAGGCCAGTTGAATATTTACTAGATCCTTGAAGATTAATACTTCATTTTTATTTAATTACGTGTGCTCTTTTATCATGAACATTGAATACATCTTTTCAGCGTAATAATAATGTGTGTCCGTCCATCTTCATTTTCTGTCCTTTGATTTTGTGTGTGATCTTGTACTAAGACATAGGGGATAGAATGTTAACATAATAAGGAATTATTTTCCATTTAGTCTACTTTTTTGCAAGCAGAGAAAACTAATCTGATAATCTCACCCAAGAGAGGGAGTTAATCCTTCTAATTACAAGCAGGAAGAAGGTAGGGTATGAGCATTAGCAACCATTGTACATAAAACATTGCATGTAAACTGTAGTTCCTTATCATCCATAGCCAGATCTTTGAAAGGGGGATTCAACTGTAAATTGATAATAAGCATATTTTGTCCGTTCGTTTGTTTGTTATACAAGCATCCAGAAACGAGTTTGCATATACCTACTTACGTATTTATAAGTGTTCCTTTATTATACTCCTTGTAATATTTGACTTTTATGTACATTTTTCTTCAGAGGAAAATTGATTATTCCCTTGCTTACCCAATGATGATATTTTTTAAGAGATCACCTCAGCACGTCCGTATGAAAGTATTAGCGGCGACTAAAAGGAAATCAACCAATATCAAAAGAGTTCAGAAACAAGAATTGAAATTTTCATCTTTTGCGAGATTTTCCCTTGATGGACGAAATCATTTCTCACAGAATATTCCGACCGATTCGGACGCATTTATTTCATGCTTTCATTTTCTTTTTATGTCGAAAACTCGGATACAGATTTTTTGTCTTTCTCTTTCCTGATTTGATGTTCAGTCTCAGTTTGGCTTTGATGTTTCGTCTGTCGTTTTTGTTGGCGTTCGTTACACCTGTTGCGTTGTCGCATGCGTACATTGATAGATGTGGACTTAGTAACTCATTATCCTTTTTAAGGGTGATTTAAGACAAAATTAGGAAAAAGCCACTGCTGTACTTGGAATGAAGGATGAGACCCAAGTGCAGAAGTTAAGTTAAGTATACAGTTTAAACAGACCACTGAGCTGATTAACAGCTCTCCTAGAGAGGGCTGGCCCGAAGGATTAGACTTATTTTACGTGGCTAAGAACCAATTGGTTACATAGCAACGGGACCTACAGCTTATTGTGGAATCCAAACCACATTATAGCGAGAAATAAATTTCTATCACCAGAAATAAATTCCTCTAATTCTTCATTGGCCGGCCGGAGACTCGAACTCGGGCCTAGCAGAGTGCTAGCCGAGAACTCTACCGACTCGTCCAACGAGGAACTATACCACGTGCAGAAAGCTTCCACAGTTTTATCAGGTTTTTGGCATTTTATTCCCATACTTAGCTCTCATCAGCACACGTTGACGCCCTTCACAGATTCCGCCTCATTGAACTCTGCTTAGCACACTTGCGTTTCCTAGATAATGTGGCTTGGTTGTTCTGTAAGCTTCTGACCCCTTCCTAGTTATCAGCATGCCTCCAAGGGATGACGATGCTAGCCCCACGCAATGAACCATGGATGTTTAAGGGGCTTATGCACCTACGTCTTCTGACCGTTCTGATGGTCACCCATCTAAGCGCTGTCTGGGCCCAGTAGTGCTCAGCTCCCTTTACCGAATTTTCCTAATAAATTCCAATCTTTAGCCTCTCCCAAGTAACACGGAAACAGCAAAAGAAATCTGTTGAAGAGATAAGCAGGTAATTTTACTTCGATAATGCATAAATGATAAACTCATTATTGTGTTTTGTCTCTGTGTCATTTGTTCGTGTATTCAGAAAAAGGCGATAAACCCCAGAAATTATATTATTTACTCTGCTCAAACACTCTCGGAGGCAAATGCAATTCACAGATATATAGGACAGTTGAGTTCAATACGGAGAAATAAAAAAAAAAAAAAACAAGTGGAGGTTCCAGAGGCGCAGAGAAGAAAGGAATAATTAAACGATAATAACTCGTCCCTTGACAGTCCAGATCGGACGGATAAATAATTTTTTTGAAAGACTGGTCTGGTATTTCAGGGAAAGAATGACAAAGTACTTCGTTGGGTTTCATGTTTGAAATAAGAAGTACAAGACTTGTGTGTCCATTATTAAGGTCAGTCCCTTCTCGCTTCCGGCGACGGAAATGTGGAACTGATTGTCTGAAATAACTCTTTGCTTCTAACTTCTGTTTGAGTCTGTGTCGCTCTTCATTATTATTATTATTATTATTATTATTATTATTATTATTATTATTATTATTATTTCCTTGAAATGATGGAGTTTTTGCAATTTACCTCTTCATTTACCTTCATTATTTTTTTTTTATTTGTATGTTATCACGCAGGTTTCTCGGCTGATGACAAGACAGAGCACAATTGTGATTTATTGCAAACTATATCACAATTAGGTGTTATGGAAATTCAAGCCTTTGTAATTGCGTTACACTATTGTTTTGCGTGCAGTATTTTTTAATAATCTGTTACACTGTCAAGCTTCAATATACATTATATATTTGTGTGTGTGGATGTATGCATGTATGTATGCGTGTATATGTAATATATATGTGTGTGTGTGTATACAAGCACGTGTCGATATATTGATTAACAGAAACAGAGAGAGTGAGAGAAAGAGAAAGATAATGACAATTATAAGCAAACATTTCTTCTGATCATATTATCGCGTAAAAACCCAGAGAAGTAGGGAGATTTATACCTGACCTAAAAGTAATGCGGATTATATGCCCTTAAATGTAACTTACATATCCCAAATTCCCCTTTTATATTTATAAAAGAATTGTATTTCCCGAGAGGGAGATGCAAGAGGTATGACATCCACGCACCCAAAACATCCTTCTGATGCCAGATTTAATATATGATACAGGAACATCCCACAGTCCTCCTCCTCCTCCTCCTCCTCCTCCTCCTCCTCTCCATCCACCTCCTCCTCCCCGTCCTCCCCTTCCCTCCCCCACCTCCTCTTCTTGCCCCTCCTCCTCCTCCTTGTCCCACCCACTCCTCGCCCTCCTCCTCCCCATCCCCTCCTAGCCCTCCTCCTCCCCATCCCCTCCTCTTACTCCTCCTCATCCCCCCCTCATCCCCCCCTCCTCTCCTCATCTCCCTCCCCTTCTCCCCCTCCTCCTCCCCCCTTCCTCTCCCTCTTCCCCTCATCTCCCCTCCTCTTCATCCTCCCCCTCCCTCTCCCCGTCCTCATCGCCCTCCACCTTACCCCCTCCTCCTCCTCTCCTCATCTCCCTCCCCCTTCTCCCGCTCCTCCTCCCCTCCCTCTCCCTCTCCCCTCCCTCTTCCTTCCCCTTCTCCCCCTCCCCCTCCCCGTCCTCATCTCCCTCCACCTTCTCCCCCTCCTCCTCCGCCTCCTGCATCATCGATCATTCCGGGATGATATCGGCTGCTGATCCAGCGAACAAAGTTGAATATTGTCGCAGCAAATATATTTCCCCGCTGTTGATTGTCTTCGACTTCGCATAGTCTGTGAGCCTTACGCTTTTGGAAGTTGTTGTCTCTTGGGGACATTTCCGTCCCCTGGATTTCTTTTCATTTCTGTTATACAACATTACTTAATTTTATTAAGCGTTTGTTATCGGTATCTCAGTGGCTGGAGTTTGGACATTTTTTTAATACCTTTGATCAGCATTGCAGTTTTGCAAACGTATTTCCAGATACATTTTGTAACACGATTTATGAATCCTTTGTATGAATGCGGAACAGGAAACCAGGTTCAATCCCACGAGGCAGGGTGATTGTGACAGCAAGTAGGGGGAACTCCCGAGGCCCATTCCCCGAAAAATCCATTGTACCTTCTTTACCAAAACACTGAATTAGTCATCATTTAACAAAATATATGCATATATATGTATTTATGTATGTTTGTGCGTGTTCGCTCGGATGTGCTTGTGTGCGTGTTTTTTTTTATTTAGCTAATGATAATAATAATGATAAAAGAAGTAATAAATATGCACAAAAACTAAATTCTTCAAAGCTGACAGTTTTTCACCTAATTCCGCAATAAGTCTCCCATAAAGCAATCAACAACATCGCAATAAAATGTTTTAGCTTCAACCTATGTTTTCTGTTCCAAGGAAATGGCGCAAAAATTGCATAAGGAAAAGAAAATTTTTTTCTGAAACAATGACATTTAAGTCTCCTCATTCTCCAACAGTCATTGAATGTCACTTCCGTCCAGGAGAGTCGCCATTTTTACACACTTTTCCTTGGATGTCATCCATGTGTGTCTGAGGCCATACATTCTATTGTATTTTCTTTATTTCAGTTTACTTTGCATTTCTCAAACTTATCTCTCATACACGTTATTTCTAATTTTCTTTCTGTTTCATCATATTAGTTACTTAAGCTACAGCCAACTAACTTATTTTTATTGCATGCTATTTCATTCTACAGGGTCTTCAAAATTGAACATATCTCATGTACTGTTTTCTCGAATATTATCAATGCGTAACGGCAGCTGGCAATGCACTTCTGGTCATATTTAAAGTGTGTTTTTCGATGACATGAAACAGGTGGAAATAGTTGAATTTAATTGTTAATAAGTCCAGGTCGCATAGTGTTTCCAAAATTAAACGTATTTCATTCTTTTTCTTTTTATAATTGTTTATTTTAATTATGCACGTATTCATTTTGAATATGTTTATATTTGCTCTCCACTGTAATTACCTGCATGTTTACTTGCATTCACAAATGTAAATATTCTTGTACTTATGTTTTCATTTATATGTTTACATTCGCTTAATTGTTTTTTTATTTTTCATTTGATAGCAGTATGTTGTAATTAGCGGCCACTATCGTCAATGACTTCTCTTTTTTTAGTTTAAAAATATTTCTGTTCTTTCGTTAAATGTATTATTTTACATCTTTACCCATCAGTGGAAGTGCTACATTATAATAAAATTCTCTCTCTCTCTCTCTCTCTCTCTCTCTCTCTCTCTCTCTCTCTCTCTCTCTCTCTCTCTCTCTCTCTCTCTCTCTCTCTCTCTCTCTCTCATAGCCCTTGCCTTCCATTTAGTTATTTCCGGAATTAACGCATAGTCTTTACCTCATATGAGAGGTGGAATGAAAGGTCTTGAATGATTTGCAATAACGGTAATTGAAATCAATAGTGCGTTATGGAATTGCACCCATTGACGATCGATTGTAACGTATTCCTCGACTCTTTTAAATGTCAGGTCAGGTCAGGTCAGCAAGTCATGACCCGCATGTTGGTGTTCACGTTAGTAAGCAGGTGCCTTCTCGCACTGAATAAAGATTGTATCTGAAAATGTATTAAACAAAAAGGCAGGATAAATTAGTAAGTGATACTTTTCGGATGAACTACTCCATTATTTTTTCAGTTAATTCTTGCATCTTAGAAATTTAGCACCTTATTTCTACAAAGAAGTTAAGTCGAAAAACCGAATGCTGTGCGTTAATTTCAAATAAAATAGTTTTTGCTTTACAGAAGTGCCAACTCCTCACAACCATAATAAAAGAAATTCTAATAAGTAGAATTACAATTAGAAAGAAGCCATTTTTCCTTGTTTGGAATTCGATATATTGTATGTAAAGGTACTCAAAATTAAAATTAAACGATTTATTTTCAATCAAGGTGAAAGAATCGTTGAACCTGTTTATCTGAGGATGAAGATTACCTTTGCAATAACATGTCAGGAAATGAAAACAGTGGGAGAAAGGAACCTTATTTATTGCAGCTTATTATCTTGGATTGAAGCCTAAGTTATAATCGTGGATATAAGCTTCACGTGTTGTTATGGTTCCAAGCTTGCATAATGGTTATGGATCCAAGCTTCAAATGATTTGTGAACCGATGCGTTTGTTGTTTTCGTGAATTCAAGCTTCAGTAGCTCTCGTGAAGATAAGCTTCCTTTTCTGTCGTATATACAAGCTTGGATTATTATCGTGAATCCAAAGCTTCAAATACTATGAAACTTTGACCTTCATTTGTTGTCTTGACTGAACGCTTCAATTGCTATAGTGGATCTAAGCTTCAGTTATTATAGAGGATCCAAACTTCAGTAATTATTGTAGACCCAAACTTGAAAGACTATCGTGAATCTTTGATGGTATTGTTATCGTGAATCCAAGCTTCACTTAGTATCGTTCATCTAGGATGTGGATCCAAGCTCCAGTTGCATAAGAAACGGTATTCCATAAAAACAGAAAGACATATAAAGTATCAGTTATCTCGGACTTCATCTTGGAATATTCATTCTTCCTAGCGAATTCTTTCTTGAGAGCACATCTAGTAAATTGTTGTAATTGTGAAATTTCAGAGTGATTGCACGAATTTAAATAGATTTTCCAAGGTGCTTTTGATGACTCAGACATTGAAAATCAAAGTATTCTTCATACGAAAGGAGACGTCAACTTTCAACTGTGGAATTCGTCTAGTGAAAAATTGCTTTTTAAAATATCTCCATTTAGACCAACATGAGTCCTTAGTATAGCTGTGAATATGTTGATGATCTATATGATACCTAAAGCTTAGCTGTATGAAGTCAATTAATACAAGTTCTCTTTTCTCGCGAATGTTGCATCTTTTCAACATAATGATAGTCTGTGTCTGTTGTCTTTACTATTTACTGTTAATATGTTTTGTATGTAACTGTGCACCAAAGATAAAGGGTAGAATGTTAGTATTAGGCATTTGTTTCGTGCAGTTAGCCCTTCTACAGGCAGAGAAAATTAATCTGATAATCTCACCCAAGAGAGGGAGTTAATCCTTGTTAATGTAAAAAGGGAGAAGGCTGGGTATGACCATTAGTAACCATTGTACATAAAATCGGTACATTTAAACTGTGGTGAACAGAAATCCTAGGGAGGAGAATGAATACATGGACTAAAATCCAGAAGCTATTTATTATTAAGCTGAATAATACTGAATAGCTTAATTAATGGTTATATACATCGGAAACTGCTTGAATTGTTGCCTGGATTGGAGTCCACTAAATGAAGGAAGACCGACGGCACCAGATCTCCCAATCCTCCCTAATTCCGTCCCACTCACTAAACACATGAAAAATATGGGAATTAATAATATTGAAAATACTCAGCAGAGATCAACGAAAGCAAAAACTAAGTTATATACTAATCACGTTAGAATGATCTAAATATCCATATAAGTAAATGTGACAAAATTATATCCTACGAAAATAGGGGAAATTTATAGCAAAAATGTAACAGCAGAATATGAAAATAAGTAGCCTATGATCGCAAGCCTATACATATAAAATATAATTTCAAGTATAAATGTTAGGAGAACTGAATCATATGCTACAATTCAACAAAACCTATTCGGTCATACAGAGAAGGAACAATTTTAAAAATGACTGCTTTCGCTGTGCGCACTCATTGAATTAGTGAGCTTTACTTTTTATAAGGGCTGAATGCAAGGAACAGATTAATTTTAAAAATCTTAGGGAAAACCTTAATTAAAGCCACGAAATCACGGTGCCGTAATGAAAGTGACATACTTCAAGATTTTCCAACCTTTAAACTGCTGGAATAATTAAGTCCATCGGTGACTACCAGGTGTTCGACGTCTGTTGTTGGGAGGCAATGGCCTGAGGTTACTGCAGCTTATATGAGGCAATTAATGTTCCTTGCCGAGCGAAAAATTTGTAAGGAAATCCGTAATGTTGTGGGTTTTCACTCGCTGCGCTCTAAGCTGGAACTCAGAACTGAACTAATTCTCTTGACCTTCCTTGCCGCGAAGAAAAGCAGGCTGCCACCTGTGTTGGGTAGTTTCAGGCAGTAAAAAATTCTCCACCAAGCAGTCAGAAATAAAGAGGTGTCACTTCAAAGACAGTGATTTCAAAAATTTATAATTTTAAGAAAAACAAAAGCAATTATCGTAGCATTGGTAGAGAAATATATAGATTATATAAATGTTATCAAGTTGGAATGCTTTACAACTGAAAATTTATATTTTCAGTTCCTTATCTTCTATAGCCACATCTTTGGAAGGGGGATTCAACTGTTGATAGATAAATAGCATACTATTGTGTGTTTGGTTGTTGTAGATGCATACACAAATTTGCGTGCATATATACGCATGTATTTATGACTGTTACTTTATTATGCTCCTTGTAATGTTTTACCTGTATTTAATTTTTCTCCAGAGGTAAATTTATTATTTCATTGCTTATCTAGTGATGATTCATGTCCAAGAGATCACTTCAGCACGTTCAGAGGAAAGTGTTAGAGGCGGGTAAAAGGAAGCCAACCATTATCAAAAGAGTTATGAAGCAAGAATTGAAATTTTCATCCTTTCCCGGGATTTTCTCGTGATAGACGAAATCATTTCTCACAGAATATTCCGACCGATTTGGACGAATTTTTTTGTTTTCATTTTCTTTTTACGTCAAAAACTCGGATACAGGTTTTTTTCATTCCTTTTCCTGATTTGATGTTCAGTCTCTATTTGCTTTGATGCTTCATCTCTCATTTTGTTGGCGTTCGTTGTTCTTGTTGCGTTTGCGCATGCGCACATAGTTATGCGTTTAATGTAGCTCTTCGTTGGGTAAGTCGGTAGAGCTGTGGACTGTCACTCGCTGGGCCGGAGTTCGATTCACCGGCCGGCTGGAGAAGAGTTAGAGGAATTTATTTCTGGTGATAGAAATTCATTTCTCGCTATAATGTGGTTCGGATTCCACAACAAGCTGTAGGTCCCGTTGCTAAGTAACCAATTGGTTCTTAGCCACGTAAAATAAGTCTAATCCTTTGGGCCAGCCCTCTCTAGGAGAGCTGTTAATCAGCTCAGCGGTCTGGTAAAACTAAGGTATACTTAAATGGGTGGCCTAAGGCAAAACAGGCCAAAATTCACTGTTATACTTGGAATGAAGGATGAGCCCCACGTGCTGAAAGCATCCACAGTTTTATCAGCTTTTCTGGCATTTTATTCTTACTTGACTCTCATGAGCAACACGTTGACACCCCTCACAGATGCCGACACATTCAGCAGTGCTTAGCAATCTTTTGTTCCTAGATGGTAAAGCCTTTTCATTTTGTAAGCTTTTGTCCCCGTCCTAGTTATTAGCGTGTCTCTTTACTGTGGTTCGGATTCCACAATAAGCTGTAGGTCCCGTTGCAAAGTAACCAATTGGTCTTAGCCACGTAAAATAAGTCTAATCCTTCGGGCCAGCCCTAGGAGAGCTGTTAATCAGCTCAGTGGTCTGGTAAAACTAAGGTATACTTCAACTTTTGACTGTCTCTTTAGGATGATTGTGCTAGCCCCACGCCCTGCCCCGTGGATGTTCAAGGGGCGTATGCGCTCACGACTTTTGGCCATATTGCTGGTCACACATCTGAGAGCTGCCCAGACCTTATGTTGCTCATCTTTCTTGATCGAAGTAAAATGATACAGAGGTATATATCGTAATAAATGCCAATCGGAAACCTCACTCAAGTAACACAGAAACCAAAAAGCAAATTACCTGAAGAGAAGTTCATGTAATTTGACATCGATATTACACAAATTATACTAAATGTATTGTATTTGGTTTTTGCATCTGTTCATGTTTATTCATTGTATGATTAAACAAGAAAACTGTTAAACCCCAGAAATGATTTGATTTAATCTGGTCAGACACATCCTGAAGCAAATGTAAGCCACAGGTATATAGGACAGTTGAATTCAAGAGACAAAAAAGAAAAAAAAAGTGGAGGTTCAGACCCTAGAGGCACAGAGAAGGAAGGAATAATTAAACGATAATAACTCGTCCCTTGACAATACAGATCGGCCGGATAAATGATTTTTTTGAAAGACTGGTCTGGTATTTCAGAGAAAGAATGACAAAGTCTTTGTCGCTCTTTTGTTATTTTTATTATGATTTTCCTTAGGTGTTGGAGTTATGCATTTTTCTTCTTCCTTTAGCTTCAGTATTTTCAGTTTGTATGTTATTCCGTACGTTTTTACTTTGATGACATAATAGAACAATAATTGTAATTTATTAGAAAATTATATTACGTAACCATTAGGTAATATGGAAATTCAAGAGTCTTTTGATTTGTAACAACATTGTAAGTTTCCTATGACAGTGTTTATGAATAATCTGTCACATCATACATACATACATACATATATATATATATATATATATATATATATATATATATATATATATATATATATATATATATATATATATATATAACTGTATGTATTTAAAACAATTGTAGTATGATGTATCAGCGACTTTTTCCTCTATCTACCCATATATATATATATATATATATATATATATATATATATATATATATATATATATATATATATATGTGTGTGTGTGTGTGTGTGTGTGTGTGTGTTCAAAACAATTATAGTAAGAATGCGTCAATGACTTTTTCTCTCTGTATCTACCCTTTCTAGGAGAAACGGTTTAATGTGTACATTATGTATATAACATAAATAACTCGTGTCAGTACATTGTTTATTAATAACAGAGAGAGAGAGAATGACAGTTATATGAAGACAATGCTCTTCTTCTTTTTGAATCACACGAAATTACATTTTTTTTCATTACGTCGAAAAGATCCTCTAAATGAGTATGCAAAAAATTCCTTTCAGTTCTATTACATTTCACATTATTGCGGATATGATCATATTGTCGTGTTAAAAGCGAGAGAAATATTGAGATTAGACCTGACTTAGAAATAATGGCGGATTTACTCGTATATGCCCTTCAATGTAGCTTGCATATCCCAAAACCCCCTTTTATATTTATAAAAGAATTGAATGCATAACCTCAACAAAGTTTTCCACGAGAGGGAGATTCAAAAGGTTTGACATCTAGGCACCCAAAACATCTGAGCTGTAATTCCAGGTTTCATATATGCTACAGGAACACCCCAATTCCTCCTCCTCCTCCTCCTCCTCCTCCTCCTCCTCCTCCTCCTCCTCCTCTTCGTACCCTCCCACCCCTTTCTCTTGCGTCATCGATCATTCTGGGATGATATCGGCTGATGATCCAGCGAACAATGGTGAATATTGTCGCAGCAAATATATTTCCCGCTGTTTATTTTCTTCGATTTCGCATAGTCTGTGAGCCTTATGCTGTGGAAGTTGTTGTCGCCTGGATTTCTTTTCACCCCTGTCAAGGGTGCCCTTTAGGGATGGCTTCCCTAGGGCACCTTGAGGTCCCTCGCCCTTGCGGTTTAGCCTCTCCCCCCGGCCTGCATCCCTAGCCTGGAAGGAGACCTGCCTCTCTCCAAGGAAGCAGCTTCTGAGGAGGATCTTTCCCTGTCAAGGGTGCCCTTAAGGGATGGTTTTCCTAGGGCACCTTGAGGTCCCTTACCCTAGTGGTTTAGACCGTCCCCAGACCCGCTTCCCTAGCCATGAAACCTGCCTCATTCCAGGGAAGCAGCCTCTGAGGAGGATCTTCTCCTGTCAAGGGTGCCCTTAAGGGATGGTTTTCCATGGCACCTTGGGGTCCCTCACCCTTGTGGCTTAGGCCGTCCTCAAGACCGCGGTTTAGGCCGTCCTCAAGCCCGCTTCTCTAACCTGGCAGGAAACCTTCCTCCCTCCAGAGAAGCAGCCTATTAGGAGGAGCTTCCTCTGCCAAGGGTGCCTCTGAGGGATGGTTTCCTTAGGACGCCTTGGGGTCCCTCATCCTTGTGGTTTAGGCCATCCCCTGGCCCGCTTCCGTAGCCTGGCAGGAAACCTTCCTCCCTCCAGGTATATATATATATATATATATATATATATATATATATATATATATATATATATATATATATATATATATATATATATATATATATATATATATATATATATATATATATATATATATATATATATATATATATATAGTCTCGAAGGCGAAGGGAAAGGGCACCATTATTACAATACGTTTATTATGCCGACGTTTCACGACAATTGCTATAGTCACATTTTCAAGGCTGCAATGATTAAAAAAACTTCTTACAAAAAATCACATTAAAACATCGATGTATAAATTATAAAACAAAATAAAAACGGAGGGAATAGGCACAGGACATACCTAAACCGTAGCAGTAACAAGACTAAAACAAAAGAGCACAGGAAGAGCAAGAAAGGACGAGAGAAGAAAACATAAACAAAAGGTTAAGCAATGAACAATTGAACAGAGGTTGTTTGAGTATTTAGTGTTGGGACCGTCTTCTTTATAATAATAGATTCTAATATATTGAGGTCATTTTCATTTTGGGCTTGTCCTATTATAGAAAAATCTTTATAATTAATATCAGTTTTGCACATTTTTACATGATTTCTTATATTTGAGTGGTCTGGATTAGACAGTTTACATCCAGTTCTGTAGCTTACACCCTTATGAGAATCTATGCGAATCCGTAGTAGCCTCCTCGTGCATCCGACGTAAATCCCACGATCACATCCTGGGCAAACATATTTATAAACGATGTTCGAAGACAAGAGATGGCTAAGACGATCCTTGAATTTAAATATCGATCCGATAGTGCGTGGATTCTTGGGTATCAGTTTCAGGTCTACAGCTGCGAACGTTCTTTGAAATATGGCAAGAAATTTCTTCCTAAAGGTGTTGTCATTTAGGTAGGGAAAATTTGCATACATTTTCATTTTCGGTACTGTTGCGATGGTAGGAGTTGGATTCAGTCTGGCATTCAACATTTTATAGAGCCTTCTGGAGACTATCCTCGTAGGGAAACAGTTATTCCTGAAATAAGTAGTTAAAAATGTAATTTCAACATGAAACATGGCCCAGGTTGAGGAATGAGTAAAAGCCCTATGTAATAAAGTTGAAATAGTATTCATTTTGAAGTTGAAAAAACAAGAACTATAGATATTCATCCCCAACCCTGTAAAAGTACTTTTTCGGAATACAACTTCAAAATGAATACTATTTCAACTTTATTACATAGGGCTTTTACTCATTCCTCAACCTGGGCCACGTTTCATGTTGAAATTACATTTTTAACTACTTATTTCAGGAATAACTGTTTCCCTGCGAGGTTAGTCTCCAGAAGGCTCTATAAAATGTTGAATGCCAGACTGAATCCAATTCCTACCATCGCAACAGTACCGAAAATGAAAATGTATGCAAATTTTCCCTACCTAAATGACAACACCTTTAGGAAGAAATTTCTTGCCATATTTCAAAGAACGTTCGCAGCTGTAGACCTGAAACTGATACCCAAGAATCCACGCACTATCGGATCGATATTTAAATTCAAGGATCGTCTTAGCCATCTCTTGTCTTCGAACATCGTTTATAAATATGTTTGCCCAGGATGTGATCGTGGGATTTACGTCGGATGCACGAGGAGGCTACTACGGATTCGCATAGATTCTCATAAGGGTGTAAGCTACAGAACTGGATGTAAACTGTCTAATCCAGACCACTCAAATATAAGAAATCATGTAAAAATGTGCAAAACTGATATTAATTATAAAGATTTTTCTATAATAGGACAAGCCCAAAATGAAAATGACCTCAATATATTAGAATCTATTATTATAAAGAAGACGGTCCCAACACTAATTACTCAAACAACCTCTGTTCAATTGTTCATTGCTTAACCTTTTGTTTATGTTTTCTTCTCTCGTCCTTTCTTGCTCTTCCTGTGCTCTTTTGTTTTAGTCTTGTTACTGCTACGGTTTAGGTATGTCCTGTGCCTATTCCCTCCGTTTTTATTTTGTTTTATAATTTATACATAGATGTTTTAATGTGATTTTTTGTAAGAAGTTTTTTTAATCATTGCAGCCTTGAAAATGCGACTATAGCAATTGTCGTGAAACGTCGGCATAATAAACGTATTGTAATAATGGTGCCCTTTCCCTTCGCCTTCGAGACTGTATCCTGAGTCGAGACTCACCCTACTTGGATATATATATATATATATATATATATATATATATATATATATATATATATATATATATATATATATATATATATATATATATATATATATATATACATATATATATATATATAATACATATATATATACTCTATACATATATATACAGTATATATGTATATATACTGTATATATATAATTATAAACCTTATTATCAGCTCCCCGACGTTATTATTCCCCAATTTTTCAGTAAAATTTTTAGTCTTTAGACTTTTTTGATCACCTGGAAATAATCTTTTATGGGAATATTTACTTTTCATTTGGGTTCCTAATCTTTTCTCGGGGGAGCTTCGACTTTAAAATCACACTTCGTAGCATAAATGAAAAATGAGCGGATTTCCCGACGCACCTTAACATAATCCGATACAACGGGATTAGTTAGTAATCGCTGTATTCATCCTGAAAAACCCCTCTTCAGCGTGACTGCAACATTGACGAAGTCGAAAGGCGTTGAGTAATATCTATCACAGTTGCTTTTAAATTATAACTGATAAGTCAGTGTTATTTTCTCTCTCCTGCGAGATAGTAACTAAGTTTCAAATATTGTTTGGGGGTCAAACGTCATGCGTATAATGACCATCCATGTTGTTAAGCAGATCATTCACGTATGCCTTTTGTTTAGGGACCAAATAACGACTATATCAAGTGTAACCATTTTGTAATAACGTAAGTATTTAGAATGTGTATAAGGTTACATAATGATCGCTTCGAAAAAAACGCATGATATTGAGAAGGGAGAATGACAGCAGAATTGCAGCTGTTTGTTAAAGGATCTTTGAACTTTAAGTAGCAGCTGAGAAGACAAAGAATGGAAAGGAAAATCATCTCAAGTTTGAGCCGATATGATGAAGCCTCTTGCAGTCAGAAGACTGGGAAAATAGCATTACTGAACATCTCCATCTCATAGAGGTAAAAGAAGTCTCGTGAA
>JANJGK010000010.1:46469548-46509548 GCA_039081455.1 Macrobrachium rosenbergii | reverse complement strand
AAGGTGTTTTTCTTTGATTTTTTAAAAAATAATTCGTTTCGATGGTAACTTTAAATACTGACGGTATTGGGAAATTCATGTTTTGTATTTTTAATTATGTCAGATTTTGGGAATTTACTTTTAGGTATTATGTTTATTATTCTGTTTTTCTTGTGGTATACCTATTGTCACCAATGCTAGAAGTTGTACACACACACACACACACACACACACACACACACACACACACACACACACATATATATATATATATATATATATATATATATATATACATATATATATATATTATATATATATATATATATATATATATATATATATATATATATATATATATATATATATATATATATATATATATATTATGTACTCAGATCAGAGTACGTAGTTTTGTCATAATGTTGATTAATATCAATTTCTTTTATATTTTTAATTGTGTGAATTTGTTTTTAGTATGTTTTGTTCCTTTTCATGTCACACATAATTATTTATTTGTTGAGCAACATTTCAGAATGTATGTTTGTATACTATGTCATTCATTCATTTATTTACACTGGATTGTCTGTTTATTTATTTCTCACATTTCAAAAGTTTTTTTTTAAATAGCGGCTAGTTTTGCATTTTTAAATAATCCACCTTTAGTGGTTTCCATATTTCTTTTTTTCTTTATTCGTTAAGCTTTATAAAACACAATCTTTGCATTTTTTCTTTATGCTGACATATGTATTAGATTACAGTTCGCTCTCTCTCTCTCTCTCTCTCTCTCTCTCTCTCTCTCTCTCTCTCTCTCTCTCTCTGTCATAACCCTCGTCTCCCCTTTTAATTATTTCCGAAATTAACGCATTGCCTTTACCTTATTATGGAAGGGGTGGAGTGAAATGTCGGGAGTGATTTGCAATAACACTAATTGAAACCAATAAACCTTTTGAGGAATTGTACACAGAGGCAGACGACTGCGGCCCCTCGCATCCTACGAATGCCAGATTCCCAGTCAGGTCGCCGAGTCTTATCTCCCAACATCTGTCGAATTTATAACTTGATCATTTCCTCTTTGATGACACTGATTTGATTTCAGATTAACAAAAAAAAGTTGCCGAATTAGTCATAGGGATCTTGTTGTGTTGCGCTTTCGTCTTGAGTCAGTCATTGATGGGTTACATGGATACGTATCCATACTAATGCACACATCTTTGACCTTATTCCTTATTCCCTTTTAATGTTCTCCAGATGCTTCTTTGTGTTGTATCTTCCTCTGCTTGTTGAACTTCCTCCTTGTCCCTGTAAGGATCTTCGTCACTTTACTGTTTCTTTATGTCTGATTTTGGTTGCGTCATTCTCCTTCATCCTGAAGAAACACTAAGCCATCGCAGTCATGCCTGGTAATAATGTATATCGGCTATAGCAGTTACTCTCTATATATCATCATTACTTGGTTATTTCCTCTGAGCGGTATATAAAACCTTCCTTTCTGTCATTTCCAGAAATTCTCTTTTCCAAAGCCCTCCTTTTTAGTTTTCTGTAAAAGAAAACTATTGGCCAGCTTTGTCTGTCCGTCCGCCCTCAGATCTTAGAAACTACTGAGGCTAGAGGGCTGCAAATTGGTATGTTGATCATCCACCCTCCAGTCATCAAACACACCAGATTGCAGCCCTCTAGCATCAGTAGTTTTGATTTTATTGAAGGTCAAAGTTAGCGATAATCGTACTTCTGGCAGCGCTATAGGTACCAACAACATAAACCACCACCGGACTGTGGCTGAGTTTCATGGGCTGCGGCTAAGATTTTTATGGGCCGTGGCTGAGGCCACCACCGTTACTAAAAACTCGATTGTGCCGAAGAAACTTCGGCGCATTTTTTACTTGTTTACCGTAGGTGACGACTGGCAAGATAACTTGTTTAATAATGTTATCATATATTTCAGTATATTTGTTAATCTCACGTGAATTCCAATAACATCCCTTTTCAAGCAGGAAGCCCGCTGTGTCTTCTCAAAATCTTTTTCTGTGTTACTCCTGTTTACACATTCTACCTGTTGATCGTGTCTCTCTCATTACTTCACACTCCTTTGTTTTATTCTCTTTCGTCAGGAGTTTTTCCCATGCATGAATGCCATTAATCATTCTTCTTATGGCTTGGTCAGTGGAACAAACGTTTAGATCAGTCGTTTTCACAAACAGATACAAGCTTCCCCTCTAAAAACTCACTCAGAATGTTCGTGAATCTAAGAGGGTGGTCAGTCCTACGCCACACCAATCATTGCTGATTGTTTTGTCAGTATTCTATAGCGTACTTCTTTTTCAGGCACTACCCAGATCCGCTAGCCTGTAGAAAATACTCTTCTTCTCTTCTGTTGACTGCTGTAGCTGCTTCGTAATGCACGGCATATTTGTTTTGCACTCAACCAACAGGTTTTTTTTTTTTTATTCTTGATATCTCTTTCAGTCTCCCTCTGGCGATCCATTGAGGAAACCGCATCAGGTGCTCAAATTTCTGAGACTGTATTCCCTTTTTTTTCCACGAAGCCGCCTCTTTTCTTTTAAAGATGTGCCCATAAACCATTTTGCCAATCTGTGAGTCCTTCATCTCATTACATATGCTGCGCAACAGGTGAATCATCCCATTTCCTCCATTTTTGCCTAGGGCCTTCATCGGATCGGCTGAAACTTTAGATGACTTTTTTGTTTATTCTTTGTCAGTTGGAGTTCCCGTATCCACATGTCAGAATTCAGTCACTTTCCCTTCTCACTGCTCGTGGTGAGGATGGTATACAGTGCAATGGGTGTAAGGAATTTTGGTAGTTGAGAGGTCATTGTAGCTTTTGCATTTTACACACATACACATGTAAATTGTATATGTATATAATATGTATGTATGTGTGTATATCCGGCACACTAGATATACACAAACACATACCAGTTATATATATATATATATATATATATATATATATATATATATATATATATATATATATACACATATAACTGGTATGTATGTGTGTACATCTGTACTAATTTTGATGAGAGGGAACAGTAGGCTAATATAACAGGGCAGAGGGGACACCTTTCTTCAAGTACCTTGGGAATCCCATTAAAATAAGATATTTTCAGCAGTTTGACATTAACTAATGTTTATGTAGCTTACTTTGTACTAGACCATGCATTAAATGATTTATAGCTGGAGGGAACATTCCATAAGGTCGAAAGCTCCTGCAATTTTGATCGTTTTCTTACATATATAGTTTTGTAAGTACAAGGGCTTCAGGTAAACCACAGCATATATACCTAACGTGATCTTGCAAGGCTAACAAAGATCAAAATTTTTGTTGTTAAAACAGCATAGTACAATGACCTCCAAAAAACGTTCTTAAATAGATCCTTCTCACTTTTCTTTTACTGCAAGTCGTAAACAACGAATAATTATGCAAATTCCTGTATGGATTATTGAAATTAGTGAACCTAATGCACACACTTGTGTGTATGTATGTATGTTAACTGCTTATCAAGCTTATAAATTATGTATATATATATATATATATATATATATATATATATATATATATATATATATAAGCTTGGTAACAATTTACATACGTACACATAAGTGAGTGCATTAGGTTCACTAATTCCAATCATCCATATAGGAATTTGCATAATTATTCGTTGTTTACGACTTGTAGTAAAAGATAAGTGAGAAGGATCTATTTAAGAACGTTTTTGGAGGTCATTGTACTATGCTGTTTTAACAACATCAACAAACTTTGCTCTTTGTTAGTTTTGCAAGATCATATTAGGCATTTAGGCTTTGGTGCACTAAAAGTCCTTCTACTTACAAAAGTATATACGTAAGAAAACGATCAAAATTACAGGAGCTTTCGATCTTCTGGAAGGTTCTCTCCAGCCATAAATCATTTAATGCATGGTCAAATACAATGTAAGCTAAAAAACAACAAAAAAAAAAAACTTTAGTCAATGTCAAATTGCTAAAATATCTTATTTTAATGGGATCCCCAAGGTACTTGAAGAAAGCTGCTCCCTCCGTCCTGTTATACTAACCTACTGTTCCCTCTTATCAGAAATTAGCACAGAGGTTGACCGAATGTCTTACCTTATGCTTGGGAAAGTTTTTAAAATCACATTTATTGTCCTTGTCTGACTTCGTTAGTAGACTGAGAAAGTGTAGCAAGAGCTGTCTTATGGTCAGTCTAGACGACAGTGAATCTTTCACTAGTGTGCCACTAACTTAAGTATTTCCATTTTTAGAAATAAAGCATTCAGAAGGTTTACTAGAGATTCCCATACCTATAAAGTTGTTTGTTGAGCTGATTAAAGTACGTATTGACCGCCGTTTTTAGTTTCCTGTAAAAGAAAACTATTGTGTCCGCTTTGTCCGTCCGCACTTTTTCTGTCTGCACTTTTTATGTCCGCCCTCAGATCTTAAAAACTACTCAGGCTAGAGGGCTGCAAATTGGTATGTTGATTAACTACCCTCCAATCATCAAATATACCAAATTGCAGCTCTCGAACCTCAGTAGTTTTTATTTTATCTAAGGTTAAAGTTAGCCATAATCGTGCTTCTGGCAACTATATAGGAGAGCCTACCACCGGGTCGTGGTTAAAGTTTCATGGGCCGCGGCTTATACAGCATTATACCAAGACCACCGAAAGATAGATCTATTTCCGGTGGCCTTGATTATACGCTGTAGCGGCTGTACAGAAAACTCAATTGCGCCGAAGAAACTTCGACGCATTTTTTGCTTGTTTAGTTTTGCTGATAAAGTTTATCAGCAGAAATCTGGAGTTGCCATGGGCCCCACACTCTCCCGAGCTATTGCAAACCTGTACAAGTAATCCGTTGCAGTTGACTCAATAACAACAGTTACGTTTAATCTCCTTCCAGTTTTATAAATTCATTATGTTGTCGTAATTTTTCTCATATTTACCCATTATGGTAAGTTCCGTCGGGTGTTCTCTGCAGCATTCAGTAGCCTTTCCTCTTTTACTGAATTTAGCACTCCATCCAAATAAAGAAGAGTGTAATTTCAGGTCCTGTCTTTTGTGTCTTTCGTATACGTGACCTTGATTTAAAGTTAGGGTAATTAGAATGTGAAACTTTTGGTAAAATAGGATATCCAATGCCTTCATCTTCTCATCTCTATCCAGTTCAAAAAGATCTTTCTTTGGCAAGAGAAATAAAACACCTTTTGATCACAATAATTTCTGAAAGTTACGTTAGCCCTCAGAGTTAACAACAGCGAAAAATATAACAAAATAAAATCAACAAAACCTCAGTTAAATTTCCAATTTAGCTTTCACATACAGTAATTTACGTTGGGGAGACCGGGAGAAATTGCTTAGTAACTTGAGCCGAGCAGAAAATTCTATGCAAGATTGATGTCAGGGTAGCGCCGTGGCCAGCCATTCTCAGGGTCTGGATCATCGAATTGCATTTGCTAATGCGTAGGTTGTCTGTAGGTTTCAAAGTACCAGCATAATTGTTGAAGGAACCCGTATTAGACAGTTGGACTATTTTTCTTGGCAATAGGGTCTTCGCCTATGAAGACATCGCCACCTGTAATGTGAGCTGTAAATCAGCCCCTTTGCTTTAGAAAACTATATTGGAAAGTTCGCTAACAGTCATCAAAACAATCGACGTTACCTAACTACCAAAAAGGACAGCCTTCTGGAAATAGTACCACAAACGAAAGATCTCCGGACTGACTGGTTCAACTGATATGCTATTCTCAATAAAATGATTTCCTTTGTGTATAATTTTGTAGTCTAATTTGTACCTGTTCGTGCATTAGGTTTGTTGCAGGTGAAGGGGACTTCAGAGAAAGGCGAAATTCTTGTAATATTTAGCGTTTTCAGAGATGTAGATTTCTGTATCTGCAAAGGCTTTTAAACCAAGCATAATACGAATAATGTTATTTTAACCCCGGGGGCCAATAATTCCTCGACCTCAAGTGAAGTTTGTCGTTTAGAGAAAGGCTGTAGTCATAACTAATCCCTTTGTACCCGGGTTTGTTAAGCTCCAACAGAAAATCCTTTCCAAGCTCTGAACTTTTCACATACGATATAAAATGTGATTTGAAAGTCCCTCGAGGAAAGCTGTGGTGCTCAAATGAAAAATGAAAGACCTAGTAAAAGTTCTGTTAAAACTTAAAATGTTTGTAATCTTGCTCTACCATTAATTGTGTATTTTAATTAGTAGATTTATATATATATACATATATATACATGAAATTTTTTATCACACCGTGATTTATATACATTCATGAAACTACAAATGGCGCTTAATATCCAATTCACGCTACTTCGGGAATATCCCGGATGGGAAATTATCACCGAAGGGGAATTTTTAGTGATAAATGGATCGGAACCGCCGGGGGTCGAGACCCGGCGGTTCCGATCCATTTATCACTTTAAAAATTCCCCTTCGGTGATAATTCCCCATCGGGGATATTCCCGAAGTAGCGTGATATTAAGCGACATTTGTAGCTTCGTGAATATATATATATATATATATATATATATATATATATATATATATATATATATATATATATATATATATATATATAGAGAGAGAGAGAGAGAGAGAGAGAGAGAGAGAGAGAGAGAGAGAGAGAGAGAGAGAGAGAGAGAGACTGTTGTTGATACTTTCATGTACTCGACTAGAAATAACTGCAATGAGTTTTGTTCTTTTACCTGACGGTCGGTTCCTCACCAGTAGGAGTCGTGGTTTGCCTCGTCGAGGCCCTCTAAGAGAGAGGGAGGGAGAGAAAAATAACCCGCACTGTTCTTAAAAGTCTGCAAAAGAGGAAAAGGGAACATGAAGTAGAAACACGACAAGAAATAAGGAAAGGCCAAAAAGCCAGAGAAACGACCAAGAATGTGAAGCCAGGGGGAGGGGGGAGGATATGGCGTGGGGGGACAGGATATAGGTGGGGAGGAGGGATAGATGGGGAGGTATATGTAGGAGATGAGGCGATTTGGGGACGAGGTTGAAATAAAGACCTGGAAATTCACCCATCCCGTTATGAGTTCATTTGCTGAAGTGGTTGAAACATTAAGGAAGTAATTGTGGTCCCGTTTTTTTTTCTTCTTCTTCTTTTTCAGTCCCAGTTAAACGAACCCAAAACTTGGGAGTTATTTGTTGTAATAGATGTTGAGTCTTTTTTTTTTCTTTTGCTTCCATGAGCTTTGGAATTTTTTTTTATACTTCTCACAGATTTTCCTATAATATGAATGAACGATTTTGGAACGTGAACTTCAGGAAGCATGGAAGGGTATGTTTCAAAACAAAGCTTTTTTTTTTTTTTTACCATGTCTATGAAGCCTTTTTTTCTACCATGTCCTGTTTTCATATCTCATATGTTCTAATATTAAACTTATTCTGTTATCATATGTTCTAATATTAAAATTATTCTGTTATTATTATTTATTAATCTTTATATTTTTGTCTTTCATGGGCTGCGGCGTTCTATCTTCGGTCTTGATCTAACCTAGATCATTGTTTATTATACTCATTTGTCCTTTTTGTATTTTTCAAATCAAAATATTTGAAAAACTGTATTGTTACTGAAGACTGCGCTTTGCTTCTATATTTATTATTTTCAAAAGCGTTTCAAATGGATATTTCTCATTTATCGAAGGTAATCTTAATAATTATCATTTTTATTATTATTAGCAGAAGTATTAGTAGTAGAGTTGTACTTTTCATCCTCGTCTGTAACTATTATTATAACTTTTCTTCGTTTTATCATCAACAATTTTTATATCACTTATGTTGTAAGTGATTTTTTTTCCCGTAATGCTTTAGTTGTTTTAAAACCATGCATCGTCCCGTCGAATGTCCTAAATGAACAATTCACATGAATAGCCATTGTTTCTATGATTATCTTGATTAAATCTTGTGTCGTCATGATGTTTCCAATTTATTCTTGAAGGTAAATACGATTAATATACGGCATCTTGTTTATTTTCAGGACAGTCATTAACACCCCCTTCTCTCTCTCTCTCTCTCTCTCTCTCTCTCTCTCTCTCTCTCTCTCTCTCTCTCTCTTCTGGGGGGGCAGGGGTTTGCCAAAAGTCAAGTCTTTCATGTGCATCTTTGAAAAATAGAGGCAAAAATATTATGGGTTGCCTGCAAAATCGTCATAATTTATTTTGTTTATCATGTACCTTCCTCTACTTCTTCTTATGTTATTCATACGTCCCTATTTGTGATGGGTAGTTTTCACGATCTTTTCTATTCTTATTGACTCGGCTTCTTACATAAGTCATATAAATCGTGTTAATTCTCCATTTATTATTGTTCTTTCATCTTATTTATCATTGTTTCACTTTCTTCAAAGTATTTTCAAATTTATTTAACGTTTCTTTGATCCGAAACGCTGGTATCAGATTTCTCAAAAAATAAATTCGTCGTGGGAATAATTAATGACAGCATTTGAATATCATTTATTTTCATACGTGACAGAATTGCCTTTAAACGAATGGTCTTTAAATGTGTATTATGTTGATTATAAATGCGTTTAAAATTCTCTTTTTCTTCTAACTTTTAAAGAGGGCGGTGGTGTAGGGTAGGTGACGATATTATAGTATTTTTTTAAATAGAACTTATTCATGCATTAAATAATTAAAAATCATTTAAATAATGTACGGTAAATTATTAAGCGATGTATTTGACATTTTGCTCAGTGCATCATGGAAAGAGTAATCTTAAATATGACAATATGAAAGAAATGAAGGTACGAGAAGTGGGAAAAATGACTACTGTAATTGCAAGAGGTAAGAGAGCGAAGGTGGAGCTCTTTGGAAAGACGTGAATAAAGATTACATGAAAAGGAAAACTTGGGAAGGAATGAAGTTGGATGAAAGAAAGAAACAGCGATATCGAATTCGGGTTTTTCTGAAGTTGGAATTTAGGAAGACTTAAAAGGGAAATAAAACAGTCGACAAATAGACTGAAATTACATACGGAAGTAGGATTGTACATTAGTCTAGTACGATCTGTATTTTTATACCCAAATAAATTCTAGTAGGACAATTTTGTCGAGTTAAAACTAAAGCTTTAAGAAGAATGTTAAGGTCAGATCGCAGGATAAAGTTAGAAGTGAATCCACGAATGAAATTACGAAGTTATTTACTTAGATAATGAGTAAAGGGTGATGAGGATGGCTTTGGCATGGCCTTCGCACCACCCTTAAGAGAATAGTGTCAGCTGGGTTTCAGTAGCCACAGGAAGACTTGGAAGACCCAGAATTACTTGGATGATAACTGTAAGGCGGGGGCCAGAAGATGAGTGGAGATCAGTGAAAGGGAAAGCACAGGAAAGATATGAATAATAGATTAGTGAAAGTGAAAGCACCGGAAAGACATGAGTAGTGGAATTTCACAGCGCTGAAGTCGATGGTGATGAGTGAAATGCTGGACAAGGGATTAGATTATATGAATAAGAATATTGAATCAATAGAATTAGTGGACAAAGGATTTAGAGATATAGGGAAAGGACGAAGACACTGGAAGCATAAAGCGTCAATAAAGGATATGACATCATCGGCCAGGAAATTACGTCAAATTTGGAAGAAACGGTCACTGAAAAGCCGAAGTGCTTGAGTGGAATTTGCTCGCTCCAAATGAAAGCAAAAATTACCCTTTCTGTAGAGCGAGAAATTCACCCACCGAAAGAGAGAGAGAGAGATTTGGCTAAAACTCAACATAAAGCTCGGCCGTAAAGAAAAGAAATCATTTATCAGCTGGGAAAAATAAAGAAAGAATAAATTCGGTTCCATGGGCCTCTGGAATTCCGAATTTCGTGGCTGTTGCCGAAATAATTGAAGTTCTGTTTAATTTTTCGTGAGGTGGGCGCTGGGAAGCCCCACGTTCAGGTCCGGACTCGGATTTAAAACCGATTTATGCCATCGTTAGGTACTGTGGTTTGGGAATTTGTAGCCATTTTGTCCTTCAAGGTTGCTGCAGCTATTTTGCTACAAATTCTGTTCTCGATATCAATTATTTTTCCACACTGTATAGCCCACTTCATTAATTATGCTGTAAATTATATGACACATCAGTTATTTTGCTTATGATATCTGGAAGCTGTAATTATTCTGTTATACAGTTATTTTGTTGTGAATTATCTCCCCTACATTAGTATTTGGCTGTAGTTATGTCCTCCCATCAGTTGCTTTCCTCTTTGGAAAGCTGTCAATTATACCCCTCGGCATCAGTTATTTTACTATAAATTATATCACTGTATCACCCAAAAGATGACCCCTCATTTCTATTATATTCCAATCCTTCACTCCATTCATCAGTGATTTTATTTTACTGTACGGCACCTCATTAATTATTTTGCAATGAATTATATCAGTGCGTCTACTACTTTGATATTATTTTGTTGTAGAATATAGCCACCGCGTCCATTTTTTCCTGTGAATTATAAACGCCACACCAATTACTTCACTATGAATTGTATCCCTGGCACCAGTTATTTTGCAATGAATTATATCCCTTACATGAGTCAATTTGCTGTGAATAGGATCGCCCACACCAATTATTTTGCTGTGGATTACATTCCGCACTCCAATTATTTTGTTGTAAATGGGATCCCCGCACAAATTGTATTGATATGAATTATATCCCTCCAAATAATTACCCTGAAGTGTATTGCATCCCCCAACACATATATTTTGCTATGGATTATATCCCCAACTTCAGCATTACTTAGATTTTTAATATTATTTGTTCTCCATCGTCTGCCTTTACTGTATAGAGATCAGCATTCACCGGAGATCTTGTTCGTTGGCTGTTTCTTGTCGTCCGTCACCTTTTGTGCAGTTTTAAAGTTTCAAGCTCCAATCATTTTCCTTCCTTCAAGGAAAAGGAGATTAATGAAAGCTTTAAAAAGCAAGCACTCTTTTTTGCCAGAGGACAGCTCAACTAGATAAGAAGAGTCTTAGGCTTTGCACCTATTTTTCCTTTGATCCCTATAAATTTTCTGTCCACCATTATTATTAGTATTGTCATTATTGTTAGTCCCTTAATGTAGTATATGTATTTTTCGATAATTACGGAAATATATATAAGAAAAACTATGCATTCCAGGTGGGACTTTTTTGAAAGCTTCTTCGTGACGTCATTTAAAAATTGCAAAAACGATCGATTTGATTGAAACTACAGTATATGCGTAAGGTGAGGAACTCATTTTTATCCCTCTTGAGGCCTAACGAGAAAGTGCCATGAAATTTTCTGGGTTTTGATGGTTCTAAACCGGAAGGGGAAAGTCTTTGTGTAGTTCCTATTTGGATTCAAGGTTCTCATATTGGAAGTCACGTCATAAAGCAACATACCATTATTATAAAACCTCCGATGACAGTTTACAAAGTTGGCAGGTGATGAACTCTTCGTAAATAGTAAACCGTGAGAAAAACATCTGAACCCGCCCCTCTTGCATTAAAGGTCGTTTCCATAAAGAACAAGTGAATGTAGAGAGATGAAAATGACATAGGAAAGATAAAAAAAGAAAAAAAAAAAGTCACTGAGAGGCTCTTATCGAACGTAGGAATAAGAGCAGTGTCAGTGTAATGTTCCCGTAATGGTAGAATATAGTAGAGATCTGTTAATTTATTATGCATACAGTAGCATCGTTAATTTTCGTAACTAGTGTAAAGGTTTGAGTGCAATTTGTGTTGCACAGTACCTTGAATATTTGTGACTGGTAGGCAAGTGTTTGGTTCTTATAATTTCTCTCTCTCTCTCTCTCTCTCTCTCTCTCTCTCTCTCTCTCTCTCTCTCTCTCTCTCTCTCTCTCTCTCTCTCTCTCTCTCTCTCATGTACAAGGTGACCTAAGCGTTTTCATTTTATGTGTATATTTACTTGTGAAAAACGTTGAAAAACACACGAGGAATATAATCAGATATGCAAGGTAGATAAAATACTCAGAAGTACTTGTCATGTAACCTTCACAGCAAATCTTGAGAATTCCTTACGATAACTTATGCCTGCGTACTCCCAAAGTCTGCCATCTTTATCAAATAGCAAGCATACAATGACGCCTCTTTAGTCGTTTAATGACACAAGAAATCCTTCAAGGCTCTCTAAGTCTCCGGCACTCCATCATGTCGATGCCAATATCTTTTGGGTATCGGTTATTCTCAGGCATTACTCTTGTTTTCCTTTACGTTTTTGAGACTTGACGGGCAGTTGGGGTTTTATTAAATGGTTTTGTTTATGTCCAGGTGATTTCATTAGCGTTACTAATGATAAAATTGCACAGATACTATGTGGTAGCTCAGATATGTCTCGTTGAAGACATGTAACCGATATATATATATATATATATATATATATATATATATATATATATATATATATATATATATATATATATATATATATATATATATTTGTGTGAGTGGGTTTATATATATATACATATATATTATATATATATATATATATATATATATATATATATATATATATATATATATATATATATATATATGTATATACATATATTTGTGTGAGTGGGTTTATATATATATATATATATATATATATATATATATATATATATATATATATATATATATTTATATATATTTATATATATAGCCTATATATTTAAACGCAGACACACACA
This sequence comes from Macrobrachium rosenbergii, assembly GCA_039081455.1. Lineage (NCBI taxonomy): Eukaryota > Metazoa > Arthropoda > Malacostraca > Decapoda > Palaemonidae > Macrobrachium > Macrobrachium rosenbergii. The sequence continues at coordinate 46,496,891 of JANJGK010000010.1, read as the reverse complement.
CATATATATAGACATATATTGTGAGTGTCTATATGCTCTAAATTTTTTTATAACTTTAATTTCCGTAATGGAAGGTACACACACGCATTTATACATATAAATATTAAATATCCCTATATCCTTTTACCCCTCAGTGGGGAAGCACAAAGACAGTTTTCTGAAAGCATTTTGGGACAAAGTTGCCAGCTGATTATTCTTCTTCAAACAGTCTGCTACTCACCATAGCTGACAAATTACCATGTACATAATTTACTGTGTGGTTGAACAGAGTTAAAGAGGTTCTACATAAACTAATTCAATCGCTCTGGAAACCAGTGAATGATGAAAGGAATGCCTATTTAAATAAAGCAAGGAGGAACAAAAGATCGCTATATTTCGGGTATTTTCGTCATTCTCTTAAGGACAATAATCGTAAAGGGGATGCCAGATGGGAATGCAAAGTTGAAGATAAGGAAATTAGTCACGAATGGAGTTTGTCGTTGCTGATTTTGTAGATGATAAATTGTTGATTAGGGATATTGAAGAAAAACTGCATTTGATGAAGTTTGAAATGTTTTTGTAATGGGCAATTATTAACAGTAATTGAGAATATTAAGAGTTATGAGGATAAAGTGAAGTAGTTTGAGATGTATTGTAATAGGGAAATGAGGATAAAGTGAACTAACGAAAGTATAGCAGCTGTAGTTGATTTGGATACGGGAATAAGGGAGTTAATTCGTCTTGAATTTTAGGGGCGAGTGTTACAAGATGGTGGTAAGATGAGAGAAGCGGTGAACCACAGAATGTGTGACGCAAGGAAACTAGCGATGTGCTTGCAAAAGATTTGTAAGTGAAATGGAATGTCTTTGGATGTTAAAGCCGGAAAGTATAAAGAGATTGCTTAGCCAACTCTCCTATATGGGGAAGTTGATGTTGAATGAAAATGAAACCAAAAATGATTGAAGTTGATTCCATGCAATGTTTGTGTGATATGTATTGAGGAAGAAATGCTGGAAGGTGAGAAATATGAAGATACAAAACTGTGTAATATGTTTAGTGGAGGGTAAAAGTTGAATCACATTTTTGAGGTGGTTTGGTCATGCGGAGATTTTGGAGGCAGACAGTTTGGTGAGAAGATATTAAAATTTGGAAGTGTTTCGAGGAAGGAGGGGCAGACCTCGAAATTGTCAGGTAAAATCGAACGAAAGAGGTATATGAACGAGAGGGCCCTGAAACCCGGGAAGCAGGAGAAATTGAGAGATAAGATAAAATGAGTCATGCTTTAGTGTTAGGGCAACTCGACTCGTTTACTTTCGTTTCTTTCTTATTTTAAATCTTCAGCTGACAACCCATATGAACAGAGTCAACAGACTATTATAAACCCGAGAGGGCTCCAAAGGGAAATCAGCCTGCAGAGAGAGAGAGAGAGAGAGAGAGAGAGAGAGACGCATATCATAGGAAATGGTGGTAAATAAATAAATGTGATGGAATAGAAAATAAAAAAAGATACACCTGAATTTAAGAGGTGTCGGAGAAAGCAGGACGTGTTATGAATTTTTGTGTATCGGTTTTGTATTCCATTCCTTGGTATGTATTTATTTAATTATTAACTAATTAATTAATTATTTTTTTATATTTATTACTTCTTCCTATTACTTGTCTCTCTCTGCTGATGTCCTTTCTGTGTAGGTATAGAAATGGGCTAATGTTTATGAGGCTCTCTGTATAGGGACTTGCCATTGCTTCAGCTGTTGAAAGATGAATAGGGCAGTGACCAAAAACTGCCAGCATTCCTCTGTAGCCACCCATTGTTTTGACATGTTTATTACTATTGCCTCTTATGCCTCTTTTCAGTTCACAAATGAAACGGGTCATTTCAGTACAAATAACTCAGTCAAAATTCAGTTTTATTCCCCTGAAATTACCGCGACGTTTAAGCCATTTCATGTGCATTTAGAAACTTTTTTTACAACAAAACAAAAGCAAAGCAAACACAGGTGGAAAACAATCACAAAACGTAACAATACATTTTGTGGAAATGGATATGCATTGAAAAGCAGGGATTTCCACCCTTGCATTGTTTAATGGCGACCCTTCAACATATCAGATATGATGCTCATTTTGATAGATGGAAGACCTTTAATTGAAGTCTAATTAATGTCTGCTTTGTGGATATTGGCTCCTGGCACCTCTGCTGTGCTTCCATTTGCAACTAAAGCAGACCGAGTCTTCTGAATGGCACTGATTGTTATCTATGTAATGTGCATCAAAGTGTGTTGCATGCTTTGTACTTTTATGTTTATTTTTGCCTTCAGTGATTTTGTTTATTTTATTTATAACTATGTATTGTTTAGGGTAGATCAGTGTGTTTGCTGTAGTTTTATTTTTTTCTTATACATTATATATATATATATATATATATATATATATATATATATATATATATATATATATATATATATATATATATATATATATATATATATATATCTCATCAGGGGAACCATGGGGAAAGGCATCAGGTACATTTATTTTGCCAACGTTTCACGACTCAAAGTCGCACCCTCAAGGCTAGATAGAATTAAAATACAAATACGAACATTAAAACCAAGCACTGCAAAATCCATAAAAATTATGCAATATTTAATCTGCGTGTTATAAATTTGAAACACATTTATAAACATCTTAATACAGGAAAATACTGCTAAACATTAAAAGTATGTACAAAATATCTGTAAAATTCTAAAAACAGTAAAATTATATAAAACACTCAAAACCTAAGGCCATTCTGTACCTTATCCTCACAAAGGACGGCAGTGAATAAAAGATTTTCATAAAAACAAACTACGCACCTTAGGCGATAAACAACTGAACAGAGGAGAATTGTGTATTTAGAGACGGAACTATCTTTTTTATCATTATGGACTCTTAAGATTGTTACGTCGTTTTCATTATGTACTTGACCTAAATTGTAAAGTCCTTATCATCGGTATGCGTTTTACATATATAACTTAGAGTGGTTTGCAGCATTTGATTGTTCGGGGCTTGTTAATCTACTGGTTTGGACAGACAAGGGCAAGGAGTGGCAATGGACCCGACACTTGCTAATATTTCCATGTGCTCTTTGGAGGAGTGTATGTTTGATGATTGCCCCCTTAGTTTCTTGTCTCTGTTTAGTTCTTCATTGGAGGGGTGGGTAGAGCTCTCGGCTAACACGCCGTTGGCCCAGCGTTCGACTCTCCGACCGGCCAATGAAGAACTAGAGGAATTTGTTTCTGGTGATAGAAATTCATTTCTCGTCATAATGTGGTTCGGATACCACAATAAGCTGTAGGTCCCGTTGCTAGGTAACCAATTGGTTCTTAGCTACGTAAAATAAATCTAATCCTTCGGGCCAGCCCTAGGAGAGCTGTTAATCAGCTCAGTTGTCTGGTTAAACTAAGATATACTTAACTTTTTATCATAGACACGTAGATGACACTTTCGCCTTATTCCGAAACAAGTTTAATGCAGAACGATTCTCAGAGTTTGTCAGTACCTTACACCCTAAAATAAGATTTACCCCAGATGAAGAAGAAAATAACAACCTTCCCTTTCTAGATGCTCTAGTTTCCTGGAATGAACGAGGCTTCTACACGGGTGTTTTTAGAAAAAAAGACTTACTGGTTTAGGTATTAACTTTTATAGTTGTTGTTTTTATAATTTTGAACTCAATAATATCTCAACTCTCCTCCACAGGGCCTTCACTCATACCTCTAATTGGTTTACATTTAATGACGAAATATATTTTTGTCCAATTATCTTAAAAATAACTGCTTCCCAGACAACAGAACGTTTAAGAAAATGCTAGATGCTCGGTCCCTAGATGGCCAACGGTTTTGACAGCACCAAAATATTTGCTAGCGTCCCTTTTTTTCATGATGACCTTTTCAGAAAAAAGTTCCTGACAATTTTTCAAAAAGAAATTTCCGGCGTTGAACCTTAAAATCGTTCCAGAAAATCCTTTAACAACCGGATCTCTATTCAAAACGAAAGACAGCGTAAGTACTCTTCTAAAATCTAATATAGGTGCCCGAGGTGTGATCACGGGACTGATGTGGGTTGTACGAGGAGGTTACTCAAAGTGAGAATAGATTCTCACAGAGGCGTAAGTTTTAGAACGGGCAGTAGATTAACAAGCCCCGAACAATCAAATATTAGGAACCACTCTAAGTTATGTAAAACGCATACCGATGATAAGGAATTTACAATTATACGACGTAACAGTCTTAGAGTCCATTATGATAAAAACGATAGTTCCATCTCTAAATACACAATCCTCCTTTGTTCAGTTGTTTATCGCCTAAGGTGCGTCGTTTGTTTTTATGAAAGTCTTTTAGTCACTGCCCATCCTTTGCGAGGGTAAGGTAAAAAATGGCCTCTCCATTTTAGTGTTTTATATAATTTTACTGATTTTAGAATTTTACAGATATTTTGTACATAATTTTAATGTTTAGTATATTTTCCCGTTTTAAGACGTTTATAAATTAGTTTCAAATATTTTACACTGATGTTCAATGAATTTGATTAAATATTTCTTAATATTCATGGATTATGCAGTGCTTAGTTTTAATGTTCGCGTTTGTATTTTTAGTCTAGCTTTGAGGATGCGACTATGAGCCGTGAAATGTTGGCAAAATAAATGTACCTGAGTAAGATGTCTTTCCCTTTGCTTCCCCCGATGAGATGTACCTTGAGCCGCAGCTCCGTCTTCTAAGGATATATATATATATATATATATATATATATATATATATATATATATATATATATATATATATATATATATATATATATATATATATATATATATATATATATATATGTATATATATATATATATATATATATATATATATATATATATATATATATATATATATATATATATGTATATATATATATATATATATATATATGTGTGTGTGTGTGTGTATGTATGTATGTATATATGTATGTTTATGTGTGTATGTAATATGTGATGAGGAAAAATAAAAGATTATCTGCGTTGCAGTCGCATGACAGGATAATCTCCAGTTATACTGGAGGATGGACGGGGTAGTCAACAAAAAGCTGAGGGTTGAACAAGGGGTAAAGTAATAAAGATCGAGGGGAAAAGGTGAATAAGACCCGTAGGGAAAATTATTTGTTAAAAAAAAACTCAGAGAGAAGGTTAATGAACAAATGTTTCATGGAATATATGGGAGGACTTTAGAGATGCTGTCTGAAGTGATTATAGTCCTGGGTCGATGGAGTGAGTACGTGGAATTTTTTTTAATGTGATAGAGGCTGCTGTAAGAATTATGGGAGTTTAACATTACATGGTATACAGAGGATGATGTACAGTAGGGTTTTGATTAAGAGTAAAATGAAAGGTGATGGGGGAAGAATAGCATGGAATTAAATGGGAGAGAGAGACAGAGAGAGAGAGATTGTGTTTGTGGATCAAGTCTTAGTTTTGAAACCATCAAATATGAGGTTTGAAGTAAACTGAAAATGTTTTATGCATGATACATCGCTCCCAATAAAGCTAATTAGAACCGTCCAAGAGGCAATTTGGAGCTTATAGAGGGGATGGGAGCAATTATAGTTTTTTTTTTTTTATTTATGGAGACAGTTTCTTACAATATGTAGACAAGAGAGCGAATTGTCTGGCGTAAACGTCGGTCTAAGATAAGGTAAATGTTTCATGACTGTTCAGTATCTCGGTGGATGAAATGTTTTAAGAAGTAAGAGAAAGACTGTGGCTGCTAGTGCAGTGTAGTGGGATAAGAAAATGAGTCTTGAATAGAGTGTGGAATGGAGGAGATAGAGTTCTGACTGGGAGAATGAAGAGAAATTTGAGAAACTAGCGAAAGTGTGTGAAAGTCTTTGCCGGAGAAGACGTTGAGAGCTAAGAGCAACAGATTAATGAATCATAAAATGGATTATTGCAGAAATGAGGTTGTTGATTCCAACAGATGTTTAAGAGTAAATACAGTAGGTGATGGTTAGTTGAGGGAAAAGTAAAAAGTCATAGTTAAAGACCGGGAAGAGATTTGAAGTGAGTATGAAAGGCAGAAAGGGAACGTATGAAACGATTATTGAGCCAGTTCTGCTTTGTAAGTCTGAAATGTGAATGCTGAATGCAAATGAAAGAAAAAAGACTTGGAGCTGTTGAGATGAACTTTTTAGGTATTTAATATATCGCGCGAGAATTGAAAGAATAGGGAATTTGGAGATAAAAAGTGGTAAAAAGTTAATGTAGACGAAAGGTTGGATCAGAGTGTTTTGAGATGGTTTGGTCAAGTGGAAAGTGGTAGGCGACAGGCTTTTGAGAAAGAGTGTACGATTTAGAAGTTTGGAAAACGGATGAGAGATGGAAAGTGCTGGATAGACGGCGTGAAAGAGGTACTGGAAATGAGTGGCCTTGATATCCAAGAAGCGCGTGACTGCGTGCAAGATGAATTTGAATAGCATTTGTGTGTAGGGAATTTCATTGCATTGCTGATGAGCTTTCTGCATAGATGTGGGAAAGTAGTAGTGACCATTATTATTATTATTATTATTATTATTATTATTATTAGGAAAAAGACCTTCTTCAATACAGGTTTGTCAACAAATTGGCAGTTTCAACAGCATTTATTTTATATAGTAAGCGCTCAATTCGTCTTATCAATTGCTTCTCTTGCGCTGGAATGGTTGCAAGCAATGATGCCCTAACGAGAAGGGCGAAACTAGTCGACACCCCACGAGAACTACCTCCTACACATCACTAAACCACCGGATATGAATATCGGTCAATTGCTTGCAACCATTCCAGCGCAAGAAAAGCAATTGAAAAGACGAATTGAGCGCTTACTATATAAAATAAATGCTGTTGAAACTGCCATTTTGTTTAACAAAACCTGTATTATTATTATTATTATTATTATTATTATTATTATTATTATTATTATTATTATTATTATTATTATTATTATTATTATTATTGAAAATGTACACAAATTCATATGCAAAAGGCAAGAAGATCAGAAACTTGCTGAGCAGACGGCCACCAGACTGAATTCGCTTCATAAGAGAAGGAAGGGACTGAGAGGTTGGGGGTGGGGTGGGAAAAGAGGTGGGTGGGGGAGGGAGAGGGAGAGAAGTGGAATTGAGAGTTGAAAGTGTTCCCCCATCTCGTTATGAGTCCCTTTACCGGAATGGTAAAACCGCCAGATATGTAATCATCGTCGGGTTCTCATGAGGCTGTCCGGGTAATATGAAATCCTGTATCCTGGGCTTCCTTTGGGATCTGAAAAAAAAAAATTTTTTTACGATGAAAGGAATTTTTTTTAATATAATTATACTGCCTTTTGTACTGGTAATTTTTTTTTTATTTTATTTTGTTAGTAGCTGGTAAAAGAATTATATTTTTGGTTTTACAGCTTAAAAGAATGAGGATTTTGTTTCCGCGTAAGCTCCAATGTTTTGCAAACAGGTTTTAGGTCTTTTGTACTAATATTATTGCTCACTGTTGTAGGTTTAGAAAACACCTTATTGTTAAATAAAAGAATTTATATACATTCAGTATTATAGTTCCATAAAGCTAGCTTTTAATTTCATACTTTTTAAAAGTTACCGAAGCTCCCAAATGCAGCTTGAATTAGTGATGACGATGTTCACATTATTAATCATTATCATTATCAACGCTTCCAGCGTCGCATGAATAGATGAAAAAAATCATTGTATTTTAACTAAAAAAAATGGTTAATATCCGATAATTTTTCCCGAGCTCAGAAAAAACTGATATTTATCTTAATTAACAATAATTTTCCAGAGTGGAGCTTTTCTTATCTGGAGTTAAATACATTCTTTAATTCCGTCATTGTTTTTGCTATTGTTGGTTTTATGATATTCTTTTTCTATTCCTCTCTTAGCTTTTTATCGGAAATAGGCCATAAATAGGTTAAATGGTTTTCAGATAACTCTTCAAGATACGCGGTAGTGTCCAAAGGTAGTTTTAAATATATTTAAGAAAAGGTAAATCCTGTCGATATTATACGTATCTCTCTCTCTCTCTCTCTCTCTCTCTCTCTCTCTCTCTCTCTCTCTCTCTCTCTCTCTCTCTCTCTCTCTCTCTCTCTCACATGGACGACATAGGCGTCTGAGCGAAATTATTTCTTTGTGAATTTTCGAATATATGTAATGTTTTCATAAAACGAATATTATAAGTATTTTCTTCCATTTCATTATCATGTTCGTAATTATCCTGTCCTCAGTCTCCCGTTAGTAGACTAATCATACAATCCACCACATTATGTGATGACATGATTCGTATATTGTTAAGCTTATTAGCCACAATATTCGCCATTTCTTTTAATTCAATATCCGTCTGCGTTTTGACAAGCTGCGTTAATCTCCTCTTGGAGTCTGATAGTTATTTAAAATCCGAAATTCTCGTATCATACAAAATCATTTAATGTTTTCATTGTGCTTACTAATGAGTGAATATTTAAATATAATGATTCCTCGCGTCTGAAAGAAATACTCTTTTAGAAGGAGGCTCAAAATGTTTCATTTTAATTTTATGTTTTTGTCTTTTATTTCTCAGTTAAACCTTTGGAAGAGAAAAACATTGTATAATACCCGTCGACTGGAATGCCATTTCATATTTCTCTATTGGATAATTAGAGCGCAACAGATTTGGACATGCAAAAGTTTTATTACGCGAGGCAATTGAAACGTAATATTTACTTCAGACTTTTAAAGTCTTTGTATTTTAGTCTATGGTAATTGACGCTTTCTTTTCGGTTATGTTGATTATTATTTAAAACTTATCCTCTTTGGGAAACCGGTTATCCTCGTAGGATTTAACATTTCAGTGGCTATCATTTCCGTGTTGAAATTTATCCACTTTGGATTTATCCTCCTAGGATTTAGCATTTCATTGACTATCATTTCCTATGTCTATCGGGAGCTTTTCATATTTTCGACTTCTCCAGAGGTACAGGGTCAGTTTCAACCAAACTTGGCACAAAACATCCTTTGGGTAAAGGAGATACAAGCTTGTTCAAAGTGAGGACCTGGCAATCCTCCAATCGTAGATATTTAATAATAGTTCAAATATGGTGGGTTACTGAAAAAATCTGTACAACTACAGGGCCAGTTGGTAGAGATGGATTTCAAGCGCTAAATTAGATTGGAGAGAATCGTGGGAGTGTTTTGAGAAAGTGGCTAGAGAATGAGGGTCACGTTTGGAGAAAGTGTCTTGAGAATGAGGTACTTGTGAGGCAGAGAATTTGGTAGATTCTGGAACGGCACGTCGATGGTTGTAATAGTGGTGTGAGAAGTAGCTGAAGGTATATGTGATTACAATCGGGTAAAAGTTAAGAAGGTTATAAGATGAAGTTTGTACGGGGGAATAGGGGAATGGGGGTGGGAAAGAAGTGGAATTGAGAGTTGAAAGTGTTCCCCCATCTCGTTATGAGGCCCTTTACCGAAATGATAAAACCGCCGGATATGCAATCATCGTCGGGTTCTCATGAGGCAGTCCGGGTAATATGAAATCCTGTATCCTAAGCTTCCTTTGGGATATGAAAAATTTTACTTCTGATGAAAGGAATTTTTAATCTAATTGTAGTGCCTTTTGTTCTGATAATTTTTTTTATCCTTTTTTTCAGTGGCTGGTAAAAAATAACTTTTGTAATATTTTCAGCTTAAAAAGCCGAGGATTTTGTTTCATCATAAACTATAATTGTATGCAAATAGATTTCAAATCTTTTCTTATTAATAATAATGCTTACTTGTGTAGGTTTAGAAAAATACTTTTATTGTTTAATGAAAGAATATCAAGTTATGTTCGGTAGTATTGTTACATAAAGATACCTTTTGATTCCGTACTTTTTTATTTAAAGAAGTACTCAAGTTCCTAAAGGCAGGCTTAATTAGTGATGACGATGATGACATTATACATCATCATCATCTCACCATCATCGCCTCCAACGTACATGACTAAATAAAGAAGAGCTGTACATTTTGACTCCGTAAAGAAGAATTATTAACGTCCGATCATTTTTTTTTTTCAAGTTCAAAAAGGAAAAAATATAATTTTCCTAAATTAACAACAATTTTCCAGTATGCAGAAATAGTATCTTGTTACTAAGCTTTCTGGATTTGGAGTTAAATGCGTTGCGTTAATTCCTTAATTGTTTTTTTATTGTTATTGTTTTATGACATTCTTTTTTTCATTCCTTCCGTAGCTTTTTTTTATCGGAAATAGGCCATAGGCAGGTCGAATGGTCTTCAGATAACTTTAAGATGCGTTGGTCGTTTCCAAAGGTAGCTTTAAATTTATTTAACAACACGTAAATCCTATCGATATTCTGATAGGATTAGGTACTTTTTTCACTTCGGTAGAATCATATCTCTCTCTCTCTCTCTCTCTCTCTCTCTCTCTCTCTCTCTCTCTCTCTCTCTCTCTCTCTCTCTCTCACGATAAGAAATACAGTATACAGAGCGAAAGTTATTCTTGTGAGTTTATGCATACACAAAAAGCTTTCATACAATGAACATTATAATATTTTCTCCTACTTCATCATCTTTTTCCAATTAATTATTTTATTCCTAATCTCCCTTTGGTGAACAATTCCTATAATCTTTCACATTCATATTGACATGTGTCGTATAATTATAAAGCTTATTAACTATAATATTCGTCATTTATTTTAATTCAATATCCGTCTGGGCTTTGATAAGCTGCATTAATCTCCTCCCAGGGTTTTATAGTTATTTTAAATCCCTAATTCTCGTATCATACAAAACCACTTAGTTTTTTCTTTCGTTGTGCTTACTAATGAATGAATATTTGAATATAATGAGTCCTCGCATCTGAAAGAAATATTCTTTTAACAGGAGACTCAAAATTTTTCATTTTAATTGTATATGTTTTCTTTGTCTTTTATTTCTCATATTAACTTTTTGAAGATAAAAAAAACATTTTCATATTTCTTTGTTGGATAATTAGAGCATAAGAGATTCGGAAATGAAATTGTTTATTAAGTGAAGCAATTGAAATGTATTATTCACTTCATGATTTTAAAGCCTTTAGGTTGTATTCTATGAGAACTGAAGCTTTCTTTTCGGCTTCGTTCATTAATGTTTAAAGGTAATCCTCTTATGGAAATTGGTAATCCTTATAGGATTAAGCATTTCATTGATTATCATTTCCATGTCTAGCTGTAGCTTTTTAATATTTTCGACTTCTCCAGAACTACAGGATCAGTTTCAACCAAACTTGGTAAAAAGCGCCGTTTGGGTAAAGGAGATTCAAGTTTGTTCAAATTGGGGGGCAACACAATCCTCCAAGGGTGGCCATTTAAGAAATATAGTTGAAATGTGGTAGGTCATTTAAAGAGTCTTTACAGCTACCGGGCCAGATGGTAGGTAGGAATTTCCTGAAGTAAACTGAGTCGGAGAGAATCGGGGAAATGTTTTGAGAAAGTGGGTGGAGAAGGAGAAAATGGCGAGGCAAAGAGTTTGTCAGATTATAGAAGAGCACGTTGACGGCTGTAACAGTGGTGGGAGTAATTGATGATGTATATGATTATCATCAGGTAAAAGTTGAGAAAAGTATAAAATGACGTTTGAGAGAAAGGGGTGAGCAGTGCTTGGCAGGTAATTTAGGAGGCTCCAAAGGATTGAATGAGGTGTGTAATTGGAAGAATGAAAGGATTTCTAATGATGATGGAGAGAGTGATGCAAGAAGTCAGAGAAAGGAAATTAGACATGTGTAAAGATGTAGGATGAGAAAATAGCGAGGAACGGGGTGTACAATGGTTTTTGCTGCAGATGATGAAATGTGAACAAGAGTATTGTTACGAGGGTAAGTTAAATCTGGATGATGGAGCAATGAGTGTTTATGAATAGTTGGAGAATGAAGTGATTGCTTCATAATAATATTTGGGAGTAAATGTAACGAATGTTGGTAGAATAAGGGAAGGCGTGAGCAACAAAATAGTTGAAGGAAGGAAGGCTGGAGTATCAATTGAATCCAAAGTTGATATCTATGAATGGATTGTAAAGCCAACTCTCACTTAAATTATGCATTTACAGTGTGAATGTAAACAAAAAAAGACTGAATGAAAGGATAGGTCAAAATGTTTTGAGATGGTCTGGTCATGTAGGTTGGTGAAAAGGGCATATAATATGGAGACGGAGTCCTAGAAAGTATTGGATGGATGGGATAAATGTGTTATCAAGAAGCAAGGAATTTGATATCCAGGGAGCTCAGTTTAAAGGTGAATGATGAAGTTTGTGTAAGTGGGTTTAGCACACTGTTAATGATTCTTCTGTGTAGGTAAATGTAGAGGCTGATAGCACGGACATTTTTTCCATATATGGTTCATTAACAAATTCGATGTTAAAGTATTAATGCGGTAGTGACTGTTTTAGCTAAAGGCATCATATATACATATATATATATATATATATATATATATATATATATATATATATATATATATATATATATTTATTTATTTATATATATATATATATATATATATATATATATACACTGTACATATATAACATATATATGTGTATGTATGTATGTATGTAAGTGAGCATTTATATGATGTATACAATATTTGTGTATATATATGTGTTTGTGTGTCTCGGAAAAGCAAATGTGTGAATATAAGGTTGATAATGAATATCTGTATATGTTGCCAGAAAATCTTCAGTATGCAATCACTATCTAGGTTTTCTTTAGTTTTTTTATTTATTTATTTATTTATTTATTTATTTATTTATTATTTTTTTTTGCTGTTCTACGCGTAACAAGTAAGGCCCTCATTACCTGACCCGTGATGATCAGTTTTCGTGATGTACCCTGTCAGTATTCACTTCCTCGCATACCGTTGACAGTTGATAAAAGTCGCCTGTGTCTTTATTAGGCAACTTGCTGTAATCGGGTCTGTGAGTTCTACCGCATTTTTTCCTCTTTCACGCGCAGAGTCTGGTGCCCTTCAGGTGGAAAATTAATGAATGTCGGAAATCCGAGTGAGCCGATGCCGTGAGTATTTGAATATGATTAACTTTCGCTGCCTGAAAGAAATTGCCTCTTAATGAATGCAAGTTCACAAAGGTAGACGACTTAAAAAAAAAAAAAAAAAAAAAAAGAGATTCAGTGATTTCCGAAAACTGCATTTGAATTATGCACTGATGTATCACTTATGTATCCATAATTGGCGTATCAATTATGCACTGATGTATCACTTTTTCATGACGTCCGCTGGTGAATAAATATGCAGAATATATATGATTCAGAAATACTGTAATTTCGTCACTATAAATGCTGGAGGCTTCTTACTCATAAAAGATTGAAATAGAGCCTCTGTTCTTACGAGGTTCTCATTCAAGTTAACAGACGTATTATAAGGATCGTTTGAATGTATCAAGTTCCATTATATGTTACGCCTATTATTTATGGCTAATTAATGATTTTCATGATTGTTATTATTATTATTATTTTGGTTGCCTATCGATGAAACGATCTAGATTCTAGTTTTCTCAGCCTCCACTCTTCATAGAATTAATGACCATTTTTAGTTTTCTGTAAAAGAAAACTATTGTGCCGGCTTTGTTTGTTCGTCCGCCCTCAGATCTTAAAAACTACTGAAGCTAGAGGGCTGCAAATTGCTATGTTGATCACCCACCCGCCAATCATCAAACATACCAAATTACAGCCTTCTAGCCTCAGTCATTTTTATTTTATTTAATGTTAAATTTAAACATAATCGTGCATCAGGTAACGATATAGGAGATGCAACCACTGGACCGTGGTTAAAGTTTAATGGGCCGCGGCTCACAGCATTATGCGAGACCAACAAAAGATATATCTAATTTCGGGGGCCTTGATTGTACGCTGTTCAGAAAACTCGATTTGGCTGAAGAAACTTCGGCGCATTTTTTACTTACTTTTTTTTTATTTTCGCATATTCCTTCTTTAATTAAATTTCCATCACAAGTTTGTGCTGTCGTACTAGATTCATATTACCTGTTAAACCATTTAGACACATAAACATTTAGCATTATAATTAACCGAATTTTTGTTAAGAATAAAACGTCCATATCTATATATATATATATATATATATATATATATATATATATATATATATATATATATATATATATATATATATATATATATATATATATATATCTTTAATCTCGGGATTAACAATGTTGTATTAATTACAAACAGTGTATGGTCAGTTTAGATATAGCAGAACTCGCACTCCGTTCTTTCATTTTCTATCTATCTATCTATCCATCTATCTATCTATCTGTATACATAAGTGTGTGTGTATATGTATATATATATATATATATATATATATATATATATATATATATATATATATATATATATATATATATATTATATGTGTGTATTTTATATATACACATTTACAATACATATATATATATATATATATATATATATATATATATATATATATATATATATATATATATATATACATGTACATAGATATTTGTTTATATATATATGTATATATACATACACACACACACACACTTTTAGGGCATCGCTTTCGTTTTTAACAATTTTCATTGAAAGCAATTGCTTTGGTGACATCAATAGGTTTCTTTCTTTGTTGCAGGAATCGTCATATCGTCAGAGTTTTTTCCGAGTGAAGAAACAGCTGTGGTGACGAAAACCAATTAATGGAAGAAAGAAGTTTAAGTATTTTTCACATAAAACAGACGCGTGAGAATCTGAAAAAGATCTCCGATGATATGAAGATTCCTACAAGAAATTTGTCGATGCCTCCAAAGCAATATATATATATATATATATATATATATATATATATATATATATATATATATATATATATATATATATATATATATTATATATATACATATATATATAGTATATTGTATATATTGTATATATATATTATATATATATACATATATACATATGAAGTGTTGTCACTAACACGCGGCGTGGCTTTTTAGATTTCTGCAAAAGAAAACTATTGTGCCGGCTTTGTCTGTCCGTCCGCATTTTATTTGTCCGCGCTTTTTCTGTCCGTCTTCAGATCTTAAAAACTGCTGAGGCTAGAGGGCTGCAAATTGAAATGTCGATCATCCACCCTCCAATCATCAAACATACCAAATTGCAGCCTTCTAGCCTCAGTAGTTTTTATTTCATTTAAGGTTAAATTTAGCCATAATCGTGCATCTGGCAGCGATATAGGATAGGCCACCGCCGGGCCGTGAATAAAGTTTTATGGGCCGCGGTTCATCATTATACCAAAAGATGGATCTATTTTCGGTGGCCTTCATTATACGCTGTACAGAAAACTATTGCGCCGAAGAACTTCGGCATATTTATTACCTTTCTATAATTCCAAATACTGTTTTAAGACACAAATTTTACTTAATACTTAATTTTCTATATCTTGGGGATACCTTGACTCCCAAAGGGCGTTATCACTGATAAGTGCTTCTCGCCTGGCCAGAAGAAAGTAATAATCAGACAGTCTGACCCAAGACCTAAAGACTTCTTTAAACCTTGACCTGACCATTCCCTGCGGGAGGACTTTATTCTCAAGGTATAGTGAATTAAGTATTCGAGCTGCCCTGCACAGGGCTGGCTTAATTTGTAGAAGATAAGAATGACTATGAATTTGTAACTTCATGATTGTATATAAATCAACCAGATATATATATTTAATTGTAATAACCACAGTACCCTCTTAACATTATCTCATTCTGATATTCTGTATGCTGGTTTGAATCTTACCCGGGCTTGAGAATATTTACACTTTGTTCTTCATTCGGGTCTTAGACTTTGTGGTGTCAAACGTCTTTAAGAAGCGTGTAGAAATCGAAAAGTTGAGAGGGCATTGTGGCAATTGCAATTAGGTATGCATTATATATATATAAGAGAGAGAGACAGAGAAAGAGAGAGATTCGTAAGGCTATGTAACGTTTTTTTGACCAAATATCGGTGTGTTATTGAAAAACGAGATAAGTGGTCTAAAAGAAAGTTTTATGTTGTGGCAACCGTCAATAACGCTCTTATCCGGTAATTGTATTTAAGTGTCCTGAAAGACAGTTTAAATGTTCTACACGTGGTTGTCTTGACGTACAGCCCCTTTTCTAAGCGAGTTGCGTTTCATATCACAAAATATAAACGAAGTTTATGCGATATTTTTCATATTTTTTACGATAGTTTTACTTTTTTAAGAATTTGAATACATGGCAACTCTTGACGACCACGTGTGCCCGAGGTTTAAGGCCAGGAAACAACGTAACTCAGTAATCAGACGAACAATCGTTTCCAGGCTCTCGTGTGTGACTGTAGGATTTTGTGTCTGGTGATAGACTTCCATATATAAGCACGGAATTTATATACACTGTGATAGTTTTCATAAGTTATATTTTTCTAAATTACTATTGAAACGGGAAGAGTATCCTAACGCAGTCAGAAACAGCGTGAAAATGCTGCTGCAGCCCAGTTCAGCTTTGAGAGCGAAGGGTAGGGGTGAAGTGACGACTCGGTAAAGCTTGTTGGCGGTGAGGGAACCTCGAATCCGGCTTCTGCAGAACCTCTCCCGTCCCAGAAGTAAAAAAAAGAAAGAAAGAAAAAAAACTCTTCCATGGAAAGGAAAGGGACGGTGAGGGACAACGCAATTAAATCAGAAGATAATAGTATACCATGTTTTGTAATGGAAGAGGCTGTTATCAATGAAATGGCAAAGAAACCATGTTTTGTATGGCTGCGTCATTAATGAAATGGTGAAAAAGTTAATTGTAAAAATATGTGGTGCAGAAGTCAATGTGAAGTTCATTCCCCATCAGAACGACACGTGTATGAAGATCCTTTGTAGCGGAGGGCATGTCATAACCGATACTACTCGGCAAATACCCATGAGAAAATTTAAGCCTCTATTTACACTGTGATCACACAGTGTTAGGCGCAGGGGGAACTGTAAACTATCTGAACTTGAAATATTATGCCGATGTAACTTTGACTTTTAATTATAACTTAATGAGAGAATGGAGGTCAGGTGATCGTGATATGACTTTCATTGAGTGTGCAAATGAAGTGACTGAGATGAAGGTCAGCAGATCGTGACTGATTTTTATGAAGTGTGATAACTCAGTGACGGAGATGAAGAACAGACATGATGGTAATAAGTACGGGAAAGAAATAGAGAAAGTATAAAGGTGTTATACAGAAATATTCGTACAGTACCGGATTGTGAGAATGTTTATTATTTTACTTCTGACGGTTCCTGGCATAAGAGAACATGAATTGACTAACCGCTATTGTTGATTATCGGGCACTGAGCAAAATTTTGTTTGCTGAAAAAAAAAAATTCTGGGTTAATAGTGATTGAGTGATGAGTAAATGGATGGTCACGTTGAAAGGAAACTGAGGAATAGACGACTGTATATTCGGCGGGACCCATCTTTCCAGCTTGCCCCCCAGGAGGAATTTAAATGGGACCCATCTTGCCCCTCAGGAGGAATTTAAATGGGACCCAGCTTACCCCCCAGGAGGAATTTAAATGGGACCCAGCTTAACCCCCAGGAGGAATTTAAATGCGACCCAGCTTGCCCCTCCAGGAGGAATTTAAATGGGACCCAGCTTGCCCCCAGGAGGAATTTAAATGGGACCCAGCTTACCCCCAGGAGAAATTTAAATGGGACCCAGCTTGACCCCCAGGAGGAATTTAAATGGGACCCAGCTTACCCCCCCCCAAGGAATTTAAATGGGAACCAGCTTACCCCCCAGGAGGAATTTAAATGGGACCCAGCTTACCCCCCAGGAGGAATTTAAATGGGACCCAGCTTGGCCCCCAGGAGGAATTTAAATGGGACCCAGCTTTCCCCCCAGGAGGAATTTAAATGGGACCCAGCTTAACCCCCAGGAGAAATTTAAATGGGACCTAGCTTACCCCCCAGGAGGAATTTAAATGGAAGCCAGCTTACCCCACAGGAGGAATTTAAATGGGTCCCAGCTTGCCCCCCAGGAGGAATTTAAATGGTACCCAGCTTGCCCGCCAGGAGGAATTTAAATGGGACCCAGCTTAACCCACAGGAGGAATTTAAATGGGACCCAGCTTACCCCCCAGGAGGAATTTAAATGGCGCCCAGCTTAACCCCAGGAGGAATTTAAATGGGACCCAGCTTACCCCCAGGAGGAATTTAAATGGGACCCAGCTTGCCCCCCAGGAGGAATTAAAGGGGACCCAGCTTACCCCCCAGGAGGAATTTAAATGGGACCCAGCTTACCCCCCAGGAGGAATTTAAATGGGACCCAGCTTAACCTCAGGAGGAATTTAAATGGGACCCAGCTTACCCCCCAGGAGGACTTTAAATGGGACCCAGCTTGCCCGCCAGGAGGAATTTAAATGGGACCCAGCTTGCCCCCCAGCAGGAATTAAATGGGACCCAGCTTGCCCCGCCCCAGGAAGAATTTAAGTGCATCTGTCAACAAATGTAAGTTGCGCTCCTTGACCTTCTCTCACCCCTAGCTTTTGAGCTTTTAGCCGATTCCTTTTTTTTTCAGTGCAGTTATCAGATTTATTAAAAGTCTAGTGAATTTTACAAGTACTTCATGCGTAATATTTTGTAAGCGCTTTTTATATATTTCTCATAAAGTATGCATGACGTACATATTTTTGAAATGTTTAATCACATTGTTATGTTTATTTAAAACTTTTAGAGAATATGTTTTATTCCGAATTGGTTGATCTTTAAATGGAAAAAAATTACGGCAAGCAGATTAGTTTGGGATGACAAGTGAACGAAAATATGCAATATAAATTATGTATATAATATATATATATATATATATATATATATATATATATATATATAGATAGATAGATATGTGTATGTATTTGCAT
The DNA here is from genome assembly GCA_039081455.1 of Macrobrachium rosenbergii. Classification (NCBI taxonomy): domain Eukaryota; kingdom Metazoa; phylum Arthropoda; class Malacostraca; order Decapoda; family Palaemonidae; genus Macrobrachium; species Macrobrachium rosenbergii. Next base: position 46,477,944 of record JANJGK010000010.1, on the reverse strand, counting down.
ATATATGTATATATACTGTATATATATGTATATATGTATATTATAATTAGATAATTTTACTTTATTTTTTATTTTTCTAAGTAACTCCTAAACTGCCCGGACATACGTAGATACCATAAATCACAGCACGGGACTTTTCTTTACGAACGCGGTAAAAAAAGAAAACACATTAAACAGAATATATCCCCTTAACATTATGCAATAGATACAGCAGATCTCGGAGATGTGAAGCTCTTTGCATTTAGAATTTTGGGTGAGGTTTTGTCACTTAAGGATATTTCCTTTCCGGACAGATAAAAGGAGGAGGAAGGCGATAATAGGGGAGGAATTTCGACGAACACAAAGGCAAGGAAGACTTGGGAAGACAAGGGAAGACAGGGACGGGCAGACACAGCATGAGTTGATGAGTGGAGTTTTGGTCTGAAGAGATGACGGGAAATGGCAGAGGATTCTCGTAGGAATGAAACTCATATATATGAATGAAACTGTTTGTGGGTAAATAAGAATGACATTGAGCGGGAAGGTATGAACAAATGAGGTATAGAGTTCTTCGTAATATTAGCGAGATAAATGACTTCGGTAAATGAAAGGTGAGTCAGTGCTTGCATGACTGACAGAAGCAAGGATTGAGTCCACAGATGATTGGAAAAGTCTTGGCGTTTGTTGAACAGCGAAGTATGAGTGAATTTCATTTTATTATTATATTCTGTTCCCTCACATATATTTATTTATCACCTTCTCTTATCATTTCTCTCTCTCTCTCTCTCTCTCTCTCTCTCTCTCTCTCTCTCTCTCTCTCTCTCTCTCTCTCTCTCTCTCTCTCTCTCTGCATTGATTTCCCTTTGGGGCCATCTCGGGTCTGTAGTCTGTTGACTGTGAAAAAGGGTTTTTTCCCGTTGGGGGGTAGTGCCATCAGTGCACTTCATGCGGTGAACTGTAGGCATTATTTAAAGTCCTTTGCAGCGCCCCTTCGGCCCCTAGCTGCAACCGCTTTCATTCCTTTAACTGTACCTCCTTTCATATTTCTTCCAACTTATTTCCACCCTCTCTTAACGATTGATCATAGTGCAACTGCGAGGTTTTCCTCGTTACGCCTTTCAAACCTTTTACTGCCAATTTCCTTTTCAGCGCTGAATGACTTCATAGGTCGCAGCGCTTGGCCTTTGGCCTCAATTCTGCCTTCTGTCATAAGGGTTTCCAGCGGAAGATTTAATGAAAGAAGAAGGAAAGAGTTAGATGCTCATAGTAAGTAACTGAAAAGACACTCTTGGGAAACCTGACAGCTGAGAGTGACGCGAGGAATGAATAACAGTGTTAGGGAATGTTTATGCTACCCAATTTCTCTTAAGTGGAAACAAAACGAATGAATTATTCTTTTAATGAATGAAGCTCGACCAGACGCGTAGGAAATAGGGATTGGGAAAACCAAAGAGAGAGAGTGAAACGAATTCATGATCATTCATTCATTGCATTCATTTGCAATTTCAAGTGTCAGTGGGTAAGACAAACAGCGAGTTTACAAATGCAATATTCGTACTTAATATTCATTTGATACGACAAACAGACATATACTAGCACGTAAGTAGAATGTAAGAAGGGATTAGGCACCAATATAATGAATTCTTATGATCGGTTAATTAGAATCTTAAGATTTTGTGTTAAATTGGAAGCTTTGTTAGTAAGGTAATTAAATTGATTAATGAGTCGTTCAGAAAATATAGATTTAGTGACCAACGAGACTGATAGGTATGCAGACTGATATAGCCTGCGTTTAGTTAAAGACTGACAGTCGAGAAGATTGACAGTTAACAGTGATTGATTGACTGAGAGTTACAATGACCTAACTGGAATGTCCAATTAATGAACATCATAAAATCATATTCGCTGACGATTTCCAAGACTTCGAGGGCGAAAATGGTCTCCAGCAGCTGACGGATAATGGACGACATGGGAGAGAGAGCGATAGAGACAATAAATGGCAGAGAAAATGCGATGCAGAGAAATAAAGAAATTTCGCGTTAATAGCTAAAGTGCGATTAGGAGTAGGGGAAAGGGAAGAGAATAATGAGAAAGCAGACAGCATGCAATACATAAACACGAAAGCAATTGAAAAACGAGGGAAGTAAAAAGATGAAAAAAGGGAGAGAAAGAGAGGGGAGCATTAATAGAGGGAGAGAGAAAGGCTACATCTGTTCCATTTGGGTTTTGCTTATTTGTAATTTATATAGTCTTTGTAGGGGCTTTCGTGTGGGTGTATGTATACTGTATGTGTCCTCATTAATTATTGCACTCACATGTATCCATTTGCTCATACAAATACACGTACGTTTTATATATGTATATATATACATGTATATTTATATGTATATATGTATCATATTTAGCCTATAAGTGTATACATATAGCCTATGTATATACATATGCTTTATGATTCTTCTGCGTGTGTCTCATTTGCCAGAAGAGTGACACAACTCAAAAAAAGGTGTTTTTTGAGTTATTGATACCAGCAGATAGGCCGTTCTTTGTTTAATATTGTGGTAAAAACGTCTTATTTGTATTTGTAATACGAACCGCTAGAGGGCATGACATGTCACTATTACACTATAGAGAGTATAGAGAGTTTTAAACTTCAAAATGCTTCTCCTGAAAAATAGCAATTTTTGAGTTATATCACTGTTCTTGCAAAGCAGCGAATATACTGTATATATATCACACACATACAATATATATATATATATATATATATATATATATATATATATATATATATATATATATATATATATATATATATATATATATGTGTGTGTGTATATATATATATATATATATATATATATATATATATATATATATATATATATTGTGTGTGTATATATACACGCGAAGAATCATAAAACTTTGACGCGCTATCAAATTAGTAGGTTGGCCAGAAAGAGGAGAAAATTAAAAACTATTTACTGAATACTTTTGTGTAATTGCTACGCATTTTCAGGGTGCACTGAATATAATAAGAAAATTTTTGTGCATAAGGAAACTTTGCATCAGAGAGAGAAAACCATTTACATGTAAAACAAAATTAAAACAGGAAGTAATGAAAAAGCCTTGCAGTCCATTCTTACCTCAAACAATTTATCTAATTGTTTTGAATCGTCGATGGCTCAACCTGTTTGCGTAAAGAATAGACTTAGTTTATTCAATAGGCTATTTGGAATAACTGGTGTTTCATTTGTAAATGATTTTATTTTTCTTTTGTACAAAAATTCTTATACCTTATTCAGTACATATCTAATTCACCGCATTGGTCAAGGGAAGCACAGTTGGGTGCTAATGGATTATGCCCACTTAATCACAAAACGAGGGTCTTATTATTTCTAATATATATATATATATATATATATATATATATATATATATATATATAATACGTATGTATATATAAATATTTATACATACGAAGATATATAAATTATATAATATATATATATATATATATATATATATATATATATATATATATATATATATATATATATATACATATATATACACACAAGTACTTAGACACATAAATATATTTATAATTGTATTTATATATACGTATATGTATATATGTTTATATATACGTGTGTCTATCTATCTATCTATCTGTATATGTATATATATACATACATACATACATACATACATACATACACACATGTATAACTTGCTGATCGTGAAAAGAAAGTGGTCATTTTGCCGTTCTTAGCAATTGGTGGCGGCTCCCACGGAAACCGACTTCGGTCCGCTGAAACACGTCCCTGTGATTATTTTTCCAGTGACCCTGGATAGACTCGTTTGCTTGGTTTGATTAATGATATAGGAGTGTTTTCTTCTTCCCAGTGTTAATGACAGCAATGAATAAATCACTTCGCCTGTCGCTAGAGATAAAGTCTAGGAGCATTCGAGTGTCTGAAGAACGAGTAGACATAGTAAAAGACATTAGGAAAACAGTTTGAGTCTTGCATCTTTTGAAAGGGATAATGATGACACTGTTAAGATAACGTGAAGATATTTCAGAGGAATAATTTCAATCCGCGCTCATTGCAAAGGGAAAAATTCAAGAATGAGGAAAAATGGGGAAAGGCTGATGTTGGAAAAGGAGTCGGGGTGAGGACAAAGAGGAAGCGTGTGATGCAGAGGCCAAATGATTTGATAAAGGAGGAGCATGAGTGGATAAATGAAGGACAGGATTTGAAAATAGATTTGTGTACACACACACACACATACAGACGGAAATGAACATATGGCAACGTGTTTCACAGAAACAAATTTCTGGCTCACATCGGAACCGAATCCCGGTCTTTCCAGTGAGAATCCAGGTCATTGCTAATGCCATGGACGTTCACTCGAAAGACCGGGGTACGGTCCCGATGTGAGTAAGAAATAAATAAATAAATATATATATATATATACACACACACTATATATATATTGTAGACATGTATGTATGTATACAGACATATATATAAATATGTTTAGCCTTATGCCATTTTCCTGTTTAGGAATGGGTGACACCAGAGAGGTACAGCCCTTTGATTTCTCGCCGTCTCTCTCAAAGTAAGGTTGCCATTTCACTGCTATTTTTCATTACCCCAGGAGTTGCTGACACATTTACAGCTCTGTGGATTGGTAGGGCTGGAGCTTCACAGTTCAGCCACAGCTCTCATTGGCTGACTGCTCCCTTCAAGGAGTGGATTGTTGGATAAGTAGGCCGGGAGAGATCCACGGACCTTTAAAAAGAGAAGGGAGTGCATAGTATGTTGTTATGTGGAAATTAATAGAAGGGTGGTTATATATATATAAAAAAAACAGCGATTGAAATATTGAAAAGCGAAAATCAAGAGCGGACGGAGGAACAAACGAGAAAAAAAAAATCAAGGGCAATTTTTCAACAACAAAATGAAAAGTGAATTCCATCGTGAAAATGAGGTAGAAAAACATTTATAGGGGAAAGATTCTGATAAAGCCAAAAATAAACTTTTTGAAAAAAGTGAAAGAAAAACATTTAGCAACTGCGGCGGGGAGGAAGGGAAAGAAAAACGCGCTCTCGAATTCTGGATATGTTGCGGAAATAATTGAATTTCTGTTTAATTTTTCGTGACGAGGGCGATTGGAAGCCACGTGCACGTCCTCGTTCGGATTTAAAACCCCGATTCCCGTCATCATTATACCCCGTTATTTCATTTCCTCCCTTATAGTGAAGTGTCGTTTGGGTTATTTTCCCTTACGTTGCATCCAGTTACTGTAATTTAGAGTAATCTGTTGGGGTGGTGTGAGCGATGCCGTATGCAGGTAGGTTGAAACTACCTTTGAAATTTATGTGATCACTATGCTACTTGATAAGGCTTCTTTGTACGTGTATGACATGCAAGGCATCAAATAAACAGGTTTCTTTCCTGTTTTAGTAAGAAGATCACAAATGGTGTCTTGGATACCGCCTTCGTTTTCTTTCTGTGATTTCCTCATCCGTGGTCACGTGATCTCTGCTGAAGAATGCTGAGAGTTATCCAACCCGTTGGGCATCATGTAATGTAATAGTGGTTATTTCTGGTTCATCTGTTGAAGATTTTAGACCCACAACTCCTCTCTCTCTCTCTCTCTCTCTCTCTCTCTCTCTCTCTCTCTCTCTCTCTCTCTCTCTCTCTCTCTCTCTCTTATATGTCAGTAAAGTAACGCAAGGTATAGTATGAGGGATAAAGGTACTAAGGCTTTCCTTCGCTTTTCCCTATATTTTGCTCTTACTGCCTTGCCGATCTAAAGAAGACGGAGGCGCAAGTTTATATATATATATATATATATATATATATATATATATATATATATATATATATATATATATATATATATATATATATATACATATATATATACATATATATACATATACATATATATATATATATATTATATATATACACATCACATACACATATATATATATACATATATATATATGTGTACATATATATGTATACACACACACATGCATATATACAGGCACAGACAAGCGTATATGTGAATATATTTACATACCGTATATATACATATATATATATATACAGTATATATATATATATATATATATATATATATATATATATATATATATATATATATATATATATATATATATATATATATATAATGAGAGAGAGAGAGAGAGAGAGAGAGAGAGAGAGAGAGAGAGAGAGAGAGAGAGAGAGAGAGAGAGAGAGAGAGAATTGCAGTTGAATCAAGAGTAAAACAAAATATTCGAGTGAATAAACAAAAGAAACTTGAAGGGCAAAAAGAGTCATTTCCTCTTCCATCTATTTTAGGTATTCATTAGCAATAGCCCCCAGGGAAGAGTTGGCCTGAGTTTGAGGCGAATGAACTTTGTTAATTGAAAAAGAAAATCCTTTGTAAAAACTTTTTGAAAGGCGATTTTTGGATTCACCCTATTTCGGGCTTCATTATAACCGAAATTAATTCCCAATATTTACATTAGGTTATTCGAAAAGAACCGTATACTGTATATGTATATATATATATATATATATATATATATATATATATATATATATATATATATATATATATATATATATATATACTGTATATATATATACACACAATATATATATACAGTATATATATATATATATAGGCTATATAATATTTACATATACGCTTGTGTGTGCCTGTATATATGCATGTGTGCATAAGTATGTATGTATATGTAACATATATATATATATATATACATACATATATATATATACATATATACATATACGAGTATATATATATATATATATATATATATATATATATATATATATATAATATATATATATATATATATATATATATATATATAATATATATATATATATATATATATATTTTATACTGTATGTGTAAACTTCAAATCTCATTAAGTATTTATTTTTTCAAGAAGAAGGTTTTAGTTTTCATTAATTTTCCTTTAAAGTTTCACCTCAGCTTACATAAATTTCTGTTTGTCTTTAGACTAATGTGAATTTTCTAGAGAGATTTATATTTATAATCAGTTTCACATTCAGCAGTGAAAATAATTCTCTCTCTCTCTCTCTCTCTCTCTCTCTCTCTCTCTCTCTCTCTCTCTCTCTCTCTCTCTCTCTCTCTCTCCCACTGCTAAACGTCAGTTTGTAGTAAGAAAAAATAGAATGTATGACAAACGAAGAAGCAACTACACTTCTTACTCGTAGGTCATACAGACTTCATCAGACAGCAAAGAAAACTTCATACCGAGAGCGCTTAACTGCTTGATTTTATATTTTTGTTTATGATATAAACTAAAACCGTTTGCAAATTCGAGCAGGAAATGGAGCAAAGCGATGACAAATCAGTTCTGTTTGCTTGAGACCTTTCCGCATAGAATAAAAATGTTTGTTTGTAATATAGAAATGTTATATCACTCGGATGACCACAAGGAAAAGTTTTCGTAATCGCTTGATGTTTGTTATTAGTTTTCCTCGCAGCTTTAGCAACTTGCAAAGCGAAGGTGGTTAGGTAATCGTTCTCGGCAGTTTCCATCAATCTTCGGCCCGAACATATAGTTCCGTAAAAGCTTATTTGGTGTATAGGGTACCTCTCTCTCTCTCTCTCTCTCTCTCTCTCTCTCTCTCTCTCTCTCTCTCTCTCTCTCTCTCTCTCTCTCTCTCAGTTTTACCTCATCTCTCCCGTCTCCCCCCCTCCTCCACAACTCTCATCTGGAACTTAAATGGTGTAGGGATTATGGTAAAACACTTTTGAAGGTCCACATAACAGCTGGTCGTCATCAAGTCTTCCCGAAAGTGATACCGATTAGTACCTCACTTTAGATTTTTCATGGCTTATTTTTAAGAGGATGCCACCCGAATCTTACTTGAGGAAACGGGGGGAAATTTAATCTTTGTTCTTCTTGCTGAACTTCTAAATTAAGAGGTCGAAATTGGGAAAAAAAAGGCTAATGTTCATTTTGTTGTTCGTTAATGACTAAATGGCTTCCAGATTAAAAAAGTGAAGACGATAATGCAAATAATAATTTTTTGTATGATTAAATATTGTTTGATATTGTTTGACTGCATTAATCGCCACTTTATGCATGAGTAAAGGTTCTTTGCAGCTTCCCTTCGGCCCCTTGATGCAACCCCTTTCATTCTTTTTACTTTACTGTACCTCCAACCATATTCTCTTTTTTTCCCTACTTTTCACCTTCTCCTAGCAATTGTTTCAACATTATTTTCAGCGCTGAATGACCTCATAGGTCCCAGCGCTTGGCCTTTGGCCTAAATTTTATATTCCAATTCCAATTCCACTCCTATAATTGGAAAAATTGGAAATGGTAT
>JANJGK010000010.1:46409548-46464548 GCA_039081455.1 Macrobrachium rosenbergii | reverse complement strand
TTGCTCTCCAACCGCTCAAGATTCCCTCTTTTCACTAGCACGGGCGCTGAATGGCTGAAATTGCCCACTGCTTGGCTTTATACCCCGAATTTCATAATTTGTACAAAGAGCATAGTCCTTCGAGTTAAAGGGAAACGAAAATGTGTTGTGGGTGTTAGCGTATATATTCATAGTGTGTATGTTTTCTTTGTTCATATGTGATTGTGGCGTTACAGTGACATCATAAGAGAAAAATAAAGACATTTGGGTATGCTACTCTACGCAGGAATTTTTTTTGAAAACTTTTTTTTTTTTTGTCAGTTACCAACTTGACTCATACTTTGTGGAATAAGAGTGATTGATTGATTGATTGGTTGTTTTCTAGAAATTAGTGTCACATGTGTTATATTCGTAGATAGGCGGGAGATAGGTAAGACAGGAGTAAAGTAAGGCATATATAGTAAGGGTATTTTAGAGCAGCAGAACAGTAGCATGCAGGGTAGTCAAGGATATTTTCTGTGGATTGCCCAACTATTGTTTTAATAAATTATAGAAATACAGCTTGAGAATGTTCATAGGAATTAGCGAAAGCAACAAGACAAAGAAACGGGTACATTTTGTTTGGAAGGTAACTAAAATGTTTTTAGTTACCTTCCCAACAAAATGCACGCCTTTCTTAGTCTTGTTGCTTTCGCTAATTCTTATGAACATTCTCAAGCTGTATTTTTATAAATTATTAAAACAATATGTGGGCAATCCACAGAAAATATCCGCATGTGATAACTGAATATTTGTGATAATATACGAAGAATAAAGAAGAAACAAAACGAGGAGAACAAGAAGACGAAATATGCCTTTGTAAGTAGTACGCTCTGCGGCAATCGTGTGTCGAGATAAGCACAATCGAATAGAACTTATCAAGAGAAGTGAGCGCGCTAAGTATAATCCGATACATATGTATCGGAACTTTTTTTTTTTTTTTTTTTTTTTACCAGTAGGAGTATCTCGCGATTAATAGCCCCTGGGAGTCGTATCTGAGTCCTTGTGATCCTTCGCAATCCTCCTTTCGCGAGACTTAAGAATTAACTGTGTGCATCCTTCGCCAGAGACTCGCGTTGGGTGCAAGCCGGGTTGGGTGATTAATTCTCCTTTACGGTCGATACTCCCGTCTTGAGCACCCACTAAAACCGCCCTTATTTTCTGAGGCGCTGCCTATTTTTGGCTCTTGGTTATTATTTTTTTCATTCTTGTTTTTAATCATCTTTTTGAAGAGAACATTATAATCATTTTATTATTAACTAAAATTGGATAAATGAGTGATGGAAGTTTCCAAACTGAGGTGAAAACTGTGTTGCACTGTATGTTGAGAGCTCTTGGGTTGATTTGTGTCTAAGTTTAGATAGAAGCGCTTGTTTAGTAATCACCTGAGTGGAAGTCTTTTACTTCTAGGTATATGCTGTCATTGTATATTGTTGATTTTGTTTGTTTCGTCCTTAATCCTCACATTCTCTTTTCCTCTCTTGTCGCTTCCTTTTCTTTGTCATTCGAGCGTTCATTGCTTTGTTCAGACGATTTAGAGTTAACAAAAAGGACCATGTGACGTCGTGCAACGAAAAGGATCATGTCACGTCGTGCATCAGCTCGGGAACCATTATAAAGTGGAATTATTTTATGTGCCACTTATCAACAACCAAGTAATTTTGTGTTGTATATAAAACATTAACTTTATATGGTCACAAAACCGAGATGGACAAGCCCAAGCCATGACTGTTCAGTGCAAGTTTTTTTTTAGTTTTGCCGTAGTGGATACTGGTTTGATATGTCCTTTCATTTTTCTGTAAAAGAAAAACTATTGTGTCGGCCTTGTCTGTCCGTCCGCATTTTATTGTCACCGTCCTCAGATCTTGAAAACTACTGAGGCCAGAGGGCTGCAAATTGGTATGTTGATGATCAACCCTCCAATCATCAAACATAACAAATACAGCCCTCTAACCTTAGCAGTTTTTATTTTATTTAAGGTTAAAGTTGGCAATAATCGTGCTTCTGGCAATGATATAAGATAGGCCACCACCAGGCCGTGGTTACAGTTTCATGGGCAGCGGCTTATATAGCATTATACCGAGACCTCCGAGACATACAGTAGATCTATTTTCGGTGGCCTTGATTATACACTGTACAGAAAACTCGATTGCGCTGAAGAAACTTCGGCGCATTTTTAAATTGTTTTAGTTGTCCCCTCATTATTTATTCACACTCTGATGAATGTAAATATTTTATAACTTGAAAGGTGACTTTTTGCTGCCTTGTTCAAGCAACTGCTCTCTCTGGCTTGCTGTCTAACCACTCAGAATCCCTCTCATCACTGCCTTCATACGAAGAGCATAGTCTTAGAGCTAAATGGAAACTAAAATATATTGTGGAGATACACACATATTCATCCTGTACAATACAGCACTAAGGAACGCGTGCTTGAGAATATCACCAAGTCCACGTCGGAAGGTGAGTGAAAACTGGGACTTTGAACAAGTACTTTCGTAGTTTATTCTACATTTTCAAGTTCACACTGAAAATGTAGAATAAACTAAAAAAGTGCTTGTTCAAAGTCCCAGTTTTTCACTCACCTTCCGACTTGGACTTAGTGAGATTCATCCTGTGTATGTTTCTTTGTTCATAAGACTGTGGCCTTACAATGACGTCATAGAAGTAAGAAAAAACCATTTCGGTATGCTGCTCTTAGCAGGAACCTTCTTTTGTTTTCGTCATTGACCAACTTGAGTCATATTTCCTTGGGTGAAAGTAATTGATTGGTTGGTTTTGGTAAACTTGGTTTAAACTATCATATTTGTAGACAGGAGATATTATGTAAGACAGGGTTAATGTAAGAAATATATAGTAAGGAATTTGAGGGCAAAACCGTACGTAGCATGCAGGGTAATGAAGATATTTTTGTGGTGAATTTCCTAAACTGCTGTTTTTTTTAAGTTTTGTAAAAACACGGTTTGAGAATATTCATATGAAATAACGAAAGAAACAAGACTGAGAATCACATGAATTTTGTCGGGAAGGTGAATATTAAAATGCTCTTGGGAAATTTGTCATCCCCAAGTGATAACTGGATATTTATGAAAATATACGAAGAATAAAGAAGAAAGGAAACAAGGTGAACAAGATGACGAAATATGCCTTTGTAAGTAGTTCGCTCTGCAGCAATCGTGATCGAGATAAGCACAATCGAAAAGAACTTACCAAGAGAAGTGAGCGCGCTAAGTATAATCCGATACATATGTATCGGAACACTTTTTTTTATTTTTTACCGTGGAGGAGCATCTTGCGATTAATAACCCCTTGGGAGTCGTATCTGAGTCCTTGTGATCCTTCGCAATCCTCCTTTCGCAGGAGTGCAGAATTAACTGCGTGCATCCTCCGCCAGAGACTCGCTTTGGGTGCAATCCGGGTTGGGTGATTAAGTCGCCCTTTATGGTCGATACTCCTGTCTTGAGCACACACTAAAACCGCCCTTATTTCCTGAGGCGCTGCCTATTTTTGGCTTTGGTTGTTTTTTCAAATTTTTTTTAATTACTCGTTTTAAGGAGCACATTTTAATTAATTGATTATTAACTAAAGTAGGATTTATTAACTAAAGCAGGCTTAATGGTTGGTGTACGTGTCCAAGTTGAGGTGAAAACTGTGTTGCGCCTTATGTTGTGAACTTTTGGGTTGATGTATGTGTACGTTTAGATAGAAGCTCGCTCTCTCTCTCTCTCTCTCTCTCTCATCTCTCTCCTCTCTCTCTCTCTCTCTCTCTCCTCTCTCTCGTATAACTCTAAATCACTTGTTCAGTAATCACTGAGTGGAAGTCTTTTACTAGTTGTATGCTGTCATTGTATATTGTTGATTTTGTTTGTTTCATCCTTAATCCTCACATTCTCTTTTCCACTGTTGTCGCTTCCTTTTCTTTGTCATTTGGTGCGTTCATGTCTTCGTTCAGACGTCTTAGAGTTAACAAAAAGGATCATGTGAAGTAATGCATCAGCTTGGGAACCTTGATAAAGTGGAATTATTTTATATGCCACCTATCAAGAGCTAAAGTCATTTTTTGTGTATATAAAACATGACTTTATATGGTCACACAACCGAGATGGACAAGCCGAAGCCATGACCGTTCAGTGCAAGTTTCTTTTTACTTTTGCCATAGTGGATACTGGTTTGATATGTCCCTTCATTTTTTCTGTAGAAGAAAACTATTGTGTCGGCTTTGTCTGTCCGTCCGCACTTTATTCTGTCCGCCCTCAGATCTTCAAAGCTATTGAGGCTAGAGGGTTGCAAATTGGTATGTTGATCATCCGAGACATAGATCTATTTTCGATGGCCTTGATTATACACTGTACTGAAAACTCGATTGCGCATTTTTTTTATTGTTTTAGTTATCCTCATTACTTATTCACGCTCTGATGAATGTAAATATTTTATAACTTGAAAGGTGACTTTGGCTGCCTTGTTCAAGCAACTGCTCTCTCTGTCTTGCTGTCTAACCACTCAGAATCCCTCTCATCACTGACTTAGGTACTGAATGGCAGAGAGTGTTCCAGGGTGGTTTAACTTTATTGCCTAAATTTCTAGGTTCATCCATTCATACGAAGAGCATAGTCTTAGAGTTAAATGTGAACTAAAACATATCGTGGAGATACGCACATATATTCATCCTGTGTATGTTTCCTAGTTCATATGACTGTGGCCTTACAATACAATGACGTCATAGAAGTAAAAAAAAAACATTTCGGTATGCTACTCTTAGCAGGAAACTTTTTTTTTTATGGTTTATTTACCAACTTCAGTCATATTTCCTTGGGTGAAAGTAATTGATTGGTTGGTTTTGGTAAACTTGAGTTTAAGCTATCATATTTGTAGACAGACAGGAGATACTATGTAAGACAGGGTTAATGTAAGGAATTTGAGGACAAAACCATACGTAGCATGCAGGGTAATGAAGATAGATTTTTGTGGTGAATTTCCTAAACTGCTGTTTTTGTAAATGTTTTTTAAAAACACAGTTTGAGAATATCCATAGGAAATATCGAAAGCAACAAGACTGAGAATCATGTGAATTTTGTCGGGAAGGTGAATATTAAAATGCTCTTGAGAAATTTATCTCCATGTGATAACTGGATATATATGAAACCGTACGAAGAATAAAGAAGAAACAAAACGAGGAGAACAAGAAGACAAAATATGCCTTTGTAAGTAGTTCTCTCTGCAGCAATCGTGGTCGAGATAAGCACAATCGAAAAGAACTTATCAAGAGAAGTGAGCGCGCTAAGTATAATCCGATACATATGTATCGAAACACTTTTTTTTCTCTTTACCAAGGAGGAGCATCTCGCGATTAATAGCCCTTGGGAGTCGTATCTGAGTCCTAGTGATCCTTCTCAATCCTCCTTTCGCAGGAGTGCAGAATTAACTGCGTGCATCCTCCGCCAGAGACTCGCGTTGGGTGCAAGCCGGGTTGGGTGATTAATTCGCCTTTACGGTCGATACTCCGTCTTGAGCACCCACTAAAACCGCCCTTATTTTCTGAGGCGCTGCCTATTTTTGGCTTTGGTTGTTTTTTCAAATTTTTTTTAATTATTCGTTTTAGGGAGAACATTTGATTATCAACTAAAATAGGATTAATGGTTGGTGTACGTTTCCAAGTTTAGATAAAAACTGTGGTGCCATATTTTTTTGTGAGTTTGTACGTTAATGCTTGTGCGTGTGTGGAGATAGTAGTCTCTCTCTCTCTCTCTCTCTCTCTCTCTCTCTCTCTCTCTCATTATGGCTCAATCTCTTGTTCAAAAAGCACTGAATTGGGAAAATTTATACTAGTTCTATGATGTCATTGTATATGGTTGAATTTGTTTATTTCGTCCTTAATTCTCTTGTTCCCTTTTCCAGTTGTAATGTCTTTTCTTGTCCTCAGACAGGTGGTTTGTTCGTCGCTTGTTCAAGCGTTTTAGAGTCCAAATGAATTTTAATGCATTGTAGTTGTGCATAAGCACGGGAACCTTGATAAAGTTGGCTCATATTATGAACAACAAAGTAGTATATATACAGTGTGTATATATATATATATATATATATATATATATATATATATATATATATATATATATATATATATATATATATTATATTATATATATATATATATTATATATATATATATATATATATATATATATATTATATATATATATATATATATATATATATATATATATATATATATATATATATATATATATATATATATATATATATATATATAACATTAATTTTATATGGTAACAATACCGAGATGGACAAGCCTAAGCCATGTCCATTCAGCGCAAATATATATGTTTATTTTTGCTGCATATGATACGTTTTTGTTATTTTTCCTTAGTTATTCATGATTTTATAAATAACATTTTAATAATTGAGAAGTGTCTTTTGCTGCCTTTTTCATACAGCTGATGATTGCCTTACTTTTCTAAACAGTATATTAGTGAGATCAATTTCGAAATTGCAAAACGAAAACGAAGCTTTTCAAAACCATACGGCCTACTTGCATTTTTTCCATTTTTTTTCTTTTTATTGTTCTCTTTGACCTCTGACCCCAATGGCGCGTCCCGGAAGGGGACTGTCCAGGCCTTGTTTGCTTCAGAGTCCAACTGGAACATTTCCACTTCAGGGAGTTTGGGCTTTATGGCTTTTTGGCTGTGCTGGAAAATGTCTGGGTTACAAGCTTTTTTCTCTGAATTTCCATAAGTGATATTTATTAGGTCTGTATTATTTTGCTAATAATGATTAAGAAAAAATATATTAATAATGTTGTTGTTGATGGTGTTGTGATTATTACACCAAAAGTATAGGAATTTCAAAGTACGTGAATGATGATAAACCATCACTCCTTCCGATAAATCGTTTTTCTGTTGATTGGGTCGTTCACAATCAATTGCTTCATAGCTAGAAGTAAATATGGAATTTCTGAATAAAGAGGAGGCTACTTCGATCATCTGTCAGTTCCCTTTGATGATTTCATCCGTCGACCTGAGAGAAATAACTCGTAAAGACTTGAGATCGGATCAAATAGCGTATAAAGACTTAGGATACAAGTGTGATGTAATGTGAGATCTTTAAAGAAATTTAATGGATGGAGATCTAGACTTTTAGGTTTGAGGGAGATGCAGAAAATCACGCCATCTTTATACTTATGAATCCCTACAACAGAGCTCATTATTCGGTGCTATGGTAAAATTCTTCTTTAATGCCCGTAGGTTCAGGTCAGTCTGGAGGCGTTGCCTTTGCATCGTCACCTCCTGGGCTTCTTAGTCCTCGTTCCCAAGTTCTTTCTAATTTCTTGTCTTTTTTCGTCCACATTCTGTGTATATTTATATAATATATATATATATATATATATATATATATATATATATATATATATATATATATATATATATATATATATATATATATATATATATATATATATATCCATGGTATGTTTTTGTGTGTATGCATTATTCCAAACCACCGAGTGACTGAAAAACAACTTTGTTTGTTTTATCATGTTCTAATTATGATGCCAAGCAGCAGTGCCATAACTGTGGTTTGCTCAGCGGGCCGCCATTTTTCCTCATACTGAGAAGTTTTGGAGGAGAATTCGGAATGAATTTTTATTGCTTTTAATGAAGGTGGCTCCGAGGTCTTCCGGAATTAATTGCATTTTTTTGTTATGATGAACTATGCCAACTGCTAATTAAATGCTCTTGATTTAAATTCTTTGAGACATTGTTGGATTGTCGAATATTAATCCACTTTTACTTAATTTGTGTATGAATTGTTGACATAATTTTCGAGGCTAAATTTTAGGGCTGTTTGATGAAGCGTCTTTCGTTAGATGTTAGTTGCTTGAGAAATTATAGTAAGTAAAACAATAGTTTTCAGCATACACACAACCTATGTATATTTATATACATATGTATATATTATGTGTTTGCATGTATGTGTATATATATGTACACTATATTTATATATATTACATATATATATATATATATATATATATATATATATATATATATATATATATATATATAGAGAGAGAGAGAGAGAGAGAGAGAGAGAGAGAGAGAGAGAGAGAGAGAGAGAGAGAGACTGAGACTGACTATAGTTGAACCCCTCGAAGTGTAAAAGACTTGGCTTCGTTTCCTTAAAAATCCGCTAAGTCTATGGTCCATATACGTAAGTGGTGGGTAGTCGATTGTGATGAGTCTTAGCCAGAGTGGTAAAGGCATGGGCTAGCAACCTCATCCCAAACATTTTGCCTAGAACCGTAAGTGTAACACCGCTTAGAATCATCTCCGTTAAGGGGAAAAGGCATATGCTCTGGTGGAAAATATCTATCAGTAAACATATATATATGTATGTGTACATACACACACACACACACACACACACACACATATATATATATATGTGTGTGTGTATAAACGAGATCTCTTTATGCATACCATTATGATTGCAATTGCAATAAACACTAAGTAGATTTTAGGTCATCCGGTTGATTAGTACGAGAGTAATTTTAATATAGTGTCCTAAATTATGATTTATTCCATTAGGAGCTAATCATTTCATCAGGAACACAGAATATGAATACAAAATACAAATTCAGTATCAGGTTAAGTTTAACGTAGTTATAGATTAAGACAATTAGTATCATAAATTTTCGTGTCCACTCTATTACGATGATCAGAATCTCCCTTGATTTACTTAAGTGTGTCGTTTCTTTGTACTTAGTTGAGATATTTAGATTTTCCAAATCTGTATTATTACTCTTCATTCCAGTACTTTTGTTTCAACTTTCTTCAATGAAACACCGTAGGCTTGCTTTCTTTACATGGTTGTGTGTGTTTGTATATATAAAAAGGAATAGAGAGATTGCGATCATGTTAAAGATTAACTGCCCATAAATTCCATAACAATCTTAACGAGCTAAATATTGAATGCTGTACTATTTCACATTGCCTAACAGTCTTCATTCATAACCATTTTCTTCGTAGTGTTAGAGTAATGTAACTCCGGATTGAAGTTCTCAATAGGGAAAAAGACTTAGGATTCTGGTACTTAGGGATAATGTATTTGTACACAGTATTAATTATTGTAATTATGGGACATTTCACATTAGGCTTCCCTAACATTAACTCTTGCAAGGACTCAGTAAATTATATATGATATATATATATATATATATATATATATATATATATATATATATTATATATATATATATATATATATATACATATATATATATATATATATATATATATATATATATATATATATATTTATATATACATATATATATATATATATATATATATATATATATATATATATATATATATATACTCACGCCTTTTCCCATTTAAGGGATTATAGATTCCTATTCTCAGCCGGTCTTAAGGAATGAGGTTGCTAGCCCCAAGCCCCCATCTCGACCTAAACAAACACTAGTACCCACTCACAGCTGGGTCATCGTGTGGCCGACAGGTCGGTATCGAACCACGGACCCTGTAAACACAAACCCAGTACTTTGCCACATCTAGTTCTATATGCAGAGTATGTACGTGAATAGATAGATAGATTTAGAGAGAGACAGAGATTTTACTTCTATTTATTATCGTAAAAACACATGACCACCTGCGTATTTTCGAACGTGGGTGTCTTCATTTATTATAAGTTAGGCACTGAACCTGCCCTCATCTATTTTTGCTCTTAAAAAGTGGTAAGCCCCGTGTTACGGAAAATCTCGTGGATATTTCATCTTGATTTATATATATATATATATATTATATATATATATATATATATATATATATATATATATATATATATATATATATATATACGTATTTTTAGGGTAAGGGATAAAGGGATAGGCAGTTCGTAAGTTTTACCTGTTTTCAGTGGAGGTAAAAATTTATATGCTTCAAATAACATAAAAATAATATTTTAAAGACTCTCTCTCGGCCTGTATATGTGCCTACGTTGTAGAATGTAGATGTATATACTTAGTATATATATATATATATATATATATATATATATATATATATATATATATATATATATATATGTACTTGCTGACCAACCCGGCACTACCCGGGAAACTGAGTGACAACCGATAAACTCTCTCTCTCTCTCTCTCTCTCTCTCTCTCTCTCTCTCTCTCTCTCTCTCTCTCTCTCTCTCTCTCTCTCTTCCTTTCCTGTTAAGATAGTTGCTTCAGTTACATTGCCCAACAGTTTCGACATCTTAGATTTCACCCCTTCTCACTCCCATTCCTATTGGGGCTGAACTTGGACTTAAATTTCATCAGGAGTGTAACTGTTCATCTCAGCGACCTCGAAAAGTATGGATTATACACTAATATCTGTTATTTTTTGACATTTTATTTTTCACCCCTTCTCACCCTCCCCCTTTCCTATCGGGGCTGAGTTTGGACTTAAAGGGCATTGGGAATGTTGCTATTCATCTCAGTGACATCAAAAACTATGGATTACACCCTAATATCTGTCGTTTTTGGTTATTTTTACATATCACCCCCTTCCCAACCCCACCCCCTTTTGGTGCCAGTGAAGTATCACCCCCTATAGTATTCTTTTCCAGATGGTGTCATATGTGTACCAAAATGAGGTATGATGAACCTGTAGATTTTATTTAGTTACCCAGGTCTACAGGCAGAACCAGCCCCGTTTCATGGATGCCCTTCCCAACCCTACCCCCTTTGATGCCCTTTTGTGCTAGCGATGTCTTACCCCCACAGTATTCTTTCCCAGATATTAAGTCATATGTGTACCAAGTTTGGTTGAAATAGCTCAATTCGTTTCAGAGTTATGCTGGAACACACACACGCATTTGTATATATGTATATGTATATATATATATATATATATATATATATATATATATATATATATATATATATATATATATATATCTATATATATATATATATATATATATATATATATATATAATGTACATACATATATAATAAAATATATGCACAGATCTGTGTACGTAACTTAGAGCTCTCTCTCCTTCTCTCTCTGCTCTGGTATAAATATATTTGTATATTATAGACATACATTTGCTCTCATCTATACACAAAGATACGTGCAAGTAGACAGACTCTCTCTCTCTCTCTCTCTCTCTCTCTCTCTCTCTCTCTCTCTCTCTCTCTCTCTCTCTCTCTCTCTCTCAACGAGAGCTCCATTAAGGAGGTTTGCATGTTAATCTGCAATTACTTGTAATGAAGGACGTTTCCATAATAGGTCATTAGAGTATTTCATACCCGGGATGTTAACTCTGACCTCACAATTCTTGTCGTATTTACTCGAGCGTTGTCTTATTACCTACCTGCGCCAGCGAGGTGGCGCGGAGGTGATGTGTTTGTGTCTGCGTATGTGTCTGTGTGCTTGTGCCGTTTGTTTGTGGCTGTTTGTCTCCACAAAATACCTCAGAAGATTGTTGTTGGATTTCAGATGTTTGTGGATGAGTGGATTGGATATTGTGATAAACCCTGAAGTGGATTTTGGGGGCCGGGTGGAGGTAATGAGATTTGAAATGTTTTAAGTATTTAAGTTTAAGTGTTCTTCAAGTATTTTTTCCTAATGTTATTGCTTTCTAGTACAAAAATTTATTCATTTTTTATGTAGGTCTTCTTCATTGCCACGTTTAATTTATTTTCAGTGGTTATGTATATACCGTGAATATATGTATATATAAATAATACATGTATATTATATATATATATATATATATATATAGGCTATGTATACTTATATATATATATATATATATATATATATATATATATATATATATATATATATATATATATATATATATATCCTAAGAGGGATGCTTGATAATTCATCGTATAGCCTGTGATGTGTGTTTTTGTGCGCTGATAAATGTATGCTTTATTTACACATATTAATTATAGTTTTTGCTAACCTACCATAATGCAATTTGAAGTTCTTTGGACTTCCACTGTATCCATCTGGTTGTGAAGTACATACGTAGAAATTCCTGCTGTAATCATAACTTCCTCCAACGAAGTAAGCCAGAGTTGATGCTCACCCCAAGCTCTCAGTTTACCAGAGATATCTTCAAGACAAGGTTTTTTGTATATTTTATTTATGTATTGTTTTTGTTTATTTACGGTGGGGAAAAGTGCGCTCTGGACATTGTATGTGTCCTGTTCATTCTTTACTTTTATATATTTTATTTTTTTGGCATTCTTAAAAAGTACAATGTTTTCTTAATGAAGATCAGGAGTTTTGTGTATATATGCTGTTAGATCTTTTTGTTCCAGTGTTTTTAGTACGGATCGAAAATACATCCATTGAATGAATATTAGGAAGTACAGCGTAAATTTCCAATAATTAAAGGCATGACCTATCAGTAGCAGTGGAATTTTGCTTCGTTACGGAACAATGCTGTTAATTTGTACATCCATTGAAGTTCTTTTTACAGGACTAAGTTCACTTTTGCGCCATTTCATGACGTATTCATCCTAAGCCATTCGGAGCTACTTAGTTAGATGGAGATGTTGTTCTAAATCGTATATATCACCAACAGCTTTTCGCGCATTTATTATTTGTTTCCCTATGTACATATGTACATATATATATATATATATATATATATATATATATATATATATATATATATATATATATATATATATATATATAATATACATATATATTGTGTGTGTATATAAAAATATATATATTATATTTATATTTGTATATATGCATACATATATATATATATATACTGTATATATAATATAATATATATATTAACCAACAAATTTCGTTTAATATCATAGTCACCATATCTGGAAATAACTTACATATGCTTGCTTCCAAGGGGAATTACAAGTAACAAGTGCTTCATCCCCAATTGGATTCGAACTTCCAGCTGGTTTGGAAACACCGACAATACAATGACTATAACCACTCAGCTATCAGTAGAATAGAAAGTACAAGAAAATGTCACACACACATATATATATTGTATATATATATATATATATATATATATATATATATATATATATATATATATATATATATATATATATACATATATACACACACACACATATATATACACTCACCGTGTGTGCCTTAAACCTAACTTACTTTTTCAACCATACTCTTGCAGTGGCTCAGAATATTTCCTTCCTTTTTTTTTTTTTTATCCTGCACCAACAGTATTTTCTTTTATAATCTTTTAAACGCGGTCATAAGCGTCTCCTCTTCTTTCATTTTTCTTGCATGGGTTTGCTACTAATTTAATCTTCCCCAGCCAGAAGTAATCCGCTGGATAATTCTCGAGGAAGCCCTTGCACGACGACGTCACGTCTGGCTCCGTGGTAGGCAAACCCCTCATAACATCAATTGAGATTTTCTATTTCAAGTGTTTTTTCGTAGCATTTTAGTCTTGCCTGCGTATTTATTGAGCGTACTTAAACGTCAGTTGTGCTGGAATCTACTTCCAGAATGTTTCGCTAGCGTAAACATTTTCAAACTATTTTTACAAACGCAACAAAAGGTAAACATTGCAAGGGTCTGAACGCCACCACATATTTCTTCCGCCATGACGGTTCAAGACACCCACTTTACACTCCATTCTTCATTTGTCCATGCAGTATGTTCCGGGGCCCAATGACGCCCGGGACTTGAGGCCCCTGCCACAAGCGGTCGTTTCCGGGTTCATCCAATCTTCTCGCATGATATTTGATTAGTACTTTCTTTCCTTTGGGGGGTTTTCCCTACCCGTTAATCCCCCCCTGTTCATCTCCAAGGGCTAAAAAGGAGTGTCATGTTTATTAACCGAAAACGGAGGGTCTTTCAGGGTAAACTCGTATCTTTACGTGACACATCACATATATATATTTTTTGTCGGTGGTTTGACGTAATGATACTGCCTGTGTTGTGTAATTTTTCAAATTTTTGGAAATTTTGAAGAACTAGGAAGAGACTGGAAAATTTGTGAGACGCAGCACCAACACACTTTGTAGGAGAATAGAGAGGAAGTAAGAATGATTTTAGAAGAATAACCTTCATAAACAGATATAATAAAACGGTCGAGATATAAATACCAATTAACGCATGGAAGTTTTCTTTACAAAAAGGCCATTCTTGATTTAGCAGATATAGAGTAAATGTGGCAGTAACTATTATTATTAGTTTTTCTTTGTTCGCTGGGGCTTAATATTAGTGGAACTGCGCATGGAGGAAAGAAAATTGCATTCGGATGTCGTTATGTTAAAAAATCTAAGGAACTTAATACAACAAGAAGCAGGAAGATTGTGATGAAAATTACTTGATTCTAATTCAGTCTAGTTTAATGCTGGAATGACTATGTAATATTGGACTTCGCAGAGAGAGAGAGAGAGAGAGAGTGTCTGTGTGTGTGTGTGTGTGTGTGTTTACATGTTGGTACAAACTAATTCAGCCTAATTAAGTACTGATATAACAGGATATGGCCCTGAGAGAGAGAGTACATGTTAATACTGTCTGATGCAGCCTAATTAAGTACTAATGTAACAGGATTCTGCCACGAGAGAGAGAGAGAGAGAGAGAGAGAGAGAGAGAGAGAGAGAGAGAGAGAGAGAGAGAGAGATTTCATTACGAGCCGCACTGACTTAATCATCTTGTTATGCCACACTAGGGATTATAATTAGTAAATGATGAGCTGAGATGTGACATTCGACTCCTGGAGCTGCACACGTTAATTACATGGAGAGGTTATTCGCTGCCGTGACAGGGAATCTTTTTCTAAGATGAGAGCCTGTCTCGGGATGCATATGAGAGTGTTATGAGTGAGTGTATTGGTTGGGGGATAATCACAACGTAGTAATGTGTCAAAGCTAATGGGTAATTTTTTCTCAAGTTTTGCTTTTTCTACTTGAAAGGTTATGCATCACGGTAAAGTGTATACACGGTCCCTCACACCCATATATATATATATATATATATATATATATATATATATATATATATATATATATATATATATATATATATATATATATATATAACTTCTGGAGCCACCCACTGTATTGTGCTTGTGTGTATGTGTCGGTGTGCATGTGATAAAAATTCGTTAATTCACCTGCTCAAAAAACTAAGTAAAAAAAAAAATGCGCCTAATAGCGAATTGCTATCTTGATTCGCAACAGGAATCTCATAGATATTTTTATTTCTTTTCACTTAAGTCTATAATAATTTCTCATTGCCTACATTCACTATATTTGAGCAATTTAATATCAATGCGCGTCCATTGGGACTTGCGGTTCTATCCTGAAAGTGTTTCTAAAATATTTACACGCTATTTACTTCACTCTATATTCTTCATGCTTTATCTCTGGGGGGAAAGTCAATTTGCACATTCAATTACCGGAAACTTTCTCGAGGCTTCACACTAGACACACATTTCTTTACTTGACTAGAAATTTTTTATTATTATTATTATGCTGGTTTTCTAAACGGTAACTTCATGTCTTGTCACTCACGGAAGTACAAGTTTCTCTAACATCAAGTATTTTTGAAAAGTCTGATACAATTTACAGTTAGGTGTAAGTTGCATTTATCTTCGTTCTGAATTATAAAGACCGTATCTTTATCGCGGACTTTATAACGAATATATTCTTGTTGGTGTATGGGTTGGTTTCCCAAATTCTTGTAATTATTAAGAATTCTGTTTTTGAACTCCATGAAAAGAGGAATGGGAGCCAATCCTGATGGTGTTTTGATATGGTGTCATTAAATTGGCGGTTTCAAAGGGCGCCACTGAACAGCAAAAACAACTCAGTCGGCATCAATAATTGGCACATATACATATATATTAATTATATTGACGAACTCTAATAATAGTTACTATTCTTTTCATGTTTACCTGCATTTGATGGATTCAAGCGCTCTCTCTCTCTCTCTCTCTCTCTCTCTCTCTCTCTCTCTCTCTCTCTCTCTTCCCGTAGGGGGTTAGTGCAGTCAATGCACCTCATGGGGTGCACTGTAGGCATTACTAAAAGTTCTTTACAGGGTCCCTTATGCCCCTAGCTGCAAATTCTTTCAATCCTTTTACTGTACCTCCATTCATATTCTCTTTCTTCCATCTTGCTATCCACCCTCTCCTGACACTTATTTCATGGTGCAACTGCGAGGTTTTCCTCCTGTTACACCTTTCAAACCTACCTACTCTCAATTTCCTTTCCAGCGCTGAATGACCTCATAGGTCCCAGTGCTTGGCCTTTGGCCTAAACTCTATATTCCAGTCCAGTCTCTCTCTCTCTCTCTCTCTCTCTCTCTCTCTCTCTCTCTCTCTCTCTCTCTCTCTCTCTCTCTCTGTCAGAACTTTTTACGAACAGTTCGGTAAGAGCATTAAAAGATTCCGTGTCTTCGTCAGCAGCGTAAAAAATGGCTAGCGAAGATTTTCTTGTTTGTCTTTTTAAGAAAAAAAAAACTACTAGATGCTTCCTTTAATTTTCCTTCCTCACTGTTACTCTGTTTTTCTGGAGCTCTCTCTCGCTTGGATGTTGTTTTATCCGCAAACTAGCTACAACGTGAACGGTATAATGTAAACTGTTAATAGAAATACAGTTAATATACTTCTCTTTTCACTCCTTGCTATACTTTTCTGTCTTGTTGTTCATCTACTAGTCTATAATATATACTGTGTGTGTATGCATATATATATATATATATATATATATATATATATATATATATATATATATATATATATATATATATATATATATATATATATATATATATGTATATATATATTATTTGTATTATATAAATTGTATATAAAATCAAGGCAGAGTGAGATATAACGAAATGACCCCAAAAAGTTCTACCTTGTAGAAAACCTAATGCCCTTTCATTATTGATGCAAGTGTCTTGACTAATATTATTCCTGTGCTTACGACGATTACTTGTGTTTCTGCAGAACAGTCAGTTGCTGGCCTCATTTCGTTGCAGACCTCGAGGAAAACTGTTGAATGAAATGTGATGGAAATTGATACTATAATACCTTTCAAAACTCTTGATGGCAAAGGTCACGTGACATGTCCGTCATTATTGAATTTCACTGAAGATTAGATGATCTCCAGAACGGCTGCTGGAAATTCTAAATATTTTACATGCGATATCTACATTTCAGGGACCGCGAGTCATCGTTTTTCTTAAATATCTTCCAAACTAATTATTTGATCGAAATGGTACCTTGACACAGTGTTCAAGACACCTCCCGCTAATTTTTGGTAATATAGTGCATTGTCAAATGGTTTTAGTTAAGGCGTTTACTATTGACTTACATTGTGTCAAGCTTCGCCAAACTATGCATTCGAACATCCTATATCCCCATTCCGTCCCTGCCTCTCCCTTCCCCTCCTCATCCCTCCCTCAACCCACTTCTTGGCCTTCCCATCTCCGGTCCTCCTTTCCTGTCTATGAGGGATAGCGGACGTTCGATTGAGTAGAACAGTCCTCCTGACTCATGCGACTTTGCCTTTAAAAGTCAAGAGTAAACTCCTTAACTAACACCATTTGACAATGCACTATATTGCCAAAAATTAGCGGGAGGTGTCTTGTACTGTGTCAAAGTACCATTTCGATCAAATTAGTTTGAAAGATATTTCAAGGAAAACGATGACTCGCGGTCCCTGAAATGGATAGTAGGATTAAAAAAGAAAGTTGTGAAATTGATGTCAATCCGCATGCAAATCAGTCTGTGGTGACCACGTAACATGACTCAAAATTTGTGGTTTATGTAATTTTGACACCATTTATCCGATTTCTTGCAAACTTGCAATATAATCCACCGTAAGTGGACAGAGGGGATCATGCGGGTCAAGGCACTCATTTGCATACATTGCGTGGCCGTTTGCGTTATGTGACAGGACTGCCATTACGTTTAACGTTAAAACAGTATCTTCTCCAGAACGCCACAGGGAAATTGTTTATTTTACTTGAAGGTAGGGTGTGAGTGCAGAAGGCAACTGATAGTTAATTTTGTATCAGCCCGTGTGCAAATTAGGTTTTGTGGGCTATGTTGATGATGTATGTGTTGAAGCCCGGCATCAGTAGTTTATCATTTATCATCATTAATATAATTTTAGTTATTTATTTTAGGTATATTATGCACTGAATTTGTTCTCTTATGGAAGACTGAGCTGGCTACCTGGAGGTAAAGAGGTCCTTGAATTGCATGTGGGTAGTTCAACGAAACTTGTCTACTGGAGTTTTTGAAAGCAGAGGCCTAAGTTCAAGGACCACTTTACCTTTAGGTAAGACACCTGGGTCCTCCATAAGAGAACATTGTCCTTGTGAATGAATTGCGTGCGATCTTTTCTCTGTAAAATTGCTTTTTCGTCTTGAATTAATGTAGTATAAGATTACGTATCAGTAAATAAATTAGATAACCAGTATAGATATGAAATCTTTTGTTGCTCTCTGAAGTGGTTTTCATTACCATGCACACACTTTTACCAAAGAAATTGGAAAGGTTAAGATTAAAGTCACCCTTTTTCTTTTTGTTAGTCTGTCTCTGCATGATAATTATCTCAAAACGTCAGTGATGCTTTACAGTGAGTATTTTACGGAAGGGTGGGCTACGTGCCAAGGAGTTGATTGAATTTGGAGATTAATCCAAATCAGGAGCCAGGATTGGTTTTTCAAATGGAAATATATCAAAAGGTTGTAGATGGATTTCATTGGAATCTTGTGGAAGGCCGGTTCTGTAGACCAGTGAACAGTTGATTGGATAGAAGAAATGAATTGATTAAATTTTGATATGGACCATACACAGAGCTGGGAGTTGTATTTTTGTCATATTATGTTTCATATTTTATATTAGTGTTTACTTATTGTTTCCGTACTATGATTTCTTCGCTATGATATGGGCCTAAATATATTAAAAAGCTGTCTGATTGTGAAATAATGGTTCCCTTCGTTGGCTGCAGAGATAGTATGCGTTTTTTGTGTGTGTTTGTGTTTTATGTTTCTTTTTTACATTGTATTGGTGGCGATTTAAGGAAACGTCACAGATTTGGTAGAGTAATCCTTATGTAATGTCATATAGTATAGCATTCTTCAAATCAAGTTTCTGTGTCTCTTTCTCCATCTCCCTCTCCAACTGCGTTTGAGATTTTGAGGGAAAAATTTTTAATTAAGATTAAATTAACACGGACTCTTAATAAGTTTGTTCTTGAGAAAGGTCCCCCGCCTCTCTCTCTCTCTCTCTCTCTCTCTCTCTCTCTCTCTCTCTCTCTCTCTCTCTCTCTCTCTCTCTCTCCCCGACTAAAAGTTTTCTCATTGACTTCCAATGACGTTATTGGTTTTCTCCTATTCTCTATTAACTTTATCATTTCGTTGAAGAATTTCCTCCCACTTTTTTTTTCTTCCGCCTCTTCACCTCGCGTGATGTGTTGGGAAGATGACCACCTATTTTAGTGCAGCAGATTGCTGTAAAAATCGTTCAGATAGTGAAACAAGCATGAAATTTGGCACAAACATTCCTAAGACTACGCTCTCTTAGAAAAGGGCGCTGGCCACCTGAAAATCCAAGATGGCGGCTATTTTTCAAAATGGCCGCCATCTATGTTGAGATTCACTGGTTTGGGAGCATCTATTGGATGGAATATGCCAGTTTTTTTTTTTTTAAACCTCGACTTTTAGGTTATAAAAATGTTCCATACCACACATTTTATTGAAAACCCTTACTAAATGAATTGTAACCAAGATGGCGTACAAAATGGTTGCCATAAAAGTTTTTTTTTCTATCCACAGCGCTAGCAGACATAGAGACCAACTGTTTTTATTTAATGGTATATTCATGTGATCAGACAGTTTAACTAATATGCTATTTTCAACTGAAATAGTAATGGTATGGTCACATACAACATTGTGTCTAAGACTGTAACCATAAAAAGAAAAGAAGAGAAATACGGACTAAACGCAACCAATCTATGTATAGGTCTCTCAACCTACACCTTTGAAAAATTCGAGGATAAGAAGGTAGGCATAGCATGACACGTTGGATGCTCAAGCTAGATTATCTACTGAAGAGAGGGCAATATTTATCTAGACTTCACATTTGCAAGTGCACAGAGCTGTGCAGGGAAGACCCAGCTTGTAGCACTTGCACCTTTCCCGACAGCCTGCTTTGCATCCACATTTGGTAAGCTGTTGGCAACTCTTGGCTAAGGGCGAGTTGGTTGTCCAGAGGACTTGCCATGCTTCACCAGACTTTTGCCATCCCCACTCAGCAGGGTTCTCTGGCTGTGGCTGACACTGGGTGGCCTGCCCCCACACACAACCAGCCTGGTACGCAGCACGCTTGGTGTGTTGGAGGAGAGCTCCCCTGGTTGGTGGAATGGCCTCATATGCCCTTTGTTTTCTGGCAAACATATCAAGTCTAGCCTCATCCACAGTGCCAGCAGTGCTGGATCTTTCATACATAAGTATGACAAACCTCTCCAGGACCTTCAGGTCACTCTCTTCCACTCTGAGAGGGTAGTGACTCAGTTTGGAGAACACAGTGGAGGCCTCTGGAAAGATGTTCCATGTCTGCCAGGCGGTCTTCTTGCCCTTGCTCCGGAAGGCTGACACTGTATCACAGCCTGTGAACGCATGGAAGAAGAGCATGCCATTCACCTTCTCCTGGCCCAGAGAGTTGCACAGGTCATGCACAGCAATCCAGCGCAGGCTCTGGCCTTGGCCAAATGCCACCCATAGCTTCTCTAGCCCTAGATTGTGGAGAGTGGAGAAAGCACTGACTGCAACGACAAGAACATCTGTGTCATTTGCTTTAACCGTGATGGTCTTGGCTCCATGTTCTGTGGCATATTTGGCATGGAGAAAGATGCGGGTGTCAGCTTCCTCATGAGAGCACTTTTCCAGTCCCTGAAGACTAGCCTCATGAGTGCTGAGGACAGCAGACCCTTTCGTGGCAATGACAACATTTGTGGCAGACATCTGGGCAACTTTGTCTGCCAGGAACTGGAACAACTCTGTCTTGTTGGCATCGTGTCTTAGGAAATTGCGCCAGTTGGATGGAATTGTGTTCTTGTCTGTCACCTTGCGCCTTCCTCCTTGACCACGTTGGAGCCTGGTCTCAGCTTTGAGGCTGGATGTATTGTATACATCAAATACAAGATGTGATGATGTGTACTTGCTGCTATAGGATTGTATCACAGGCAAGAAGTCGCAAAGTGCATAGCCCTCAAAGGTCTTTCCTTTCTTTGGTGGCAAGGCATGGACCAAAGCTGATCCATCTACAATGAGGACATCAGTCTTTGGTTCTTTGTCTTCTAGTGTAACATGACTCTCCAGGACCGAGGTCAGCTGAGACTTCTGACATGTGTACAGCCTACCACCCTCACTAAGGGAAGCTGGGAATGTTTGATTCTCGTGCTGGAAGAATTCCTGCAGATCACATTCACGGCTCTGACAGGATATAAATAGCTTTGAGAAAAGCTGGTAATCCTCCTTCAGAAGTTTCTGCTTTGACTGTTCTACAGGAGCAGCTTCTTGCCTGAAGAAGTCAGTTCTGTTCTTCTTTATCGGCTCATAGAAGGAGACTGCATTGTTTGCCAAAGAGTCTGAAAACTTCTGAAATTTAGTGCGGCCTCTGTCAAGGTGTATCTGTAGAAGTTCTGCTGAGCTGGGGTGGGCAATATCTTTGTTGTCAATGGAATACAGATCCTGGCTCTCTTCCTGAAAAGGACTTCCCAAGTGTTGCAAAGCCAATGACAGCTTGCTGACTCTCTCCAAGAATGTCTTCTGCGCATGAGGTGTTTGTTCATGGTGTGTTGTCTGCTCATTAGACTCCTTACTTTGAACCTCTGTTTTGTATGCAGACACCAAGCGGATGATCTCTGGGCCAGCCACCATCCATCTTCTGAGTGCTGACGGATCTTCAGTCAGCCCAATGGCTCCGCCATCAGCCTTTATAAAGGCATTGGTCTGCTCATGAGCTTGGTCAAGAGCCATTGCTGAGAACTGGCGACTGGTCTTGTGCACAACAAAGTTGCCAGCCTTGAACTCCTTGTGCAACTCTGGGTGTGAACTCTCTAGGGTAAGCATGTCCCTGAGGTGAATAGGCAGCCAACGAGCATAGTTTGTATTATTGTTGGAAAGAAGTAGGGTATCAGCACACATTCCTGTATGGGATTCAACTAGGTTCGGTCTCCCTACACCTAGCCCGATCATTCATCCAGTGCCATTTAAGTCCCGTGTGATCTGTACACCATCCGGGTAAGTACATGAACCATCATGTACAGCCCCCATACCCTTGGCTCGGCTCTCCCGCGCTGGCACATCCTGTCTATTCAGGTGCGGCTATCTAACTATAGCTGGTCTGGGGCTGTTAGAAAGCATTTGGGACACTAAACTAAACTATACTACAACTACTAGTCTAAGACTACAGGATTAGTAAAGCTGGATTAGCTGGCACTGAACCCCATGCTGAGTTACACAGCAGTGATGTCACCAGTGTGCCCTGGTTGTGTGCAGACATACACTCTTTTACATTTATTAATTTTCCTTCAAAATTGATGAGTTATTCGAAAGAGATGGCCTCATTAGGATCTAAAACCACAGAAACCAAGATCCATGCTTAAAACGATAATTGTTGAACGGGCATTATTTCTCATTATAATTATTGTTTCTACCTTTTCTTGGCAGCCATATAGCCCCCATATTTAAAGGTAAACTGTACTGGGAAGCTACAGAAACATAATATTCACAAGAAATAGTATGGAAGAGCTTTACCATATTGCTAGAAGCAAATACATGCCATTCTAGTGAAAAATTAGCCAAAATCTGTCGATACTGGCCGCCATCTTGGAATTTGGCCGCCATATTAAATTTTTTGCGTGGCCAGCGCCCTTTTCTGATAGAGGGAACTTTAAAGAGCACTTGTGCAAAATTTCATGCTTGTTTCACTATCTGAACGATTCTTATGAAATATGCAATTATCTGCTGCACTATTTCGAACGGATGGCTGCTCCCTTTCGATCAGTGGTTTATTGTTTATTGATGTTGTTCTTATTGGTGTTGTAATTGTTGTTGTTTTGTCAAAGGGGCTCTTTCTTTTAGGATTGCGTTGTCATAAATGGTTTAATGTCGTGTTTGAATCGTTGTTTGGTTTTGTTTACAATGCTTCCAGATTTGTTCAGTTTTCAATCAATTTTCTCACGCTTTCGTTGTTGTTATAGTGGTGTTGCTGTAGTGTTAGGTCATCTACATGTTTTGTAGGTTGTTCCCTTATGGTATCGTTAAGTCATCCCGATGTTGTAGCTTGTTCTCTTATGGTATCGTCAAGTCATCCCGATGTTGTAGGTTGTTCTCATATGGTATCGTCAAGTCATCCCGATGTTGTTGGTTGTTCTCTCATGGTATCGTCAAGTCATCCCGATGTTGTAGGTTGTTCTCTTATGGTATCGTCAAGTCATCCCGATGTTGTAGGTTGATCTCTTATGGTATCGTCAAGTCATCCCGATGTTGTAGGTTGTTCTCTCATGGTATCGTCAAGTCATCCCAATGTTGTAGGTTGTTCTCTTATGGTATCGTCAAGTCATCCCGATATTGTAGGTTGTTCTCTTATCGTATCGTCAAGTCATCCCGATGTTGTAGGTTGTTCTCTCATGGCATTGTCAAGTCATCCCAATGTTGTAGGTTGTTCTCTTATGGTATCGTCAAGTCATCCCGATGTTGTAGGTTGTTCTCTCATGGTGTCGTCAAGTCATCCCGATGTTGTAGGTTGTTCTCTCATGGTATCGTCAAGTCATCCCGATGTTGTAGGTTGTTCTCTTATGGTATCGTCAAGTCATCCCGATGTTGTAGGTTGTTCTCTTATCGTATCGTCAAGTCATCCCGATGTTGTAGGTTGTTCTCTCATGGTGTCGTCAAGTCATCCCAATGTTGTAGGTTGTTCTCTCATGGTGTCGTCAAGTCATCCCAATGTTGTAGGTTGTTCTCTCATGGTGTCGTCAAGTCATCCCGATGTTGTAGGTTGTTCTCTCATGGCATTGTGAAGTCATCCCGATGTTGTAGGTTGTTCTCTTATGGTATCGTCAAGTCATCCCAATGTTGTAGGTTGTTCTCTCATGGTGTCGTCAAGTCATCACGATGTTGTAGGTTGTTCTCTTATGGTATCGTCAAGTCATCCCGATGTTGTAGGTTGTTCTCTTATGGTATCGTTAAGTCATCCCGATGTTGTAGGTTGTTCTCTCATGGTATTGTCAAGTCATCCTGATGTTGTAGGTTGTTCTCTTATGGTATTGTTAAGTCACCGATGTTGTAGGTTGTTCTCTCATGGTATTGTCAAGTCATCCCGATGTTGTAGGTTGTTATCTTATGGTATCGTTAAGTCATCCCTATGTTGTAGGTTGTTCTCTCATGGTATTGTCAAGTCATCCTGATGTTGTAGGTTGTTCTCTTATGGTATTGTTAAGTCACCGATGTTGTAGGTTGTTCTCTCATGGTATTGTCAAGTCATCCCGATGTTGTAGGTTGTTCTCTTATGGTGTCTTTAAGTCATTCCGATGTTGTAGGTTGTTCTCTTATGGTATTGTTAAGTCATCCCGATGTTGTAGGTTGTTCTCTCATGGTATTGTCAAGTCATCCCGATGTTGTAGGTTGTTCTCTCATGGTATTGTCTAGTCATCCCGATGTTGTAGGTTGTTCTCTTATGGTATCGCTAAGTCACCGATGTTGTAGGTTGTTCTCTCATGGTATTGTCAAGTCATCCCAATGTTGTAGGTTGTTCTCTTATGGTATCGTTAAGTCATCCCTATGTTGTAGGTTGTTCTCTTATGGTATCGTTAAGTCATCCCTATGTTGTAGGTTGTTCTCTTATGGTATCGTTAAGTCATCCCTATGTTGTAGGTTGTTCTCTTATGGTATCGTTAAGTCATCCCTATGTTGTAGGTTGTTCTCTTATGGTATTGTTAAGTCATCCCAATGTTGTAGGTTGTTCTCTTATGGTATTGTTAAGTCACCGACGTTGTAGGTTGTTCTCTCATGGTATTGTCAAGTCATCCCAATGTTGTAGGTTGTTCTCTTATGGTATTGTTAAGTCATCCCAATGTTGTAGGTTGTTCTCTTATGGTATTGTTAAGTCACCGACGTTGTAGGTTGTTCTCTCATGGTATTGTCAAGTCATCCCAATGTTGTAGGTTGTTCTCTTATGGTATTGTTAAGTCACCGACGTTGTAGGTTGTTCTCTCATGGTATTGTCAAGTCATCCCAATGTTGTAGGTTGTTCTCTTATGGTATTGTCAAGTCATCCCAATGTTGTAGGTTGTTCTCTTATGGTATTGTTAAGTCATCCCAATGTTGTAGGTTGTTCTCTCATGGTATTGTCAAGTCATCCCTATGTTGTAGGTTGTTCTCTTATGGTATTGTTAAGTCATCCCAATGTTGTAGGTTGTTCTCTTATGGTATTGTTAAGTCACCGACGTTGTAGGTTGTTCTCTCATGGTATTGTCAAGTCATCCCAATGTTGTAGGTTGTTCTCTTATGGTATCGTTAAGTCATCCCTATATTGTAGGTTGTTCTCTTATGGTATCGTTAAGTCATCCCTATGTTGTAGGTTGTTCTCTTATGGTATCGTTAAGTCATCCCTATGTTGTAGGTTGTTCTCTTATGGTATCGTTAAGTCATCCCTATGTTGTAGGTTGTTCTCTTATGGTATCGTTAAGTCATCCCTATGTTGTAGGTTGTTCTCTTATGGTATCGTTAAGTCATCCCGATGTTGTAGGTTGTTCTCTCATGGTATTGTTAAGTTATCCTGATGTTGTAGGTTGTTCTCTTCTGGTATCGTTAAGTCATCCCGATGTTGTAGGTTGTTCTCTTCTGGTATCGTTAAGTCATCCCGATGTTGTAGGTTGTTCTCTTCTGGTATCGTTAAGTCATCCCGATGTTGTAGGTTGTTCTCTTCTGGTATCGTTAAGTCATCCCGATGTTGTAGGTTGTTTTCTTATGGTATCGTTAAGTCATCCCGATGTTGTAGGTTGTTCTCTTATGGTATCGTCAAGTCATCCCGTTGTTGTAGGTTGTTCTCTCATGGTATCGATAAGTCATGCCTATGTTGTAGGTTGTTCTCTTATGGTATCGTTAAGTCATCCCGATGTTTTAGGCTGTTCTCTCATGGTATCGATAAGTCATCCCGATGTTGTAGGTTGTTCTCTCATGGTATCGATAAGTCATCCCGATGTTGTTGGTTGTTCTCTCATGGTATCGATAAGTCATCCCGATGTTGTAGGTTGTTCTCTCATGGTATCGTTTTGTAGGTATTGTTATTTTAATTTGCTAAATCCGTTATATTGATGGTGTTGTTTCTGTTCTTTGTTATTGCCGTTTTGTTTTATTTTTGCTATAGGTTTTGTTGTTATTGTTGTCCTTGTATTGTTCAAGTTAATTTCTGTGCATATGAATTCGGTGTTGTTTTTTATTATTATGTTTCTACTTCCGCTTTCATTCACCTATGAGTTCGTTGTTGTTGTTGATGTTGCATTTCAAGTCTGTTTCTTTTCGCGTATTAAATCGGTGTGGCTTTTCGTCTTGACTTATGATTTTGCTTGGTTAAGAATTCTCTTTCATTCATCATGTTTTTTTTATTTTTCTGTAAAAGAAAACTATCGCCCCGGCTTTGTCTGTCCGCCCGCACTTTTTTCCGTCCGCACTTTTTCTGTCCGCCCTCAGATCTTAAAAATTACTGAGGCTGGACGACTGCAAATTGGTGTGATGATCATCCACCCTCCAGTCATCAGACATACCAAAATGCAGCCCTCTAGCCCCAGTAGTTTGATTTTATTTAAGGTTAAAGTTAGCCATAATGGTGCTTCTTGCAACGATATAGGATAGACCACCAACCGGCTGTGGTTAAAGTTTCTTGGGCCACAGCTCATATAGCAGTATACCTTGATTATACGCTGTAGCGACTGTACAGAAAACTCGATTGCGCCGAAGAAACTTCGTGCATTTTTTACTTGTTTAGTTTTGTAAACGATTTTGTCGATGTCATTATATATATAACATCATTCATTTGCAAACGGCGTTTCCTGAATTCCTTTATATTGTTACGTTTGTTGTTGTCAAGAATATCGTTAGTGTTGAGATTTTAATTCTTCTGTCATTTCCTTCTTCGCTGCCGTTTTCGCCCCGGTTTCGCAAGCATTTGATATAATTTGAATTATTTAACTAATCTGGCGTTGCAGTGAATATGGTAATCGACACCGAATATAGTATGGCTCTGCCAATCGGTTTTTTTTTTTTTTAAGTTCAACGCAATTTTCACCTTATTCACAGGCTGTTGATTTTTTTGCTTTTGTGCACTGTAGTATTTGTTGTTTTGCCTGTTATTTGTTTGTTATTTCGTTTTCAGACTCATAGCTAGTTGATATAGCTGATTTTTTTATATTTATCATTCCCTTATCGTTGCAGTTCATATGGCGTGAGTGATTATCTTTCCCAGGATGAGAATGGCTTTGAAGGTGAAAACCAAAAGAATAATGTTTATATAACATAACGAGTGTAACTGAAATATAAAGTGGGATTATGTAATGGTCTAAGCATGTAAAAAGAATGGCAGAAGAGAACATAATAAAATACAGTTCGATTTTTTCGTTTTAGTTAGAAAAGAATATAAGGTTTATTACAGAAATCTTATGTCTGTAGGGATGATTATTTTTTTTTGTGGGGACGTTGGTTAGGCTTGCGTAGGTAGGAGCGGGAAATGTACTATATATAGATTTTTAATTCATTTATTCATTATTTGAGGTCGCAATTAGGATGCTATGGCATAGGAAGTGTTTTAATTGGCTTTACAAGGGAATTCTGCTCAGTTTAATGAAGGTCATTCCCAGAAGCTGCCTTGCCAAGAAGGCTAGATGTGACACTTACACTTTTCTGGATTCAAAAGAAAGTGCTCTCATCGATTCCAATTCATATGTATTTTAGATGGCCTTGAACTCCTTAGAGATATCCTTATTTAACAAAAGAAAATCTCTCTCTCTCTCTCTCTCTCTCTCTCTCTCTCTCTCTCTCTCTCTCTCTCTCTCTCTCTCTCTCTCTCTCTCTCTCATATATATATATATACATATATATATATATATATATATATATATATATATATATATATATATATATATATATATATATATATATATATATATATATATATATATATATATATATATATATATATATATATGTATGTATGTATGGATGTATATATATAGAGGTGTCTCTATACTTTCGAATACTGTATTACATTGAATTCACTCTACCTTAGGAATAGCTCACACCCAAGGGAAAGTGTATTTGATAAACCCATCTCTGTATGTTAGTGGATAAGTCTACTGCCACTTCTGTATCGAAACCAAAGGGCATAGGTACGATTCCTGGTCGAGGATGCACATACCATACGTAATTCCCTTTGGGTGTAGGTTATAATCCAAAGGTAAAGTGAATTCAGTATTAAGGGTACCTGTGGTTTAATATTTGATAGTGTACGTATATATATATATATATATATATATATATATATATATATATATATATATATATATATATACATACACACACACACACACACACACACACACACAAACATACGATACATATCCAGTACATACATACGCACGTATGCCAGTGCAGTGAATCAGGCAATTAGCCATTAGAGAGACAGACAGACAGACAAACGCAGAAACCGACTTCCCGAGTCTGTGCTTTCATTTCCTGCCATCAGAAGCAGCACAGATTTCCTCCGAGTTGACTCCGAGATGGAAATGGAATATTACAATGTGGAGGCTAACGTCATGCCGTCATGTCCCGGATGCGGTTAACGAGAGATTTTTCGAGCGTTTGGGATCGTTTGTAGCTGCTTTATACAACGTCGTTGTTGAAGGCCAGGGAATCGGGTTTAATTACGGAATTCGTCGGAGGTTTGGGAAGCGTCGGCAAAGATGGGAGTGGGAGTGTAAACATGGCGACTGACGTAAGAGACGGAGAAAGTATGAAAGGCTGGGATGAGGTGGATGGAAGTCTGGTGGTGATGATGATGATGGTGGAGATAGAGAGTAGGAAAGGAAGAAGCTTAATTAGGTACAAAAGGTTTCACAATCAGGATTATGTGGGATACGACGGAGAGAGATGAAGTGTTTTTAGGGATTTCTTTTTTTCATTGGGTACAGACCGTTTGAGATGTTGATAATTTAGACAGAGAGAATTGGAAACAAAAGTCAAGTGAAAGAATAAAGAATTTAATTAAAATTACGTGTAAGAAATGTTTTGAGAAAAGACAAAGACGTAAAAATGGCTGAAACAGTTTCTGATAGTTAATCAAGTTTGCAGTAAAGAGGAAGAAGGAATGGTGAGCATGGAATTAAAAACTACACTGATGAAAGGAGAGAGAGAGAGAGAGAGAGAGAGAGAGAGAGAGAGAGAGAGAGAGAGAGAGAGAGAGAGAGAGATTCATTTCATCCAATTCCCTGCCATTTTCAGGATCAACTTCTCCAATCTTCATCTTGAGGTAAATTGAAGATTTCTCCGAAAGGGGAATTCATCGGGCTTAATATGCGAGGCTCTCTGCAACGAGCAGCTTGTGTATAACCGTATGTGAGTGATTTCGTGAAATTGACATGAATGCATTTATTATATATTCATGCTTGCTAAGCATATATGTACTGTATGCATGTATATGCGTATGTATATATATATATATATATATATATATATATATATATATATATATATATATATATATAATATGTGTGTATATATATATAGATAGATAGATAGATACTGTAGATATAGAGATAGACAGATATGTGTGTGTGTGTTTTATGCGGATCTCAACAGTAGTTGAACAGTTTACATGTTAGATAAATATATCTCTCAACCATTCCTGTTGGAATAATATTTCCGGGAATCCAGGCGACGGTTAAAGTTCAAGAATTAATAATATAGGTACCAAATATTCATTTGCTCTCTCTCTCTCTCTCTCTCTCTCTCTCTCTCTCTCTCTCTCTCTCTCTCTCTCTCTCTCTCTCTCTCTCTCTGGAACAAACCTATCCCGTTATTCTTGGGCCTACCAAGCTGGATATTTTATATAATTAAATATCTGCTTCCGCCTAATCCTAGAGTGGTAACAACCGCGATATTTTCAGTTCTCGATTTCCAACACGAAATTGACGCCAGTTGGAAGATTGATCCTCCCATTGAATCGCTCGCTCGAGTTTCTCCTCGGGAAACGCTTCTATTGACAATGTCAAAATTATTATTATTAATAAGTTCTGGAGGATCTTCACACTGTTCATTTGATTGGGGATTATGTCGCAGGATTAGAAACAGTCACTGATGTTGCTAGTTTTTTTTTTATCTGTCGATTTTCCATGTTTGTTTCAGCTCGGTAGCATCGATAAAGGGAAATAATGACTATATCGTGCTTAGGAATCATCCCCGTATTCAGCAGTATATTGGTTATATTGTCCCTTGAGTGCCAGACTTTGTAATTCTCTTCCAGCTTTTGTGTTCCTTGAGGTGTAACCTTCCCTTTTCCCAGTACCAGATCTATCGCTTCCTCCGTGGTTATTCTCAACCATTCTTCCTGCTGTTTTCCTTTCCCTCGTTTTCTTTGGATCTAGTCTAGAAAAAGGCACTGAGGTACTATTCCCATCTGCCTTTGCATTAAAAACGTGTAAATTAATTTGGTCTTGTGGATGTCTGCTCTTACATCGATCTCTTGAATCCTCTTCGTTCAGATTTTTATTTAATTACCTTGGCCCCTCTGCTCCTAATGACTAAACATGCATACGTGCAAAAATACAACATACTTACATACATATATATATATATATATATATATATATATATATATATATATATATATATATATATATATAAATTATATATATGTATATATTTATATATATAATTATATGTGTGTATGTAAATATATATACGCACATGCATTCATACATACAAAACCGTGCTAAATTTAAATAGACATTTCCAGTACTTGAAATGTTTGTGATAAAACTTAAATATGCACAAAATATGTTGAGGTGGTTTGGTCATGTTGAGAGAACAGGAAGGGCGGGTTTGTGAACATAAAACAAAAGAAGAGAGGGCCACCCTGTACACGAAGCTTCGTATTGGTGAAACAGGTTGTGAATGAATTCTCATGTCTAATGCTGTCTATGGCTCTTCCCTCCGGAACCCGAATACCTGAGTGGTTCAGGCAGCGTTCACAACAAAGCTATGCAAATGCAGCGGCGATTTCAACAATGGCATAACACAACTTTCAGCTGTAAAAGCTTCCGTCAGACACAATTGTTTTATGCAAATTCTATTAAATTAGTCAAGAGCGACCCGGAGCGATGGCTTGTTTAAACGCATCTTTTTATTCCTTTTCCTTCATGTTCACTTTGACTTCTCCGTTCAGTTTCTAATGTCTCTTTTGTTCGTTTTCATCTTCAAATACTCAATTGGTCAACAGGTGTTCGGTATCTGTAGAGTTTTCCTTCTCGTATAACTTCATCGCCTGTGTTTAGTCAGTATTTATCGATGGGGAAAAAAACAATTTGTGATTCATGTTGCTTGGGGTCTAGTTTAAGCTCTCATTCCTTGCCCCTTCGTTTTGTAGTCTTCCTTTATGCACTTGACAAATTACGTTATAAGTCATTTCTTTTAAAAGGATTGGCTTTAGAGCAACATGAGACGGTAAGTTACTGCCACATTCATCGTTCGTCCTGGAATAAAGTAAGAATTCTCTCTCTTCAGAAAAGACTCATCATCGTGTTGATTCCCTTGTATACTATGCCATTTACCTCCATCCTGCAGTCGCTCTTTGCTCAGTGGATATAAAAGCCCTTCCAACATAATATCTCACCTTCTTCCTCCCAAAACTTCCGAATTACCTATTGCTTTTCTATTCTATCGTCCTCCGTTCTTTCCACGTGACCAAACCAACCCAAAACTTAACGGTACATCTTTTCGTCTTTTTTGCTAACATTCTTACAGCTTTATCGTATCTTTATTTGTCTTACCGTTTCAATCCTTGATGTGCAACATATGCAACGCGCAAAATTCGTTTCAACAACTTTCACCTTTCTAACTCATTCTTATTCTGCATCCACGCTTCTTTTTCGTGCAAGCTCGGTCAACAGTCCTTTCATTCAATATAATTATTTCTTTACTAGACAGTTCTTGTCTTCCAAATGGTTCTCAGTGATCCTGCTACCTTTCTTGTTTCACCTTTTCCGTACTAACCTCTACTCTCATTCTACAATATTATTCAATTTTCTCTTGGTATTTCGGCTGTCAGAGTGGGCTGTTCCTTCAAACTGGGTGTAATGCATTGTTTTGGGTCGCTAATTACCTCTATCAT
Organism: Macrobrachium rosenbergii; assembly: GCA_039081455.1. Taxonomy (NCBI): domain Eukaryota; kingdom Metazoa; phylum Arthropoda; class Malacostraca; order Decapoda; family Palaemonidae; genus Macrobrachium; species Macrobrachium rosenbergii. The sequence continues at coordinate 46,432,055 of JANJGK010000010.1, read as the reverse complement.
GCAAAAACGTCAACCACTTCGAACTCCATTCAGGACTCCTTTTTATCTGCCATTTATTTGCTTCTTTCTCTCTTGTTATTTCCCAGATTATTTCATCAGTCAGTCCACAAAAGTATTCAACACTTTAATTGAAACATAACCTTGTTTTAAGACCTACTTTTACTCCAAGTTAGTCATTATCCTGTATACTTATTGTAACTTGCTCTCTTCACCTTCCCACCTTATACGTCTTGGGTGTCAGTTCTGTTGTATCGTTCTCCAGGTCCCTGTACAGATCTTGCAGCTTTTCCTTGTACTTTGCAACTTTTCTCGTGACTTTCATAACAAACACCCTTGTCAGAATTCCCACTGCTCCTCCTCTCTCACTCCGTTGGTTTTCTTTCATACTTTGCTAACCATATTTAAATATATATATATATATATATATATATATATATATATATATATATATATATATATATATATATATATATATATATATATATATATATATATATATATATATATTACGTATCAGTGCGTCTTCATACATGCGCTCCGAACTTGCTGGTCGTATTTAACGTCAACACAAAATTTAGTATTAACATAGAACATGACCAAGGAATAGTGATTTACAATATTGTAATTGATATCTGCACCTTATTGCTGAAAGAAAATCCCGAGGGGAAAATTCCTGTAATGAAAGGATATATGAGTTGGTAATCCCTAAGAAGAAATTCTGGTTTGAATTCATCAAAACAAATTGAATGTGTCGCTGTTAATTCCCCCAGTGCTTCATCTGTCAGGGAACCTGCAGCAATACAATGGAAATGATAATGTTGGAGAATTATGTTGATGTTACTTCAGTTCAGAGCTGTAGATTTTATGGCTCCGTTTGCCCTGAGTTTTTTTCATTTAGATTTTTCCTTTGAAAGCGTTCTACCCGAGTTTTTTATTCATTTTTTTAATGATTAAGTTTTTTGTTTGTGAAAATAAAGTTTGATTAGTATTTAACCGAGCTTTCCCTTTGCAGTAACCATTAAAGCATTAGTTTTTAAGATTTTATCTCCCTATTTTAAGTCGTCGTTTGTGCTTACAGGTCTTTTTATTTATTGTTTGTGTTTATCGCTTTCTAGAATCTTGAGTTTTAATATTGTAGCTTTCATTTAATTTCATTGTTTGTTTATCCTTAACGCAGTCTTTAGCTGTGTCGTCCCTCGTGACTTATTTACACGTTACTTTACCGTTTCAGCTTTGTTTCGTAGCCTTTTCTTTATTTTGAATAAAGTTTTTATAACAGTATCATCCTGTTTTGCTGTTGTTTATTCATCTGCAGTTCGAGAATAGATTAGATGAAGTGACTGAAACACTTGCGTATTTATGTGCGTGTTTATTTTACGTGTCCTCTGAAGCATTGTATCCATGTGACGCCTTGTAACTCCAATTAGATTTCGTTGATATGGTCTTTATTAAGCTATTTTTCGTCCCATTTTTTATTTTTACCGCTAGCTATTTTACCATGCTTAATTCGTAAGTCTGTGTACATTTTCTCCCGTTTTGCCTGTCAAAATTGAGATTAGTATTCGTTCTAGTATAGTATTATTATAATTATTATTATTATTATTATTATTATTATTATTATTATTATTATTATTAATATTATTATTATTATTATTATTATTATTATTATTATTATTATTATTATTATTGCAGTTTGTTTTAATAGAATTTTTTATTGCTATGATTTCTGGTTTTTCAAGTTTTAGAGCTTTTTTTTTTTTGCTAAATTCCTTTGTTATCCTTAGTTTTTGTTTGTGATGCTAAAGTTCATTTTCGCTATATTTTACATCGAAATCTTGCATTTTCTACATTTATTTACCCTCTTCTTTTGTTTTTGTCTTTCATATGTTCAAGAGCCGTTCAATAATGTTTAACATGGGGTTTATCATTCCAGGCCTGGATTTCGTTAAACTATTGCTAATGACAGTTTATTCTACAGTTTTGTTTCTTACACAGAGATTTATTCAGGTGTTGATCAGGCTAGCACAAACAAAATTCATGGCATTTTGACTTGTGTCTTAGAATATTTACTGCCACAGCAACAACAGTAATGATAAACTTTATATTCAGACTTTTTTTTTATGATGAACCGTGTTCCTTCAGTCATTAATACCTTTGTTCTTGGTCGCGTAAAATATTTTATGCAGTTGTTTGTTACAGGTTTGTGGAGTCTGCGATTTCAGGGAAATGATTTATGCCTTCGCTTTCTCTGTATTTTGTAGGCGCGATTTGGATGTATTCATTGTGATTTTATATATTGTTCATTTAATTGCTCCCGAGGATTGTATTTTCTCTCTTGTTTGCAGTTGAATTCGTTATTGAGCCTTTCATTTCATCTGTGTTTGGGTTTGAATTTGGTGCTGAGTCTTGTGTTTTATCTATGTTTGTATTTAAATTTGATATTGTAAGGTGCATTGTATTTCTGTTTGGTTTGAATTTAATGTTGATTCTTCTCTTTATATTTGTATTGTATTTCTGATTTTGCTGATTCCATCATAAAGCCGGCCTATGCACATGTTTATTTAATGAACTTGACCTCATACTATTTATTATTTCTGCACCTCATACTATATATTATTTCTGCACCTCATACTATATATTATTTCTGTACCTCATACTATATATTATTTCTGCACCTCATACTACATATTATTTCTGCACCTCATACTATATATTATTTCTGCACCTCATACTATATATTATTTCTGTACCTCACGCTATATATTATTTCTGCACCTCATACCATATATTATTTCTGCACCTCATACTGTATATTAATTCTGCAATTCATGCTAAAGAATATAAAGTCAGTCATTTTTGTCTTACATACACTCTAATAAAATGTTCTGTTTGGTCGGACATAATATTGAGAACATACGGAATTGTTACTTTTTTAAAGTGTTCAAATTTTCAGCCTCGTCAGTCACTTCAAAAAGGAAAAAAAAAAAACTGGTAGAAAAGAATAAGGCCTTTTAACTCTGCCGATTGAATCAGATCTCTCCTAAAAAAAGACTTTCATTTGGCGCCGATATTACTGCTGTGAAAATGTGTGATCAGCAAATAGACAGAAGATCTGTGTCAATACAGATTTTGAAGGGCGAAATGTTGAGGCTGAGAAGAGAAAGAGAGGGAGAGGGAGAGAGATAAAGAGAACGCGTGCATTATTTCATTTCCCAAATGAAAGAATTGGCAATACTTCTAATGACGCAGCTTTTATCTCAGGATAACTGCATGAGCTTAGTTTTATGTACAAGCGGAAAATAACTTTGAATTCTCATATATCGTCAATGTATTACATCTGAGTCTTTTTTCCTTCCTATGCCTTCTTCGTTACGCTTGTTTCGAAAGTAAGAGTAATAAGAAATGATACGACACGCCTTTCCATTCTCTCTCTCTCTCTCTCTCTCTCTCTCTCTCTCTCTCTCTCTCTCTCTCTCTTTCATGTTATGGACATTCATGTTCTCCTTAATAATCTCGGAAAATTGGAAATTTTTCTTCAAAAGTAAAATGCTTTTCAGCCCCTTGTATATCTTCCATACTGCTTATTACTTCTTGTATGTTCCTCTGAGTGTTTTTATTTTTTTTATTTTTAGGGGTAGGGAGTTAGTGCTCTCTTTCTCTTCCCTTTACTTTTGCTTATAATACTTATACTGATGAAGATCAAAATATATTTCCTTTTCAAATAAGATCTGCCAGACAAAATATCAAAAACGTTTTTTAGTATAATAAAAGAAAAAGAAATTTTAATGCCAGTTGCGTAGGATTCCAACAACAGAGGGATAATTGCCAGACACCACTTTCTAGATTATGCTTCAGCCTGAAGCTGAACAACGATTTTTTTTCCTCGCTTTTAAAAAAGTGATGTTCTCATTTGAATTACGTGAATGAATTAGTGGGAAAGAATATTTGATTTTAGAAAGACATTATTCGTTTTGTAATATAGCAGAAAAATCCGTCAAATTGTCATTAGCCCCAAGACGAGAGATGTGATTCGTATTTGAAAAATATGACAAAAAATTTTCTTAATTTCAAAGTTAATCGTTCATTAACTATTCATTTCATACATAAACTTTTTAGAAATTTACTTTTTATTAGTTTTCGGTAAACGAAAACTATTGTGCCGGCTTTGTCATTCTGTCTGCACTTTTTTATGTCCGCACTTTTTTTGTCCGCCCTCAGAGCTTAAAAACTACAGAGGCTAGAGGGCTGCAAATTGGTATGTTGATCATCCACCCTCCAATAATCAAACATAAATTGCAGCCCTCTAGCCTCAGTAGTTTGTATTTTATTTAAGGTTAAAGTTAGCCATAATCGTGCTTCTGGCAACGATACAGGACAGGCCACCACGGCCGGCCGAGAGTTTCATGGACCGCGGCTCAAACAGCCTTTCACCGAGACCACTGAGTGATAGATCTGTTTTCGGTGTCCTTGATTATACGCTGTAGCAGCTGTACTGAAAACTCGATTGCATTTTTTACTTGTTTATTTAAACATGGCCTTTCTAATCCTTGAAAATCATAGCTAAGTTCCTGGGAACTCCGAAGTTATTTATTAATTATGATCAGAAATAGTTATTTGTAACTAGAAATAAGTACCTTCACTTGTTATTATAACTAGTAATCAGAACTTCTCAAAGTGAGGCTGATCAGAATATTACTTTGTATTGTCTTTATGCTTCTTTCCCTTTTTTACTTTCCAATATGTTTTTGATGTTATTAATTATTTGTGTATTATTTATTTTCCACATCCGTGATTGACAGTAACTGATTTTATCTCCAGCACAAAAGAAACGAATGATGGAAAAATGATAAAGGTGGATTGAACCCCGCCATCGTCCCGTGTCGCATTTGACTAATTTAATAGAATTTGCATAAAACAGTTGTGTCTGACGGGAGCTTTTGCAGCTGAAGGTTGCATTAAGTCATTGTTGCTTCGACCGTGCATTTGCATAGCTTTGTTGCAAAGGCGGCCTCAGACACTCAGATATTCTCCGGGAGAAAGATTCCCAAGATTGCGATGGGGGGAGGGGGGGCGGCGGCGGGAGTGTGAGGAGACTGGGAATGGAGAAACAATACTTTCCTCTTTTAATCGCGAGAATTAATAAGGTATTGTTGCTGGTATATATATATATATATATATATATATATATATATATATATATATATATATATATATATATATATATATATATATATATATATGTATATGTATATATATATATAGTAATATATATATATATATATATATATATATATATATATATATATATATATATATATATATATATATGTATATGTATATATATATATATAGTAATATATATATATATATATATATATATATATATATATATATATATATATATATATATATATTATACACCAGCAACAATACCTTATTAATTCTCGTGATTAATGTATATATACGTGTGTGTTTAAGGACGAGAAGCATGACGCTGTATCAAAGCTCTCAACATTAGGAAATGAGATTTTTAATCTCGAGATATGTCTGCCGATAAAAAAAAGAAAATCTTGAGAATCATTACATGAAAGCTCCTATCATCAAAGAAATTAAGCACCAAAAGCATTATATCTTAGCTTTCAACATTTAAATATATATAAATACTTAAACTCTGGAATTGTTACATCATAGTCTCTGACATTTGAAAAATAAATTTCTGAACCTGAGAAGCATTTTACAGAAATAAAAAGATAAGAAACAACAGAATCATTATGTAGTTATTTTGAGGCTTTTTTACATTGGAAAAATTATATGATACTCAGCGCCTGAGGACAACAGTAAGAGTTGTAATTAAAAAATGTTGCAATGCATTTCGGTAAGCTAAAACCCTAAAAGATCATTTTTACTGAAACCTGACCATTCTTCAGAAGGTATCGATTTTTTCCCCTTTTAATTTTCTCTAAAAGAAAACTATTGTGCCGGCTTTGTCTGTCCGTCCGCACTTTATTCTTTCCGCACTTTTTCTGTCCGTCCTATGATCTTAAAAACTACAAAGGCTAGAAGGCTGCAAATTGGAACGTTGATCATCCACCCTCCAGTCATGAAAAATACCAAATTGCAGCCCTCTAGCCTCAGTAGTTTTTATTTTATCTAAGGCAAAAGTTAGCCATAATCGTGCTTCTGTCAACCATATAGGATAGGCCACCACCGGGCCTTGGTTAAAGTTTCAAGGGCCGCGGCTCATACAGCGTTATATCGAGACCACCGAAAGATAGATGTATTTTCGGTGGCATTGATTATACGTTGTAGCGGCTGTACAGAAAATTCGATTGCGCCGAAGAAACTTCGGCGCAATGTTTACTTGTTTTTAATGAGGCCGGACAATGTATCTGAGATCTAAAAACTAGGTCATCGGTCAGACTGAATCACAGACCTTTATGAAAATTATACCAGCAAAATTTAGTGGAAAGATTCAAAGGTATGGGATTATTAGTACATTGTGCGAAGACTGAGATATAACATTGATGCCATGGAAATGTAACACTGATATCCAGGTGACTTAGAAATATATAAATATGTGAAGTTATCTTTGGGATATGACACTGATATTCAATTCCCTTAGAAATATGATGCAAATATTGGGATGTCTTAAAATATAACACAGGTGAAGATGTCTATTTAAATTTAGCTCAGTTTTATATGTATGAATATGAATGCACGCACACACACACACACACAAGTGTATATATACATGTAAGCATGTATGTATGTATGTATGTATGTATCTTCGGCTATTTAGGGCAGAGAGGTTAAGGTAATCAAAGAAAAAATCAGTGAAAAGAGAACAGGATTCAAGAGATCGATGTAATAGCAGACAACTAAGAGACCAAATTAATTGACATGTTTTGAATGAAGGGCGAATGGGGCTTGTAACTCAGAGCCTTTTTCTAGCCCAGATCCAAAGAAAACAAGGGAAAGGACAACAACAGGAAGACCACTGTGGAAGCGATAGATCTGCTGCTGGGAAAAGGAAAGGTTACACCTCAAGGAACACAAAAGCTGGAAGAGAGTTACAAAGTCTGGCACTCAAGGGACAATATTTAACTAATAACTGCTAAATAGGATGATGGTTCCTAAGCACGTTATAGTCATTATTCCCCTTTATCGATGCCACCTAGCTGAAACAAACAAACACGGAAAATCGACAGACAAATAAAAAAAAAACAGCGAAAACGGAGACAGCAACATCAGTGATTGTTTCTAATCCTGCGACATAATCCCCAATCAAAGGATCAGCGTGAAGATCCTCCAGAACTTATTAATAATAATAATTTCGACATTGTCAATAGAAGCGTTTCCCGAGGAGAAACTCGAGCGAGCGACTCATTAGGAGGATCAGTCTTCCAACTGGCGTCAATTTCGTGTTGGAAATCGAGAACTGAAAATATCGTGGTTGTTACCACTCTAGGATTAGGCGGAAGCAGATATATAAATATAAATATAAACATATAACATGTCGCGCTAAGTGGACCCAAGAATGACGGGAGAGATTTGTTTGAGGACGAGAGAAAGAGAGAGGGAGAAAACAAATGAGCATTTGGTATATATATTTTAATTCTTGAACTCTAACCATCGCCTGGATTCCTAGAAATATTATTTCAACGGACACGGAGAAATGGTTGAGAGATACGATTCTATAGCCTGTAAAATAGACTGATCCGGTATCCAAGGTTTCAAATAAAAAAGATTAAAAGTGAAGAGTGTCTAGGTTTGATACAGTAAAGCTTCTTGAAAATGAACATCAGAAGGATTTTGTAATTGAATGTCGAAACGGATTTGCAGTTCTACAACAAATATGTGAAAAGAGATAGACAATCAGTGAAGACTAGTTTAGCACCAATAATGCTTATCAGTTTGGCGGAAAAGAAGTATTGGGATATAAGGTAACAAGATCGTTCAGTCAGCTTTTGAAAAATGGAACTGGTAAGTGCTCTGTCAATTTGTAAAATTCAAAGCAAGTGAGATTTCAGTCAGTTTATTAAATTTCAGACTTGAGAGTGCTCAGTCAATATATAAAATTTTGAAACGTGTAAAATGGCAGTAAGTTTATAAACAAGTAGCCTAAAAAAAAATACGCCGAAGTTTCTTCAGCGCAATCGAGTTTTGTGTACAGCGTATAATCAAGGCCACCGAAAATAGATCTATCTATCGATGGTCTCGGTATAATGCTGTATGAGCCGTGGCTATGAACCTAATTACTGCCCGGTGGTGTCCTGGCCTATATCGTTGCCAGATGCACGATTATGGCTAACTTCAAAATTAAATAAAATAAAAAATAGTGAGGCTTGAGGGTGGATGATCAACATACCAATTTGCAGCCTCTAGCCTCAGTAGTTTTTAGGATTTGAGGGCGGACAGAAAAAAGTGCGGACGGACGGACAGAACCGGCACAATAGTTTTCTTTTACAGAAAACTAAAACTGAGACCCATTTTATAATAACAAAAATAAAATGACAGTAGTTCAGTCTCTCTACAGAACCTGTAACCTTGGTGAGTTCTCTAATTAAATAGACAAATAAATAGAGTTGAATCTTTGATAGTTCAGTCAATCACAAATAGGTGGAAAATACGTGGCTGGCTTGGTCATAACAATTTCCCACGTTTACGGTAAGTGACAAAGAAATAACATTGATAAAGTAATGACTATACAAATCCTCTAATAACAGTTGATAAAATGTATACAGATCCCCTAATAACAGTTGATAAAATGTGAAAATACACGATTAAAATGTTTATCAAATACGAAACAAAATAAACGCGTAATGGAAAAAGGACTAAAAAAAAAATGGCTTGAACCCCGCCATCGTCCCGTGTCGCATTTGACTAATTTGATAGAATTTGCATAAAACAATTGCGTCTGACGGGAGCTTTTGCAGCTGAAGGTTGCATTAAGTCATTGTTGCATTCGACCGTGCATTTGCATAGCTTTGTTGCAAAGGCGGCCTCAGACACTCAGATATTCTCCGGGAGAAAGATTCCCAAGATTGCGAGGGCGGGGGGGAGCGGGGGGGAGGGCGGGAGTGTGAGGAGACTGGGAATGGAGAAACAATACTTTCGTTCTTTAGACATGAAAATCATAAGGAGATATTTGCTTGCATTAATATATATATATATATATATATATATATATATATATATATATATATATATATATATATATAAATATTTATATTATATATTTACTCTTATTTTTATAAAATTTTGTCCCCATTTCACGTTTGTTTTGTTTCGTGTTTCTTAGTTATATTTTACGTAAACTTTCGTATTGTAGCAGCTATTATCAAATGGTTTTGTAATTACAGAGGAAAACTATTTATACTAGAAGTTTCTAGATGACAGGTAATTAGAGGACACAGAGTTCGTTGGAACCGGCTAAGCCCAGAGAATAAGGAGTAGACATTTTCTTCAAATTAGAATGAAAAAAGATTCATGTTTTTTCTTTTGCTTAATGAAAACCTCATCGAGTATCTGACCTTTGAAATACTATAAACAATTTGCAATGCATCTCCGTCTGTATAGTGGTTAGGGGTCCTTACTTGATTTTAAAATGACTGAATTTTAATGAAAGTATCTACGTATTAACCGATCGTTTTTCAAAGGGCAAATACTCGAAGTGGCTTAAGTTAAGCAGACGAACAACATGGATCTTTCACAAGGGTCACGGAAGCCAGTTGAAGTCGACCATAACTTTTTGGGCCCTATTTAAAAGGTGACCATTCCCTATCCTTTAGGCTTAGCCGGAAACCTGCAAATTCTTTACACCTTAATTGCCTACGATTTAGAGACTCCTTGTGTAAATAGTTCTCCTGTGTACTACCACAACCATTATTGTTTTTAGGGGGAGGGATAATACCAGAATTATAATGTTTTATAATTATTATGTTTTATTATTGGGCATTTTCTTCGTCATTGCAATCGTTTTGACAGTTTTTGACAAGAATATATCTATACATTATGTGTGTATATATATATATATATATATATATATATATATATATATATATATATATATATATATATATATATATACTGTATATCTATATACATGTATGTATGTATATATATATATGTATATACGTATATATACATGCATATATATGTATGCATATATTATATATATATATATATATATATATATATATATATATATATATATATACATATACACATACATATATATACGAGTATTTGCCATAGCATTTGGAGGAGCCACAGAAGAATTAAATAGATTATGGACAAAGAAAGGTGAAAGGCATATTTGCAGTGTCAAACGCGAGGAAAAAGCAAAGACAAGATGTGGGTCAATCAGGTGTCTTCAGAGATAGAGAAGGAATTATCTTACATAAGAATGATAGCAAATAGAAGATGGTCAGATTATTGTAAGGATCTTTAAAACGCAGAATATGAAAGAAGGGATTTTGGGGGAGGTCCATCTGAGGTGCAAAATCAAGTGTTTAAGGCACGTGGTACAGAGAGGGGAAGAATGGATATTGGAATTCTTAATTAGTTAGGGCAATCTGGGAAGAGAAAGTAATGCCAAATGATTGGGAAGTTAATGCTTCGATAGATGCTTCAGTGTAAACCTCTTGGCTTAGCGATATATATATATATATATATATATATATATATATATATATATATATATATATATATATATATATATATATATATATATATGTTTGTGTGTATGTATGCGAATGTGTAATAATATATATATATATATATATATATATATATACATATATATATATATATATATACATATATATATATATATATATATATATATATATATATATATATATATATATATACTTGTAGATATAAAATTATATGTCCAGTACGTATATATATGATATATATATGTATATATATTATATATACTGCACATATCTATATGTTTGTGTGTGTGTAATAATATATATGCAGTATATATATAGATATATATATTATATGTATGTATATATAAATGTATTTATTTTAAAGATATAAGTATATAAATATATATATATATATATATATATATATATATATATATATATATATATATATATATATATATATATATATACTGTATATATACATATAAACAGGAATCTGAATTCAACGTACATTAATGATCTAATATTTATTGAAAACCTAGACATGAAATGACAAGAGGAATTCCAGAAGATAGCAAATGCATAATTCATCTTGAACTTAACATGAATAAAAGTCAGATTAAGTCAAGCAGCTGAAGCGTTCATCTGCATACAGTCTCTGTCTCTGTTCATATCTCAGGAAGTGGGTCGTCTGTTATACCGTCTCTTAAGACAGGAGGAAAATCAGAAAGTCGTTTGTATGTTGATTGCTGTTGCAGTTTAACCCCTTGTCTTGACTCCTGTTATCATGAGGCGTCTTCTCTTTCCTTTTGCTGATTCCTACTCGTTTTTCAGTTTTTTGTAAAAGAAAACTATTGTGCCGGCTCTGTCTGTCCGTCCGTCCTCAGATTATAAAAACTACTGAGGCTAGAGGGTATAAAAACTACTGAGGCTAGAGGGCCGCAAATTGGTATGTTGATCATTCACCCTCCAGTCATCAAACATATCAAATTGCAGCCATCTAGCATCAGTAGTTTTTTATTTTATTTAAGGTTAAAGTTAGCCATAATTGTGCATCTGGCAGACGATGTAGGACAGGCCACCCTCCAGTCATCAAACATACCAAATTGCAGCCATCTAGCCTCAGTAGTTTTTATTTTATTTAGGGTTAAAGTAAGCCATAATTGTGCATCTGGCAACGATGTAGGACAGGCCACCCTCCAGTCATCAAACATACCAAATTGCAGCCATCTAGCCTCAGTAGTTTTTATTTTATTTAATGTTAAAGTTAGCCATAATTTTGCATCCGGCAGTGATATACGAAGGCCACCACCGGCCCATGGTTAAAGTTTCATGGGCTGCGGCTCATACAGCATTGTACCGAGACCACCAAAAGATAGATCTATTTTCGGTGGCCTCGATTATACGATGTACAGAAAATCGATTGCGCCGAAGAAAATTCGGCGCATTTTTTACTTGTTTAATTACATTACTTATTCCAATCTCACTGTCTTCTGTTTATTCTATGCGTTTTCCTGTCTGACCTCATTAATTGCACGCTTGATATGTTTGTTTCGTTTATCGCAAAATTCAGGTTGTGTCTTCTGTTATTGCATGTTCTGTCTTTGCCTGTTGTTCCTCTCTTGTTTTTCCAAGTTATTGCCCTCGTGTCAGTGCTTCACAACTTTTTTGTTTTAAACTGATACCCGTATTTGTTGTTTGAGTGCTTCACAACTTTTTTTTTTAAACTGATACCCGTATTTGTTGTTGGAGTGCTTCACAACTTTTTTTTTAAACTGATACCCGTATTTGTGTTTGAGTGCTTCACAACTTTTTTTTTTTTTAACTGATACCCGTATTTGTTGTTGGAGTGCTTCACAACTTTTTTTTTTAAACTGATACCCGTATTTGTTGTTGGAGTGCTTCACAACTTTTTTTTTTAAACTGATACCCGTATTTGTTGTTTGAGTGCTTCACAACTTTTTTTTTATTTTAATTGATACCCGTATTTGTTGTTGGAGCATTATCAAGATGGAACCCCCGTAGGGGCTATTGCCGCCAGTACGCCTCACGTGGTGCACTGTAAGCATCACTAAAGGAGGTTTTGAGCGTCGTTTCGTCCCTGAGCTGCACGCACTTTTGAGCCTATTACTTTACCTCCATCCCCACTTCCTTTCTTCATCCTTGCTGTCCCAACCCCTTCAGCTTTTATTTCTTAGTTCAGCTGCGGTGATTTCTGCCAGTCTGACCTTGAGATTCTTGTACTTGAACTCCTTTATTTTTTGGGTCTCTTTGCCTTCTTGTTCAAACCACTCCAGCCCCCTGTTTTCACTGTCTTCAACGTTGAAAGGTGGAACGTGCCCTAGTACTTGGCTTGACAGCGTAAATCGCATGAAATCAAATTCATCAAAATTGTAACTTGATTTAGTTCCTATTGAACTGTTTTGTTTATCATAAGATTCTTCTTGTGTTTCATCCCATTTTACTGAAATTTTTCCTATAATTCTCTTCTGCTTTCGTTTGCCACCGTTTGTTTTTTATTAGCATCGTTTACTGTATTTGTTTCTTGTTACACCACGAGGCAGCTGTTATGCCTTTTATTTGTAGTAACCATTTCATTTGTTTATTTTTATTCAGTTTAAGATATGGTTTTTTCCTGTTTGACATACTTTACGGAGTTTTAGCTCATTTTAATTTTATTTAACTATTTTTTGCTATATTTTTTCTTTGTTCAGATTTTCATTTGAGCGAATCATGCCATAATAATAACAACTTCCAATAAACAATAGTCGTGTTGATTTACTAAGAGCATGGTCATTAAATTACTATGTATTCTTTTCTACAAGAAGTAAGAAAATTGTTTTATTTTTCCTAAATGTAGAATGATCTTTTCATAAAGATGGTTTTCTTCATAGCGTAGAAGAGAGTGACATTGTATAATGGTGTTTCAAAAATTAAATGATAATTTCCCTCTGAACGTCCAGTTTTGAAACGTTTTGAAAAACAGATCTCCGCTTCTAGTTAAACAAAAAGGAAATGGTGGATTATACGGAAATATAATGCTTAATTTCAGATACACAGTTGTTAAGAAATAGAGTTTATGTACAAAGAAAAATACAGACAAAGAAGTTAGAGCAAATAAGATTCAACACCTTACGATTGAATCAGACCTCCCCGAAAAAGTCTTTCATTTGGGAACGATATTAACGCCGTGAAAATGTGTGATCACCAAATAGACTGAAGATCTGTGTCAATAAAGACTCCGACTGGAGAACAGTGGAAGCAGGGGAGAGAGAGAGAGAGAGAGAGAGAGAGAGAGAGGAGAGAGAGAGAGAGAGAGAGAGAGGAGAGAGAGAGAGAGAGAGAGAGAGTTACCTCTTTGATGTCTGGGGAAAGTAAGACTATCCTGTATTATTGCTTCTCATTTTCTTGAAGTTTAGCTTGTCAATCCATAGTTTCTTATATGAATGATTACAATAACACATCGTTAAAGCAAGTAACGATTAACGTTGTAATGTCTTTGGAGAGAGAGAGAGAGAGAGAGAGAGAGGAGAGAGAGAGAGAGAGAGAGAGAGAGAGAGAGAGAGAGAGAGAGAGAGAGAGAGAGAGCATAGTTTTTAGAAGATAGGCGGTTAGAGAGACCCACGTCAGTTCTTGTAATGTAGTTTGTCGTAAAATAGGATGTGTGCCAAATTAAATGGTCAGTATTTCGAGGATAAAAACACTCGATGAAAATCGTGCGTACTTTATTTTTTCATCATGTATTTTCTGCTTTCAAGTATAATAGACTTTATGCCATAAGGAAGTAATGCAGAGATCAGACTTCATAATATCACCTTGGGGAAAAAAATGAGTGACAGTAGACCCGGGGAAAGCAGGAGGTGAAAAATTCAAGTGGATAGGACTCCTTGAGAAAAGGAATTTGTCTAGAGACCTCCCGGCTTCCTCCGATATATTTTAGTTTCTTTATTTTCTCTTTTTATGCATTTTTTTATATATTTTCCTAGTGATATTGTCATGTCACTGATAGTTTTTTATCTTGGCCATTGATTTTAAAATTCTCCCAAACCCCACTGTTTTTTGCTTGTTTTTGTTCCTTCATTTTTTCCATTTTGAAATTACGTTGTATTTTGTTAACTCATGTACAAAAATGTTAAAAAAGGATCAAACATTTGTATTATACAAGAATGTTTTACTTTCATCTAGTGAAATTATCGAACTCACAAAAATACCGAGATACTTCCAAGTCTTAGAGATGTAATATATGTAACTACTGTAGATCATCTGATCTTTTTATTTGTTGGAAGACTTATTTTTTTTTTTATCTTTTCCTTCAAAAATCAATTGAAATCACTTGATAGCAGAAGCTTTCAAAGTCTCACAATTGAAACAAACCCCCTCCCTAAAAAAGGTCTTTCATTTGGCACTGATTTTACCGCTGTGAAAATGTGTGATCACCAAATAGACAGAAGGTCTGTGTCAACAAAGGCGCCGGCTGGGGAGTAATAGAAGTAGGAGAGAGAGAGAGAGAGAGAGAGAGAGAGAGAGAGAGAGAGAGAGAGAGAGAGAGAGAGAGAGAGAGAGAGAAATTCTTTGAGTCTGGCTGGAGCATGAGACCTAATCTTTTCGTTTTCTTATATCAGTTTCTTGAATTCTGTTTGAACATTTATCTTGTTGGCAATACGTAAGTCCATATTTTCGCAATTATTACTGCAGTGCATTCATAAACCATATAACTAATAGCAGTGATTGTATTTAATGAGAGAGAGAGAGAAATTTGACTCACAATATATCAGTCGTTGATGTTTAAAATGCTGCTTGCCTTTTAATGTAGTTTCTTCTTTTAAATTTGGACATTTGTAATATTTTCATAATTTCGGGAGTTGAGGTGCTCCAGTTCTGTACAAGAATTCTCGTGCATTTTTAATATCTCTCGCAATTGTTCCCTTTAAATCACGTTTGTTATTTTTGCTGTTTAATAAAAATGTTGTGCTTAAAAGAGAAGACTTGATATTAACGTCGTGGGATAATAATAATTATAACGAGAACTTCTGAACAAAATAAGGAAGTAAATAATAATTTAGTCAGCTGATTTAATTGCACTGCGGTGTTACATTTCTTCTCTCCTTTTCGCTGTCATATACATTTTATTCCTTATTCTAGTTGGTTTTATTTCATGTTTTCCCCGTTTTAGTTTTTGTTTTTATATTTTGTTGATGTGTTTTATTTACTAATGAATTATTAGATGTTTATTTTATATTTTCACTTTTTCGTGAATGATACTACTTGAAACCTATTCGTTTTCATATTTTCTGTCTTCAATCTTCGTCTTTAAATTTTGTTTGGAGAAATGTGGGTAAGTTCAAAGAATTGTATTTCTCTTTTCAACGTTTTTCTGTCCATGTTGCCCGTTGCCTGTAAACGGGAGTGGGTTAAACGGAACGATTTCCTTTCGTTTGTACAGGGGAATTGAAGTCTGCCTCTCGGGGGTGGGGAGGGAAGTCAGGCCACCTGGGATACTGTGAGGGAGACTGGGATTCTGTGAAAGTTTGCGGGAAGGGGAGAATGGGATGTTGTTAATTAAAAGTGGAATACTGTGGGCAGGTTATGCTGGTGTCGGAGAGGTTTGGGGAGATATGATTTTTGTGGAGGAGGTTAGGTTGCTGTAGGGGAGATGGGGATACTGTAAGGGAAGATGGGATTTGGGGAGATTTGGTTGCTATGGAAGAGATGGAAGCATGGTCTTCTCACTTGGGATTGTGATGCTGTGGTGAAGATGATGATGCTGCAAGTTGCTACGGAAGTGAAGTTGGTTGAGTGGCAGTGAGGTTGCTGTGAAAATGAGTGCGATACTGTGAGGGAAATGAAGACGTTGGGAGAGATTTGGTTGTTCGGAAGGGATGGGGATGCTGTGAGGGAGATGGGATGTTGCAGGGAGATATGGTTGCAGTGGAAGATGTCATAAGGACAGTTGGAAGGTTCGGGGGAAGATGTAATTGCTGTAGAAAGATGGGGTACTGTAGCGGAGATGGGGGTGTTAAAGGGAGGAATTAATTACAGTGAAGGAGATGTGGATCCTGGTAGGAATGTGTTGCTTTGGAATAAACAGAAATGTTGTGGGGTAAAGGTGGGGATGTTGTAAAGAGATGGGGGATGCCATAGAAGAGTTGGAGATGCTGTGAAGAAGTGGGAATTGTGTGGGAGACGCAGTTGCTGTTGAAAAATGAGGTTGCTGTGAAAGAGATTGGGATGCTGTGAGGGAGATAGTAATGTAACAGGGAAATTCAGGCTGCTGTGCAAGAGAATGCGATACTGTGAGAAAGATGTTTATGTCATGAGAGAAATGTGGCTGATGTAGAAGAGACAGCAATGCTGTGGAAGAGATGGGGATGCTATGCTTTAATGATGTGCTATAGTATACTTTTCTCATACTACATATAATTCATTCTCTCTCTCTCTCTCTCTCTCTCTCTCTCTCTCTCTCTACTCTCTCTCTCTCTCTCTCTCTTCTGAACGATGATGACAGATAAAAAGCCTCCTTTGCAAGACACTGCGAAGCGGACATAAAGAGAGGAAGAGAGAGAAGCTGTGGAATGATCTAGTCAACATTTATATGACACGAGAGAGCTAAGAAAAATAAGGGAAGAGTCTGGAGGGGGATCTTGTGTCACCACTATATTCATGAAGCAAACCAGCCCGTCTCCTTCGTCCTGAACGAGACGTGTATGAGAATTTTCCTTAAGCAAAAGATATTAGTGATAGTTGTGTTCCTCCATCTTTTTAGATAGAGTTGTGATGACATTTTTTCTTGGATAAAGTCTCTCTCTCTCTCTCTCTCCTCTTCTCTCTCTCTTCTCTCTCTCTCTCTCTCTCTCTCTCTCTCTTCACACACACACACACACACACACATCGAGAGAATAAAGGAAGACGTGAGACGGGAAATGAAATGAAGACATAGCAAAAGCCAAGGATGGAGAGAGAGAGAGAGAGAGAGAGAGAGAGAGAGAGAGAGAGAGAGAGAGAGAGAGAGAGAGAGAAAGGAACAAGGAAAGAATGTTATTACGGATTCCATTCTGGAACCTTTCTCCTTGCTCGTGTGGGAGAAGGACAAGTATCAGAGAGTTTTAGTTGAGCCAAATATATTGGAGCTTCATAAGCTGTTCTCTCTCTCCCTCTAGGCCTGAGTTATGGCGTCCTTTTCTCTTTCTTTGAATCACAGACTTCATTAAGTGTACTCTCCCTCTCTACTCTGGAAGAGGAAAAGGAAATGAATTCCAGAATCTCTCTCTCTCTCTCTCTCTCTCTCTCTCTCTCTCTCTCTCTCTCTCTCTCTCTCTCTCTCTCTCTCTCTCACCAAAATTTAATATGATGGTCTCTCTCCCTCTCCAGCTTTAATACGAAGGCGTCGGATAAAAAGTTTTATTTGCGAGGCATTACAGAACAGGCGTCAAGAAAGAGGAAAGGGAGGAAGGAACTTTAGAAAGATTTGTTCAACATTTATATGGACACAATAGTGCCTCAGGGAAATCGGGGAAGAATTCTAAGCTGGTCATTATTTCTGCATTCCATTCTTGACGCAAACCTCGGCCGTCGCCGTCCCTGTACGAGAATCTCTCTCTCTCTCTCTCTCTCTCTCTCTCTCTCTCTCTCTCTCTCTTCTCTCTCTCTCTCTCCAATTCTAAACGATGATGACAGATAGTAATAATCTTCCTTTGCAAGACGTTACGAAGAAGGCGTACAGAAAGAAGAGGAGGAAGAGAGAGAAACTGTGGAATGATCCAGTTATCATTTATATGACACGAGAGAGCTACGAAAAATAAGGCAGGAGTCTGGAGGGGGTCTTGTGTCAGCACTACATTCATGAAGCAAACCACCGAGACGTGTATGAGAATTTTCCTTAAGCAGAAGATATTTGTGATAGTTGTGCTGTTCCATCATCTTTTTCGGTGGAGCTGTGATGGTATCATTTGTTATGGGATAAGGCTCTCTCTCTCTCTCTCTCTCTCTCTCTCTCTCTCTCTCTCTCTCTCTCTCTCTCTCTCACACACACACACACACACACACACACACACACATTTACACACAAACACACACGCACACACACACTCTTCCACTACAAAGAAACAGATTCAATATCCTGCTTTGCCTAAGAAATGCAGTCTTGTCCGTAGAAAAGAGATAGTAAAGGAAGACGTGAGACAGGAGAAGAAATGAAGATATTGTAAAATCTAAGGATGGAGAGAGAGAGAGAGAGAGAGAGAGAGAGAGAGAGAGAGAGAGAGAGATGAGAGAGAGAGAGAGAGAGAGAGAGAGAGAGCGGGAAAGGACAGAAGAACTGGGGAACCTTACAGACCTTACCTTACAGACCTTACAATTCGTTCGGGTTGCCCCTGGTCCCTCAGTGTGAGGCACCTTTGATGTCTACCAGAGAATTGCTAATGCATCTTCCGGTATATTTTGCATCTTCCAGTCTTGGATGGTCTGGGATGCATCTTAGATATTTGTCGAGCTTATTCTTAAACACATCTACGCTCACTCCTGTTATGTTCCTCAGATGAGCTGGTAGCGCATTGAATAGACGCTGCATTATCGATGCTGGTGCGTGGTGGATTAATGTCCTGTGTGCTTTCCTTAATTTTCCTGGTATAGTTTTTTGGCACTATTAATCTACCTCTGCTTGCTCTTTTTGATAATTTTAGTTCCATGATGTTTTCGGTAATTCCTTCTATCTATTTCCATGCTTGAATTACCATGTAGCGTTCTCTTCTCCTTTCAAGACTATATAAATTTAAGAATTGTAGTCTTTCCCAGTAGTCAGGGTCCTTAACTTCTTCTATTCTAGCTGTAAATGACCTTTGTACACTCTCTATTTGTGCAATATCCTTTTGGTAGTGTGGGTACCATATTATATTGCAATATTCAAGTGGACTACGTACGTACGTTTTATAAAGCATAATCATGTGTTCAGCTTTTCTTGTTTTGAAGTGCCGGAACAAACATTCCCATTTTTGCTTTGCATTTTGCCAATAGAATTGCTATTTGATCATTGCATAACATATTCCTCTTCAACATCACACCAAGGTCTTTAACTGCTTCCTTGTTTGTGATTGTCTCATTATTAGGTCCTTTATATGCATATAGCATTCCTACTTTATCACCATAGTTCATTGATTCAAATTTATCAGAGTTAAATACCATCCTATTTATCTCTGCCCATTTATATATTTTGTTTAGGTCTCTTTGTAGCGAGTTCCTATCTTCATCACAAGCAATTTCTCTACTTATTCTTGTGTCATCTGCGAAACTTCTTACTACTGAGTCCTTAACATTACTGTCTATGTCTGCAATCATAATCACAAACAGCAATGCAGCTAACACCATACCCTGTGGTACACCGGATATTACCGTAGCTTCATCCGATTTCTCATCGTTTGCAATCACTATCTGTTTTCTGTTTGCAAAAAATTCTTTTATCCATCTTCCTACTTTGTCAACAATGTTATGTTTTGTAATTTTTTTCGCTAATATATTATGATCTACCTTGTCAAAAGCTTTTGCAAAGTCTAGGTAAACCACATCTGTATATTTTTCATTTATCATATTTTTATATATGCTTTCATGGTGGACTAACAGTTGGGTTTGTGTACTTTTTCCAGGTACAAAACCATGTTGTCCTATATTGAACAATCTATTTTTCATTAAATGTTTCATTATATTTTTTTTCATTACCCTTTCATATACTTTCATAATATGAGATGTCAGACTCACAGGCCTATAATTACTTGCCTCTAGTCTTGAACCACTTTTGAAAGTAGGAGTAATATATGCTAATTTATGCTCATCATAAATCTTGCCTGTATCTATACTTTGTCTTAATAATATTGCTAGCGGCTTTGCGATTGAATGAACCACTTTCTTTAACAATATGGCAGGTACTCCATCTGGTCCTGCTGCTGATCCATTTTTAATTTCATTAATAGCCTGCACAATATCGGCTTCTGTAATATCTATATCTGATAAGTATTCAGTATTTTCATCTCTTATTTCTGTATCATTATCTTCATTGTCAATTCTAGGTGTAAATTCACTCTTATATCTTTCTGCTAATATGTTACATATTTCCTTTTTTTCATTCGTTAATCGCCCTTCAATTCTTAGAGGGCCTATTTCTACTCTTATTTTATTCATCTTTTTTGCATATGAATAAAAAATTTTAGGGTTTTGCTTGATATTTTGTAGTGTCATTTCTTCTAGGTTCCATTTTTCATTTTCTTTTGATTGTATAATCTTTTGTTCTGCATTTTCTATCTTACTTTTTAGTTCCATCACTTTCCATGCATTCTTTTCTTTTGCAAAGAGCTTTTTTCCACTTTCTAATTTTCTGGAACAAGATCCTTCTGTCTCTTGGAATTCGTGACTGATGTTTACTTTTTTTCTTCGGTATATATTTTTTCCACTATTTCCTCTAATATTTTATATAATATATCAGTATTTACCTGTATATCATCACTTACAAATATGTTTTCCCATTCTTTGTTTAATTCTTCATTTATTTTTGACCAATTTATATTCTTACTATAGAAATTGTATTTTCCATATCCTTCCCATTTTTTCGTCTCTTGCTTTTCTCTGTTTTCGTGTGTTCTGGAACGGACTGTTAGTTCTATGACATTATGGTCCGAAATACTCGTGTTATATACTATTGTTTCTTAACATAGTTCACCTCATTCACAAATACTAGGTCTAAAATACTGTATTATCCTTTCTTGTTGGTAGGTGATTTATTTGCTGAATGTTATGTTCTAGTAGCATATCTAATAGCTTTTCAAATTGCCTCTTATCTTCTGCACTACTATTGCTCTCTTTTTTATATGTATAAATACAACCACAGTCTCCTATTCGTTCTTTCCATTCTACAAAAGGAAAGTTAAAGTCTCCGGTTAGGAGTATAGTCCAGTCCTTGTGATTTCTACATATTTCATCCAATTTTTCAATTGTAATTCAGCATTCCATTCTGGATCCGTTCTTCTTCTTCGTGTAGGTGTCTGGGAGAGGAACTAGTATCATAGTTTTGGTTGAGCCAAATATATTGGAGCTTCATAAGCTGTTCTCTTTCTCTTTCTCTAGGCCTGAGTTATGTTGTCCTTTTCTCTTTCCTTGAGCGATAGACTTTGTTTTCTTCCCTCTTTACTGTGGAAAGAAAAAGGGAATGAATCTCTCTCTCTCTCTCTCTCTCTCTCTCTCTCTCTCTCTCTCTCTCTCTCTCTCTCTCTCTCTCTCTCGTAACATGTAAATGATTATCACAGATAAAAACCTAACTTTGCAAGGCATTATGGACGTAAAAGAGAGAGAGAGAGAGATTATAGACTAATCCAGTCAGCATTTATATGATACAAGGGTTAGGGAAAATGAGGGGAAGGCGGAGTCATTGTGTCAGCATTCCATTCGGGATGCAAAACTCGACAGCGTTCTTTATCTCGTATGAGACACGCACGAGACTGCAGTTTGAGCGGAAAATATTAATGATACTTATGTTGTTCCATCTCTTCCGTTCGCTGATATGATAGACTTTTTTTGCCTTCTCATTTGTTTAGGTTAGAGTATATATATACAGTATATATATATATATATATATATATATATATATATATATATATATATATATATATATATATATGTGTGTGTGTGTGTGTGTGTGTTTGTGTGTATGTATGTACTGTATATGCCTCCTTTTCAGTCCATCTTTCATGCCATCTATCCAGGTTTTTGTATCCTCCCCTCCTCCCTCCTGTCACTTACAAATTATGAGCTTTCTTCACCAACCTGCCATATACCATTCTTTCCCTCAAGATCAGACCATCTCCATC
>JANJGK010000010.1:46376191-46409448 GCA_039081455.1 Macrobrachium rosenbergii | reverse complement strand
CGTACATGATCTGGATAAAGGGGGAAAGGCAGTAGTTCAGAACTATTGCCTTTCCCCTTTATCCAGATTATCCAGATTATGGACATCGGCCAGCTCTTAGCACATATCATCCTTGAAGAAAAGAGAATAGTAAGAAGGATTGAAAAGATCTTGTATAAAATCAATTCCACTGATGCTGCATCCTTTTTAACAGAACATCCTTAAAAGAGTCTCTACTCCTTCGTATTATTATTATTATTATTATTATTATTTCTTTATTTCTTATCGGTGAAAAGGTTCAGCGGGATGAGTAGGTTTTCTCTCTCTCTCTCTCTCTCTCTCTCTTCTCTCTCTCTCTCTCTCTCTCTCTCTCTCTCTCTCTCTCTCTCTCACGGAGCAATAAAGATACCTATTAGAACAGGAACCTCGGGTAACCCGGACACACTTGAAGGCAGAAAAGGCCATTTCAAGATGAACACACCTGTTTGTCTAATTAACTCGATTGCAGGATTACTTTATAAATGGCCGTTAAATTTATTTTATGTCGTATCTGGATACAGCTTTGAAAACTTGCTTTTTTAAAAAAAGTTGATTGAGTTCGTTCTCTTGGGCAGTCAAATAATAGAGTAATTAGATTTAGCGTAATTAGATTAAAAACGGTGAAACACAAGTTATAATTGGTCCATGAAATAGCAGATTGGTTGACCGCATGGTATCATCTGCTGTACAGCACTTTCTGTTTGAAAATGTTTGTTAGATTCATTTTTTGACTTTAACGAATTTTTTTCATTGTTTTAACTGGTCTCGGCGTTAATGGACAAACATTATGACTTTAATTGGATTATTCTTTTAGGCGGCGGAGAGCGGGGGCGGTGGATTGGGAACCAAAAGGCGTATTTTCGATAAACTTGAACAGAAAAAAAATTGCATGTGAAATGAATGGTAGTCTCTCTTTCTCTGTTGAGAAGAAAAGTTTAGCATTTTAGCAGGAGTTTACAATAGTTTATATATAATATATATATATATATATATATATATATATATATATATATATATATATATATATATATATATATATATATATATATATATATATATGTATATATATATATCACATGTACATGTGTATATATATAGATAGATGTAAATATATATATATATATATAATATATATATATATATATAATATATATATATATATATATATATATATATATTTATATATATATATATATGCCAATAATTGGCAGGAACACATAACGTCTAAATGCAAGATAACATAAGAACAAAAATATTGAAGAAATGACCTTGGCCAGTTTTGTATATCACGTCATTTTCAAAACTCGCCAGATATCCTCATATGTATATGTGTATTGGGGCTGCAGCTATTAGTATAAATATCGTTTAATCTTTTTACATATTATTGGTTTTAAAAGAGTGTGCATGTACCCCTGAATATGTTGATGAAGATAGAGACGTTATTAGGAATATAGATAAGAAATTGAAATAACGTGATATATTCAGTGATGTATTGAGAACTGCAAAAAGGCGTTTTTAGGGTAATAAAAAGAGAGAAACGTATAAAACAAAATAACGTGTATTGCCGTGTTTTTTTTATTACTCTAAACAAAGATATTCTCCTTGTGTTTAAAATCTTGCAAGGTGATTTGGTAATTAAGAACAATAGTACAAAGAAAAAAATCTGACATTACCAAATTATATGTACATCAAATCCCATGAAATTCATGTGTCGAATTATATGTTGGTTAACTTTGCAAATCACTGGGAAAGAGAGCTGAAAAGCATAAAGTATGTTTTAAGATATGCTCAGGTGAGCAGTGCAGCTGCTGTTAATGTTTAAAGATAAAAATCGTGTTATTGATTTAACAGACACTAAAAGAATTTAAAAACTTGTATATTCTGATATGTCAGAAAGAGGTATAATCGAGAGTAATTTTATAATAGAAAGTTTTGGTAAGGATATAAATATCAGAACAGGAATGCTTCCACTTGATCTTTTGACCTCAGCTGGAATATGTAAAATGTACAGACTTTAAAGAGTGCAGTTAAGCCTTTTCTATATAGCAACTAAATCGTGCGCTTGTTAAAAGATCAAGAGCCCTGCGAAAGCACATTGCATGAACAGCGCACTTTTTTTTCGTCAAAAAGCGCCCCCTATTCCTTTCAAGTGCCAGCGGCCTTTGTTTTAAAACTGTTTTTGTACTTTTAACGTACTATTCTTTTATCCTGTCACATATAATATGAATTTCATACAAGTTCTTTTGAAAATCTACAGACAGACGGAGCCGGTTCCATTTTTCCTTGTGGTATTTTCCATATATAAAAAACAACAAATACACACAGATTTGTGTGGGATTGTATCTGTAAATATATATATTTTTACATGCATATATGTGTGTGTTTGAACGACTGTCAAATACACGAAATTATTCACAAAAGGAATCTAAAGACTTAGCGATCTAAAATGACGAATGGACGTTCAAAGTACAGTTGCTGGTTTGTGTGGGTTCCATTCAATTCCACATCGAAATCACATATCTCCGTAGGGGGTTAACATCTCACATGGTGCACTGTAGGCATTACTTCGGGTCTTTGCATCGTCCCTTCGGCCCTTAGTTGCAACCTCTCTCATTTCTTATACTGCACCTCGGTTCATATTCTCTTTCTTCCATCTGACTTTCCGCCCTCTCTAAAAATTGTTTCGTATTGCAACTGCCAGGTTTTCCTCTTGTTATACCTTTCAAACCCTCTTACTGTCAATTTCCCTTTCAGCGCTGAATGACCTCATAGGTCCAGCGCTTGACCTCTTGCCTAAATTTTATATTCTATTCTATTGTGAATCGCTTATCCTAAAATGGGTAGAGATGTTAATGGTGACATAAAAAAACAGAAAGAATGACTGGAAAAAGCAAGAGTAAAGCTGAACTGGCGCTTGAAGATTTATTCCTCGATCAATCTTCATCTCTCCATCTTACTGGGCGAACTTTCCTGCATTTTTAAACGCGAACTGACACAGATGAGCGGAACACGTTTCCTACACGTTTTCTTCATGTTGCTCTGGACATTTTTATGTCATTTTACGTATGTTTGTTTTGTTTTTCTTGTTTTACGAATCTTGGTTATGGACGTGCGATCGTGCTGGCAAAACTGATTTGTTATATATAGTCACAGTTCTCTCTCTCTCTCTCTCTCTCTCTCTCTCTCTCTCTCTCTCTCTCTCTCTCTCTCTCTCTCTCCTACTTCTTCTTCTTCTCTTCTTCTTCTGGGATTATTTTCAAAAGTATTAATAGAGCAGAGAGCTGTTGTCGATCTTCTTTTCAGTATCGATGTGTTTAGCTATAAATATAATCCTTTGTATTGTACTAAAAGACCATGGCTTTCAGATTTCGTATCAGGAACCTTACGTTCTGTCGTCGCACTGTAAAGTCTTTTCATTCCTCCAACGTTATAACAGGTTATGATTTATGCAAGTCTGTCATTTCTGTTAAAGGCCATTGATTCGAGAACTTTAATTTTGTACGATGTACCCCAAGGCTGGGAGCAGTGGTCGTGATTGTGCTTTGAATAGATAAAGGGAAGTCTTTATTATTCTCTTTTGAGACACGTCCTCCTCTCGCTGATCTTTAAGCATTGTTATGTACGAGTAACTCCACATTATGTGTGCATATCGAGAATGAACCCCTGTCTTACTTATGTCAAATTCAGAAGGCATTGGTTCGAATCATAGACATGGTGGATGAACTTATATAAAATTAATTTTGGTTGCATGTTGTATCCCAGGGTATTTGTTGCTTCATGTGTGTATATATATATATATATATATATATATATATTATATATATATATATATATATATATATACATATACATATACATATATATGGATTTTGATCACAATCACCGTGATTCATATACAAGCATTAAACTACAAATGTCCTTCAATATCGAATTCGCTCTACCTCGGAAATAATATATTTTCACATATGTTACCCGAGGGGAAATTTTTTAGTTGATAATAAGTTCGTCGTCTCGTGGGCTCGAACCACTGAAGACAAGAACTCAGGACTACAGTGCCGCGATTTTAACCACACGGCCAACAAGTTGGCTTAATCGTATATATATATATATATATATATATATATATATATATATATATATATATATATATATATATATATATATATATATATATATATATATATATATATATAATGTATGCTTGTGCTTTTATTTCTTAAGGGGAATCAGTTCAACACGCTCATTATATCAAAGCAAACAATAATTGCTACAGTAGTAACTTGAACACGTTCTTGAGACATTTGCATAGGGCTACTGCAGAACGGAAAACAACAACTACATACAAGGAAACGAAGGGAAGGCTCCTCAACTCTCTCTCTCTCTCTCTCTCTCTCTCTCTCTCTCTCCGCTTCCAGATCCCGAGCGAGACATGTTTACCGCCCCCCGCCCCCCCCCCAACCCCGCACGGTCTTCCCAGCATCTTTCCTCTTCGGAACAGAATCCGGAAAAGGCTTGAGGGCGCTAAAAGGATCATAGGATGAGTGCGATGACCAGAAATGGACGTTTTGCAACAACTAAAGTGAACCTTATTGATTCCGGCGAGAGGATGTGACGTCACGAGAGAAAAAAGATGGTTTTCTTTTTTCTTTTTCGGGGGGGCTCTGCGAGGAAGATGCGACGTCAAGGTAAAAAGAATGGGATAAAAAAAAGTAACATGTTTCTCCTTAGCGGAGTGAAGAGAGAAAGAGGAGGGCGTTGCGCTAAATCTGTTGCTTTTGTTCTGCTTATGCTAATTTCTTTATGATTTTATTCTACTGAATTCGGCTTCTTCAGTAATTTTAATGGAGTAGATTGGTTTGGGTTTTAGCTCATTCTTTTGCCATTATTTCATGACCAGATAGAAAGGGTTCTAATTGCCAGAAAATATGCTTTTCCTTTCTTACACATCTTTTATATTTGTAATGTGCAATGCTTGTAGGAGGAAAAAGTTGAAAGTGAATGCGCACAAGGGAAATGTTATGAATGAAAACCTGGAGATTATGACCACTGATTATTAATATGGCTAGCGTAAGACTAGAAGTAGTTGGTTCACAGTGGTAACTAGGAGAAAATGGAATGGATGATAATAGAATGAGAAAAATAGTGAATCCCGGGGTAGGGGGAGGAAGGAAGGTGGAAAAAAGTTAAGTATATATTAGTTTAACCAGACCACTGAGCTGATTAATAGCTCTCCTAGGGCTGGCCCGAAGGATTAGTTTTATTTTACGTGGCTAAGACCAACTGGTTACCTAGCAACGGGACCTACAGCTTATTGTGGAATCCGAACCAGATTATGACGAGAAATGAATTTCTATCACCAGAAATAAATTTCTCTAATTCTTCATTGGCCGGTCGGAGAGTCGAACGCTGGGGCAACAGCGTGCTAGCCGAGAGCTCTACCCACTCCTCCAATGAAGAACTAGGAAGGTGGAAGGGTGTATGTAAAAAATTGGAAAAAGGGAAAGAAGAGTTTATGAAGCCAAACTTGGTTCTGTGAAAGTAAAGTATGGCTTTGAATAAAACAAAATGTGAGATACATAGTGTGGTAAAGATGTTAGCATAGAGAAAAATTGGGGCAGAGTGTTTTGAGGTGGTTTGGTCATGTAGAAAGACTGAAGGAATGGTTAGTGACAAGTACGTAATTCTTACCTGTCGGGGAGAAGATGGAAAGTGAAACCTCGTAAATTGCAAGATAGATGGAGTCGGAAATGTACTGGAACAGTGCTTTAAAATCCAAAAAATAAAGGAATATGCACAGGTAGTGGTAATGGGCGTAGTATTTGTTGGGAGGTTTGACACACTGTTGATCAGTGATCAATGTCAGTGGAAGAATTAACTGGCATTTTTAGTAATTCCAATGTTTAAAGGATTCATGCTTGATTCAGTAGTCGCAGTATGAATGTGGCAGTGACCAAAGTTTTGTTTTTCCTATGAAGGCCATCCGTTGTTAGAGTTAGTTGCTAATGTGAATAAAAGACAAACACGCATATATATATATATATATATATATATATATATATATATATATATATATATATATATATATATATATATATATATATATATATATGTTTTTTTTTTTTTTTATGTGTGTGTGTGTTTAATAAATAAATAGCACGGCAGTTGCTTTCAATCCTGACATTTTGTTCTGGATTTTTGGCTGTTTTTCATTTTTTACCTAAATTCTGAATTATTGCGTTTGCGTCCAAATTACATAATACCCCCGCAGACTTTTCTTTTATGCCTCGCAATCTTTTTTTTTATAGCAACGTTTATTTTTTTCATTTTTTATAGTTTTCTAGTTTTCCCGGTTTTTTATTAACTGAAATTGTTCATTGAGCCTTAAGATTATACTCCTGCTCATTCGAAAACGTTTTTGGATTTCTTTTTCAGTTTTATTTTTCGAATGACCAGTTTTCTGTGTCATGCAAGTGCATGATTAGTCTATTCTGCATCCTTTTTCTACCATTCTGTCTCTCTCTCCCTTTTTCGCAATGTCCTTTTTCCGTATCAGGCCTCACCCCCTTCCATGTCAGGTTGTTAATCCACTTGAATCTTCTCTCTGGGATGAATTCTGAATTTCGTCGTATTGCCTTAATTGATAAGTAAAACGATCAGCAAAAGCGCTTTTCGTTTTGGAATCCTCTTCCATTTTCCTCTGCTCCTCTCGTCTTTATTCGCATTTTTCTCTCTCTTATTTTATTTTTCTAGAGGGGAGGGGATTCAGTTGGAAAATGTTTTAGGCAAACACGGGCATTTGAACTTGTTTTTAATGCATGCTTTCGCCGGGATGATCCGAATTATAATCTTAGGCCCACTGGAGAGGCATCTCTCCCTTGAATGATTTATTGCTTTTACGAAGCATATATACAAGTCTCTGTCACTTTCCCGTTAGGCTTTATTCCGTTTTTGACGTCATTTTAATATGCGTAGAATTCTCTGATTCCAGAAATTAATACGCGTAGTTTTTCTGCCGAGCTACGAATGGCTTTTAGATGCCAGTCAGACCTGTCAAAAAGATTATTTTGTGTATATTTGGGAAAAGGACCACGCCCTTGGAATTCTGTCTGTACCTATTGCTTCCATATCAGAGCAGCAATTGCCTGAATTTATTTACTCATAGAGGGAATGTCAAATGTTACGAGACGAAAGATTTTGGATGTCGCGTTTCAGGAGAGAAAACAGATTGACAAGTATTTTTGACCCGAAAAAAATTTGTTTATCTTTAAAAGATAAAAATGAAAATCTTTGGCCTCGGATCTATTCTAGGGCTAAATTCGCAGGTAAAATTCATAAGATTTTCATCGTTAGATCAGTGAGAGTTCTGTATAGAGTCATGCTTATGGAAGCAAATAGTTTCAGAGAGAAATAAGCAAATGAACTGAAGAATTTCAGGCTGGGATGGTGGGAAGGAAGTTCAGGCGACCGAGACTAATCTCTGGGACCGCGGGAAAGCACAGTCTTGCAGATCTATTTAGAATTCTTTATTTATTTATTTTTCATATTTGGAAGATATTTTGTTTAGTTTGTTACTTGTTCTTGTATCTCGTTGATTGCTATATTTCGAATTTCAGTATTTATGTATGCGCATAAAATTGATCGAATCTGCTACTCAATTTTTACCAGATATTTAAATAACTGTAATAACCACTTGGATACGCTTGTCACAACAAAACATAAGATCCAAATGAAAGAATATGAAGAAAGTCTGATGTGCGTAGCAGGGACGTCAGAATTTCTTTATATCAGATCAGGTGGGTAACGTGACCTCGTTCTGATCATCCGGATGCTGGTTCGAATCCTGCTACGGACATGAGAATTGCTTCATATTCTTTCATGTGGGTCTTAGGCTTTGTAGTGACAAGTGTTTCCAAGAGGTGGGAAGAAATTGTAAAGTTGAGAAAGCACTCTGGTTTTTACAATTAACTGCGCATATGTATGTACAGACATACGAATAAGCACATATATGCAAAATGAATATGTGGAAGATATTTAAATGCATGTTATGTGAAATATGCATAATGAAATTATATGACAATGAAGAAAAAAGTAAACAAGTAAACAAATGCTCCAAAGTTTCTTCGGAGCAGTCGAGTTTTCTGTACAGTGTATAATGTTGTATGAAACTCTCAGCCACGGCCCATGAAACTCTCAGCCGCGGCCCGGTGCTGGCCTATGTTGTTGTAGCGGTGCCAGATGCAAGATCATGGCTAACTTTAACCTTAAATAAAATAAAAACTAGTAAGGATAGAGGGCTGCAATTTGGTATGATTGATGATTGGAGGGTGGATGATCAACATACCAATTTGCAGCTCTCTAGCGTCAGTAGTTTTTAAGATCTGAGGGCGGACAGAAAGTGTGGACGGACAGACAAATAACCATCTCAATAGTTTTCTTTTACAGAAAATTAAAACTGAAACCTGTACTATGCATTCCTGTTCTCAGGACAGAAACAGTAAGTGTCGAAAGAATAAAATGAAGGGGATTCACATTATCATCCACTGGTTTGTTTGTATGTATGTATGTATGTATGTATGTATGTATGTATGTATGTATGTATGTATTGTGAAGAAGTTTATTAACATTTTTAGAAATAATGGCTAGGAAGTACATATTTTATCTATTTACAGATAAGACGAGACGGCTGCAATCTCCTTCAGTGGCCCGTATGAGATTCACGAAGCAGGTAAGTGCTTGGGTGTACTGTATGTTGTTGTTTATCTCTGTGGTCTTGTGGCATCGCCTGTTTTAACTAAATAGAATGTCTGGAGATTACGACCAGAGCGGTTCACTGCTACCCAAATGTTGTTCTTTGTGTATCTCGGGTCTTACCAGTTCGTGTGTTTGAGCCTTGTGATGTTAGGTTCATGTCAGATTGGTACTATTGTGCCGGCTTTGTCTGTCCGTCCGCACTTTTTCTGCTCCCACTTTTTCTGTCCGCCCTCAGATCTTAAAAACTACTGAGGCTAGAGGGCTGCAAATTGGTATGTTGATCATCCACCCTCCAATCATCAAACATACCAAATTGCAACCCTCTAGCCCGAGTAGTTTTTATTTTATTGAAGGTTAAAGTCAGCCATAATCGTGCATCTGGTAACGATATAGGCCTGGCCACCACAGGGCCGTGGTTAACGTTTCATGACCGCTGCTTATACAGATAGATCTGTTTTCGGTGGCCTTGATTATACGATGTACAGAAAACTCGATTGCGCCGAAGAAAATTCGAGTCATTTTTACTTCTTAATTCTTTGACTATGGTCCTGGGAAGTATAGGGCAATGTCTATCTGGGCTACTCTATTGAAGTTTGGCTAAGATTCTACGTTAATTAAAGGACTCCAAAGCTGAAAGTTTTCCTTCTTTAGTTAGATAAAAAAAAAATAAAACTCTTGAATACGGCCCTTTCCACATTTTTTTTTTTTTATGACAACTTCATATATTAGTCTAGCATAAGTAGTTACTGCAGTCGTGAGTTTTCAGAGACTCGCTATGAGCGGTTATTGTTACTTGTTAGGTTACAGAAACGAGTGACGTCACATTATTTGGATTTTGGCTGTCCGGAAAATACTTTAAAATGCAACGCTCGCCTGATCAAAATTTCGAATACCTAAGAAAAATCTTACGAACTCTCCAGCACACAAAGGCGCACATTTATGATTGCCAAAAACTCTCTTTGTTAGGCTAAAGGTGAGTTGGAACTTTAAAACTAATAGGATATTCCTGCACTTTCATAAGTGTCCTGAATTTTGGATCGAACGTTGCTCATACACAGGCACAATGTGAATAAATTGTACTTTACTTCATGATCATAATTTTAGAACTGCTATACCCAAGAATTACAAATTTAGCCCAGAGGCTTACTGCGCACGGGAAAAGAACCTATAATCAGCATTGGACAAGTTAGAACTTTGAATATTGGTTAATCTACCTCTTGACAGTTATGCGCATTGCTTAAAGTTTTGTGTTGCCATTATTCATTTCTCTGAAGAATATTACCAATATATTTGGAGCCCTCATTCTGTTTAATCATACTCATTCATAGGACTGGTTAGCGGAGCATAGCTTTACTTCCCTCGATCCTATCTCGCTGACATACGGTAGCTTCATTGTCTCTTTTCAGAGGGCTTTCTTTATGGTACTTTTCCAGAAGGTATAGAGAGGATACCCACTTCGATTAGTTAGCCAATTATCACCAGCAGTCAGGCCACTTTCTGCCGCATTACCTCTTTGGAAATCAGTATTCCTCAGACGACATTAATCGGTAACTGGTTCTTAGCTTCTGCTGTCGTGCTTTGAAACTCCCTTCCTTTGTTTTTTCAGGGTCTTATTGACCACCTCCCATTCTTCAAGGGCACAGGACTTCCGGTCCCAGTGTGATAGGCCTGCGGTTTGATTCCTTGGTGATCCGAACCGGTAGAGGACCTTTTTGTTCAGTTCAATTGTGCCTTTGTTTGCATAACCAGTGAATTCAGTACTTGGTAGTTAGTTAGTTGTAGCGGTTGCAATCAGGATGGAGGAGGGCGTGGATGGGGCTAGCAACCTCACTGTATAAACAAATGCTGAGAACCAAAGGTTTAATACTGTTTAGAGCCTATCCCTATAAACATGATAAAAATGTATACATGTAAACGTGAACTGATTCAGTGCTCTGCCCGCGCTTGCTAGGTCCCAAGATTGCTCCTTGCCTGCAGTCTTGGGTCAAGAAAAGAGGATTGGGGCTAGCAATCTCGTCACTGGAGACATGCTGTACCCTTCTACTACCATTTCATCCGAAGGCGAAAAAGCTTAAGGTAAAAAAGTATTTGCATCTGACGTGTCTATATATATGTGTAGTGTATATACACACACACTCACACACATATATATATACATATATATATATATATATATATATATATATATATATATATATATATATATATAATATATATATATATATATATATATATATATATATATATATATATATATATATATATATATATATATATATATATATATATATATATATATAGGCCCTCCCTAAAAAACAAGACGGAGAAGATTAGCCACGTCTTTTTCTCACTATTTTTTAACTGAATTTGTGCTCCTTCATACTTCATCATTCTTCTCTGTGTCTTTCATCTCCCAGCCTCCGTAGCACTACCTATTAAAATAATATGCCTTTTTCAAAGCTGTTTCAGTTTCACTTGCCTCTCTCTCTCTCTCTCTCTCTCTCTCTCTCTCTCTCTCTCTCTCTCTCTCTCTCTCTCTCTCTCTCCGGAATAGTCCTTGTATTTGAACATAAAGTCATTGTACATATTTTTGTGATATTTTTATGATTGTCCACAGAAAAAGGGATATTATGTAACTCACTTCTCCCCCCCCCCCACTCTCTCTCTCTTTCTCGTTTTTACTGGAGAATACTCTGTGATTATAATTTTAGAATTTTTATTTTTTTTCATGAACTCCATTGTCATCAACTTTGATGCTGCGAGACCAACATAACACAACATTCTCCACCGCCCTTATCATCTCTCTCTCTCTCTTTCTCTCTCTCCCTCCCTCCCTCCCTCTCTCTCTCTCTCTCTCTCTCTCTCTCTCTCTCTCTCTCTCTCTCTCTCTCTCTCTCTCTCCGCCTTAGATCCGGAAAAAACGTAATCTTTGCTACATAGTTTCTCATGTAACATTTTCAATCTAAAAAGTTATGTTCTGGAGGTCACGATATAGCCAGATATAGACTGCTAAATAGATAGATTAGGAGAGAATGTCACAGCAGTAATTATATGACCTGTAGAAGTTAGCAGATGAGAGGGCCTGTATACTTTTGCGGAATCGAATTACATGTTTTGAATCACATGCCAGTACGTTTATAAACATTATTATTATTATTATTATTATTATTATTATTATTATTATTATTATTATTATTATTATTATTATTATTATTTCCCAATTGCCGCTGCAGGAGGGACCGCCTGAAGCTCCTGGTATCTTCGCTTGTTCTTGCTGAGGGGTCGTGCAGTCTTAAATTAGTATAATTATTATTATTATTATTATTATTATTATTAGAAGAAGAAGAAGAAGAAGAAGAAGAAGAAGAAGAAGAAGAAGAAGAAGAAGAAGATGAACCCTGTTCATATAGAACAAACCCACAGGGGCCGTTGATTTGAAATTCAAGCTTCCAAAGAATATGGTGTTCAATAGGAAGAAGATGAGGTAAACTATATAACTATAAAAATAAATATAAGGACAAGCTGAGAAGGTGGAGAAAGGTATAATTGCATTTCCGCTTGCGTGCGTTCCTATAGATGCTGTATACAAATGGTGCTTCCGCATCTTATATCTATGGAACTCATAGATACATTGCTTCGAGTCTCTTCTTCTTCTTCTGGAATTTTGTTTTTCCACGTGTTCCAGTCCACCTCCTGACCCAGAATGCCTTCTTTTGTCATTTAACCTCATTAGCAGCTTCAACAAAATTTATTGCAACTGCCAGGTTATCAAAGCCTTCCTGAGGTAAACGGTATCATTACCGTTTTTAATTTTTTGCACATTTCCAACAACAGTCTCTCTTTATTTTTCTCACAAGTTTAGTACCTCTTATGATTCCGTCTGCCCACTTTATCTCATACTATTGAAAATATTATTCCTGCAGTATATTAATTGTCTTTTATTTTAAATTTTCTTCACCTTTCTCTTACACCGCAGTTTTCAAGTTTTCTTTTTTATTTTCTTCACTTTTAGTTATATCCATCCATAATCGCGAATCAGATCTCAATATATATTTGCAATGCCCTGGGTTTTTCCTTCTTGCTGCTCTCTCAGTCGACCAAGTTGCACATTAATAGTTGGAGGCTTGGTGGGAGTACTAGGGGGAAAGAGGATCTTGGGACCGGGGAGTGGGAATGAGGAGGGAGACGGTTAGTGCTTGCTTCCCTACTATTCAATCTCGCGGCCTTGTATGCAAGTCTCTGTACTAGACATGTAACCAACGCCATTCTGTGATATGGGGCTGACTTTGACTTCGAAAATTGTAAAACCAAATTCCATTTTTTCGCTAGTTACATACTTACACACTTAAGTAAATCCTTTCTCTACTGTGGCAACAGCAATCTGTTAGTTAAACAAAACAAAAAAATATTGTTATTAGGCTTTTCCATAGATGTGTTTTGATGTTAAAGGATAAATATAATGAATGTGAGGCTTTAACACAGCATTATAAGTACAAGGAAAGGGAGAAAGAGATAGCTATGACAATGACTTTACTGACATTTTGTTAGGGAGCGCCACATGAATGCTTTTCTGGTGGCGTTTGTAAACTTAGAATGTAGAGGAGTCATGGCCCCTGATAATAAGTTCGTCAATAACGAGGACTGTTCTTGTTTTGGAGTACAGTACAACAGTGCGCTGAATAGATCTCATACCTCGATTTGAAAGAAAACAAGTAGAAAATTCGCCGAAGTTTCTTCGGCGCAATCGAGTTTTCTGTACAGCCGCTACAGCGTATGATCAAGGCCACCGGAAATAGATCTATCTTTCGGTGGTCTCGTTATAATGCTGTATGAGCTGCGGCTCATGAAACTTTAACCACTACCCGGTGGTGGCCTATCCTATATCGCTGCCAGAAGCACGATTATGGCTAACCTTAACCTTAAATAAAATAAAAAACTACGGAGGCTAGAGGGCTGCAATTTGGTATATTTGGTGATTGGAGGGTGGATGATCAACATACCAATTTGCAGCCCTCTAGCCTCAGTAGTTTTTAAGATCTGAGGGCGAACAGCAAAAAAGTGCGGACAGAATAAAGTGCGGACGGACAGACACAGCCGGCACAATAGTTTTCTTTTACAGGAAACTAAAAGACACATATATAAAAATTTACCAGTTTTATCGGAAATAATAGGAGAGGGAAGAGAGACGGTAGTACCAAGAAAGAATAAAAAAAAAATTGACTAGTCCATGGACTACTTAGAGATGAAAGAGGGAATGGTTATATGCACGAAGAAATGGGGAACCAAAAACATCACAGGAAAAATTTTTATTAGTTCTAGATACCTAACTGAGATATAACGTTGCAGAAAGATAAAGGGACAGGTCTATTACGCATAGATGAAAATATGTGTCGATAGTATTTTTGGCTCGGCGTCAGTAAGCCTGTCCTTTATTGTAAAGATTTATAGTACGCCCAAAGCGTCATCCACACTCGCACTCAGACGCTCTTGCATAGTGACATACTTTTACTCATCCCGAAAATACAGTTCATAGTCGACTAGGAAAAAGCGGGAGCATTTGAAAAATGACTCGCACCCTGTACATAAAAGCATTCATGTTTCATTTCCTGGATAATCCGGCACTTAAAACAAGAACTGGCATCTCTCTGATCAGGCGAAATTATTAAAAAGTTCTTTATGAAATATTTAGTCGGGGAAAGGACCCGAATGCCCGGTCCATTACCGGATGGATTTAATTGCGCAGTTTTTTTTTTCCTCTCACTTTTTCTGGCAGAGAACAACACCGTTAAATTTAACAGTATATTCACCGGCGCTGTTAATTAAAACGGGAGAATTTTAACGTCGCGTCGTGTTGTTACGAGATATTCGGTGTGTCTGCTTTTTTTGTTTTTTAATGCAAGAGTGTTATTGTGGTACGTGTGTTTTAAATGGATGTTAAATCTGTCCCTTCCTTTGGGGCAGGCTCGCTCTCACCCATTGGACGGAGCGGGTTTCACTGGAGTGACTGAGAGTACAACGATAATTTATCGAATTCCGGTCGTTTTTACCTTCTTTCGTGCTCGTTTGTGGACGCGTTGGGATTCCAAAACATCCCCAGTAAAAGTTACTTATTCTTAATTAATACCGTTCTTGATTATCTTGCCACCCCCTTTAGTTACCGGGCTCTTGCCATGACGAGAGCACGAGAGACCACTGTGTGATGGTCGTCGTTTTGTAAGAAGGTCCATAAGAACCATTCGATACAAGTGAGGTGACCAAGTTGTGCACTTACCATGAGAAGTAGTGCTCGATGGAGTTACTGGATTTTATCTTAGTGCAATTTCGCTGATTTAGAATGTGAAGACTGAAAAAGTGAAAGAAGGGGTTTGAGAGGTCTGAAATCAAAGTTGGAATGAACTGAAGGCTTTATTGAAGAAACTGGAAGAAATGGGGCAGAGTGGTACGTTTTAGGAAGTTATGGAGATTGATGAAAAGATGTTTAAAAAGACTGAATGAAAATGGAAGATTGAATGATTCGCGTGAGAAGCGATTGAAATACTTTAGATATCAATACCGTGATAACAGCTGTTGAAATGCTGAGAGAGAGAGAGAGAGAGAGAGAGAGAGAGAGAGAGAGAGAGAGAGAGAGAGTAGTATTAGAATTAGTAGCAGCAGTACTTTATGGTTTACCATTTCTCTTGCATTCAGTTGTTCCCAGGAATAAGAAGAAGAGGAGGAGAGGAAGAGAGAAAACCAAATACGGAACTGGGAACATTTCAGTGGAGTATCGGATTTATGGAGATGCAGCCCCGGAATTGAAATTTGTTTCCGTTTGATACAGCGGCAAGAAAACAGTGTCGGATGTCCATGTTGCAACGTTGCAATTTCTCGTTTGTTCTGTCTTTCGTTCCGGTAACAACGTCGTCTATGTTGCTATGCACTTGTGTCATTGTTACTGATTAAAATTACGGGTGCTAAGTTTGATTGTTTAGTCGTTTATTAATGATTTGTTTTATTTCATCTTGTAAAATTTCTCATTTAGATTTATTTTTAAATCATGTAGTTGTCACTGCTAGTTGTTTGTTCCATTTATGCACCGTATATATATATATATATATATATATATATATATATATATATATATATATATATATATATATATATATATATACATATATATACATATATATATATATATGTGTGTGTGTGTGTGTGTGTGTGTGTGTGTGTGTTTGAGGTTGCGCGCATGTAAAGAGCGGAGGACGATAGGTGGATGAAGAGTATTTGTATCATATTTATTGGAAATGTTCAGTCTACGGGCTTTGAACGACTGGTTTAGTTTGGTGGACCTGTTCTTGAAATATAATTGCTTTTCCCATATATATACTGTATATACTGTGTGTATATGTATATATATATATATATATATATATATATATATATATATATATATATATATATATATATATATATATATATATATATATATATACACACACACATACATATATTTATACCAGATTTTTTAAGTTATCAAATTAAGTTAAGTATCAGACACTCCGTCTTTTCGATATCCGAGACTCCACTGACACACTTCGTAGTGAGAGAATGAACCCCCACCATCCGTTTGGTCTCGTTCGAATCACAGCGGCGGATTGAAGGAACAACAACAACTCGAAGTTCGAAGCCTGAGGCTCCCTCGGAAATAAAGGCGGAAAGTCCTGATGATAACACAATAGCGATTGGCTCTCGCTCTCTCTCCAGATTGGTCAGGTTCTTTGCCAACTTCGCAGTCAAATCACATTTCCAGGATTCCAGAGTTCCAGCGAGGGAAGTGTGTTTTTTGGGAGGGGCTGTATTTGTTGGAGAGTATTTGAAAGGGTGGGGAAATGAGACCACGAGGGAAGATGATGTAGAGAAGGAGGAGGAGGAGGAGAAGAAGAAGGAAAGATGTATGGAAACTACGTGAAACTGCCAATGAAATGACAGCATCCATTCCCGGGAGTCTCTTGTTGTGCTAGAGATTTGTATTGTTTATAGTTTTCATTTCTTGGAATGTATTTGAAGCCGTAATTTTTTAAAAGTTTTGGTTCGTAATACATTTTGAGGGTTAAAAAATTATTTTTGTTGATACCCTATAAAGAGTTGGTTAATTAATGAAAGCTATATTAATATTTATTTAATGAAATATGCAACTTTTATCAACTTAAACTGTTGACATCTTGGTTTTAAAATACATTCAGAGCAGAAGTACAATTTTAGGTGTCGACACATGAATATCTGATTGGTGAAACATGTCAAGGCTGTAAATGAAACCTTAGTGGCGTGCCTTCATTAACTTACAAGAAACTTTCCTGTAGGCTTTATTTGTGCTAAATATCCTTATCATTAACTTTTGACACCTCAGTTTTTATTCATACTTTGCAGTTGAGTTAGGAGCAGTTTCCGGGAGAATTTTGATATTTTCAATAACATCTGCAAAGGATTAGAATCAGTTACTTTACCAGTTATGCACGTGACTGTGGGAAAAATCTTGTGACAGAGGTTATAAGGTAACTTGTGTTTACCAGTTGCAGTTGCACAGACTGTACAAAAAAATAATTAATACTAATAGATCAGCAGGTTTGTAACTGTTACTTTGGCACAGAATATAAGAATTTGTGGAAAAATAAATACATGTACGGTGATAAACCAACACGCCTATATCGGTTCAGTAGCACAGAATTTATGTAGAGATAGTTCATTCTTTTTGCACTCGCTAGGCCCGAGTTCGAGTCTCCGGCTGGCTAATGAAGAATTAGAGGAATTTATTTCTGGTGATAGAAATTCATTTCTCGCTATAATGTGGTTCGGATTCCACAATAAGCTGTAGGTCCCGTTGCTAGGTAACCAATTAGTTCTTAGCCACGTAAAAATAAGTCTAATCCTTCGGGCCAGCCCTAGGAGAGCTGTTAACCAGCTCAGTGGTCTGGTAAAAAAAAAACTAAGGTATATAAGGTAACATTACCAGTTACGGTGCTGAAACTTTACGAAAAATAATTAATTGTTATTAAAAGGCTGGATTCCTGTACCGCTTACCAAGGACAGATTTTAACGGAAAAGAATTAATCATGATGAAAATCTATGCCTGTATTAGTTACAGTGGCGCAGGGTTTATGGACAAACAATTAATAATAGTAAAGTAACGTGCTTGAAAAGTAATTAATTGTTATTGCATGTAGCCTGCCTGTACCAGATAAAATGTAGCAAATCGCGCTTTCCGTCCATGGCAGTGTTTTTGTGCCGTAGCGAATTTTGCTGCGTCAGAATCGACGAAGTTGTCGGAGTCCATGAAGTTGACGGAAGTTGGCGGCAAGATTTTCTTTCTCTCGGACGAAGTTTCTCAAGAGTTTGCCTTTGAAGTCTGGTCCTTTAGCGCTGTTATTATTATTATTATTATTATTATTATTATTATTATTATTATTATTATTATTATTATTATTTCGAGTCCGGTGAATATGTTCATAAAAGGTATATTTTGGGGATGTGTACGAACACTTTATCCGCACTTTCAAATCGCATTATTTCTACTTCCTTACAAGGATGTTATGTCCTTGGTTCGTATTGTTTGTTTGTTTGTGTGTTTGGGTTTGTTTATTAGCATGATGACGCATCAAATTATGAGTGGAGTTCTACGTAAATCTGACCAAAGGCTCAAGGCCTCGTGACTGCCCAGCGAGTAATTAGATTTGGGAGCGATAGGAATGGAACTTGTGAGCCGGATGGGGCCCTTCTTTAGAGTGTGGATTGATCAGCCTTGGCGGAGGTTTGCGGTCTCCAAATGCTCTTTTCTTCCCCCGTTTCCTTTTTATATGATTTTGGCTCAAGTGAATTTGTAAGATAAACTTTGAAAGCTAAACTCGAATTCTGGAGTTGTTTTCTCCTTTATTATCATGTCTTTCTTCTTCACCATCCTCTCTCTCTCTCTCTCTCTCTCTCTCTCTCTCTCTCTCTCTCTCTCTCTCTCTCTCTCTCTCTCTCCTCTTCTTCGCTGTTCATCATCTTTTCATTTTTTTTCTTTATCCAAGTCATTTGCTGTTACTACTTAGGTTATTCTTTAGCCGTTTTCATCGTTCGCTGCAATGTTATTTACTGTAGACGAATGAATATTTCAGAAAAAAATATGAATAAGCAAATGGATATTTTACCAAAAAATATATAATTATTTAATGAGCATATAATTCATACCTCGTTCATAAGATCATTTATTTTTCATGCCCTACATAAAAGCTCGCTTCAAAACTCCGGCATTTCTGCCTTTGAGAAAATATTATTCCTGTGTAGTAATTATGGACTTACATAAAGGCGTTTATTCAATTATAGAAAATATATATATATATATATATATATATATATATATATATATATATATATATATATATATATATATATATATATATATATATATTTATTTATTTATATATATACATGTGTGTGAATATAAAAATTATATATATAATATATATTTATATTTATATGTATGTATGTATGTATATGTATATATATGTATATATTTGAGTGTTTAAAATCACCAGAAATTCTTTTCTGAAATGTGTGACCCTGAGGAAGAGAAAGCAGATTCCCGTGCGTTCGTTAACAGGCCGATTTAATTATACATTTGTTTTGAAGCGAAAACAAATGCTAGATTTAATAGGCGTGAATTTTGTGTCACGGGCTCAAACTCCGTTTGTTCATTAAAACTAGTTTTTTTTTTTTTTTTTTGTCATTTGTTATAATGAGATCTGCTTCAGTGCTTCACTGCGGAGAGCGAAAAAATGAAATGTATTTTACTCTTTCATTTTTCAGATGGTTTTGAATTTTTATGTATTAGAGTTCCATAATTTTTTTTAATCGTGTATATCTTTACATTTTTTTTATTTTAAGAGTGGGAACTTTTTCGTGTTTATAAGTCATGTTCTGTAGCCATTTGTATCTAATATTTTCGCAGTAGTTTCTATTGAAAGCTTTTACTTAGCTTGCCATAACGTTCGTATTTTTAAATATCTTTGAGAATTCACTTACATCACCTATTCTCTCTATTCATGTATGTATGTATTGTATTTTTGTATGTAAGTATGTATGCATTTATGTATGTATGTATGTTATATGTATTAACTTGTGCTATTAAAACTGTCTGTTTTATGAAATCTGTTGTAAAGTATAATTAGAATGTCCCTTTTCTATGAAATCTAAATAGTCGAGGTTTTGCTGAAGCGTACAGTTATTTTTGATAATTTATACAGTTGTTTTTAAGAATTTATTATGTGTTATGATTTCCATGTAAAGGTAATAACATAAATTACAGGCAAGTTTGCCATAATGAAGTCGTAATATAAATGAATGATTGGATATATAAAAAGTTTGATTTGTCTTTCGTGGAATGAGTGAAAGATATAAAAGAGAGAGAGAGAGAGAGAGAGAGAGAGAGAGAGAGAGAGAGAGAGAGAGAGAGAGAGAGAGAGAGAGAGAGAGAGGAGAGATTATAGGTGCTACCAATACATACAGATGTATAAAGCGTTATTCATAATCATCATCATCATCATCATCATCTGAGTATTCCACACGCTTCCTTATTACTCCGTATTTAATGTATTGGTGCCCATTATCCGCTTTAGTATTACGTTCTCACTTTCTGTAAGTAAATGAAAATTTCAGAAAAAGATAAACATGAATAAGTGGAAGGATTATTTTACCAACAAAAAGTTTCATGAATATAAGATTCGTACTTCGCAGAGGCCTACATTTTTCCTTCGTAAATAATGGTTCCCTTCAAAAGTGGCATTTTGCGTTCGAGGAAATAATATTACGATGCAGTCATTATGGAATTACAAAGAAGCGTTTATTTAGTTACTAGAAATTTGGACACGAAAGTCTCGATGTTTGCTTGATGACCAGAAATTCTTTTCTGAAATGTCGGGCCCGGGGGAGGGGGCGGGGGAGAGAAACAAATGCCCGTGTGTTCATTAACACGTGGATTTAATTATACATTTGTTTTGAAGAGAAAACAAACGTTAGGTTTAATCGAGGTGAATTCGGTGTCACGGGCGCCAACTCCGTCTGTTAATTAAAACTACGGTTTTGTTTTGTTTTTTTTTTCATTTTGTCATAATGAGATATGCTTCAGTGAATGCACTGCGGAGAGCGAAAAATGAAATATATCTTCATCTCTTTTTTTTATGATTTTCAGTTTTATTTTTTAATTTTTTTTTTTTTTTACTTTGTTTTTAAAATGTTTTTCCGAAGCGTGCGTCCTTCCGTAGCACACGGTAACTGTGCACCTCCTGTGGGAACATTAGCAACTTAAAGACGGGAGGGGAGGGGGGGGGGGGGCTGTTGTTGCGAATCTCCTTCGTCGCCCGCGGTCAGAGAAACGATTGGTCAGCAAATGACAGCGTCTCCTACTTATCCTTCTCCCTCACCTCTGTGTAACCAGTGGGTCCTTCTAGACTGATGACATTAGCAGAGTTTGTCAGAGGAAGAAAGAAATTTAATCCATTATTCATTTTAGCCGCTACTAAGTAACTGCTACGTCGCATCAGTAAGTTCAATTCTAGAATATTAAAAAAGAATAAAATATAACGAGCTTTGTGCGTTTTGTGAATTTTCTATACAGTGTTAGCGCTCGAAATTTTAATCTGACGTAAACGGGCAGCAAATTTTCTTCAAATAGTTATACGAATTACC
Organism: Macrobrachium rosenbergii; assembly: GCA_039081455.1. Classification (NCBI taxonomy): domain Eukaryota; kingdom Metazoa; phylum Arthropoda; class Malacostraca; order Decapoda; family Palaemonidae; genus Macrobrachium; species Macrobrachium rosenbergii. The sequence goes on along the minus strand of JANJGK010000010.1, from coordinate 46,387,977 downwards.
AATATATGCGTATGTACACTACGCTTTTGTCGTCTTACGTGTTATAATAATTTGAGTTATCTAGAGCCATGTGTTCGTAGTTTACCTGTAGCAGTTGAATTTTCTCTTTTATTATTATTATTATTATTATTATTATTATTATTATTATTATTATTTGTCCTAATCAAGACTGCTGAGTACCACCACAAGTTGGATGAAATCTAGTCTGATCAGACGAAGTTTGAGCGCCTCTCTAAGAACCCTACAGATGACATTAAGAAAGAAGCTAACAGTATTATAAGCATTATCAATGCAGCAACCAATGCAACACACCTCCCGCCCATCATCGGAGACCACAGCTGGGATACCTGTACAGCAATGTTAAGACTCACTAGCCCGGAAATCCCCTTCGCCCTATCATCAGTCAAGATGCCAGCACCTACATATGGTTTGGCCAAATGTCCCGACCGAATCTTGACGCCCTACGTGCCAAGTACTGTAGACTATAGCCTGCGCTCATCAACGGAATTTTTGGAAGAAATCCGAGATTCCCCCGGGACAGGAACTATCGTCTCCTTGGGCCAGTAGTCTTATTCACTAATATGCCTGTTGATGAGACCATGTACCTCATCATTGACCGTGTCTATAGGGACCCTTCTACACCTCAAGTGAATATCCCAGAAGGATCTCTGCGGGCCGCCCTCGAGATATGCACTAAGAAGGCATCTTTGCCACCAATAAGGGCCAGATGTACCTTTAGGTGTCCTCTTCGAGAACTTCTATATGGGAACCGTGGAGGAACGAGTCTTTTCCCGTATACAAAAACCACGCAAGTACGCCCGATACATAAACGACATCTTCGTGCAAGCCGACTACGAAAATGAAGTAGAGACTATCCGCCTCACATTCCAGCAGTGCAGTTCCCTGAATTACACCACCGAATTCAGCAGTAACAGCCAGCCCCCTTGCCTCGACGTCTTTATCTGCAAGACTGAAGACTGCCGAAGAACCTCTGTTTATACCAAGCAGACTAACTTAGGCCTTTGCCTGAATGAAGACAGCGAGTGCCCTGCAAGGCATAAGAACACAACCATCAAGGCCTATGTGAGGAGGTTTTACCTGGCAGGATACCCACTGAGAACTCGACCGTGTCTCCCAGATGCTCATTAACAACGGGTACTCCAACAAACAAGTAAACAGAGAAGTACGCGCAGCACTGGATCGATGGTACAATGAGCGAGAGAGGCCGCAGCCCCATCCCCAGGAGAAAATCAAGCTGTACTACAAAGTGAGAATGCACCCACAATACCAAGAAGATGAAAGCATCATGAGGAAAATCATCACAGAAAACGTATTCCCCACTGGAGTTGACACCAAGCTGGACCTCTTTGTCTACCATCAAAATTGGGTCACGAGAGATTTAATCAAGAAAAATAACCCAACCTCGCTGACAAGAGATCCTCTGAAACAAACTATTGTGGTCTACCAGTTTAAATGCCCTGTCCGTGGATGTCCCGGCTCATACATTGGCATGACCACTATGAAACTGTCGAAGAGGATTTCATGTCACGCACAAGAAGAAGCGATAAAAATCCATGCTAGAAATGCACCAGGGCGTCATCTCCCGTGACAGAATTATCAAGAACACCACGATAATTGGGGGAGCCTCCGACTCGTGACGCCTACGACTACTTGAGGCACTCCTCATCCGGCAAGAGAAGCCCTCTCTGAATACGACTCAGGCAGTGCTCTTCCTCTCCACAAATATAAGAGGACAACAATACCAAGACTTGCCACCAACACCAGGACGAGCGACACCCCCGGCCTAGAAACACCAGATCAGATGAACAATCCTGTCACCAGTGGGAATAGATGGAGGAGAACAGCAGGCCGTGATGTCACCCACCACCCAGTGATGCCACGCCCCTACCCTGCCGGTCAGCGAGACTGCAGCAGCGTGACCTTCATGCCTGAAAAGTTGGCTTGAAGAAAACTTTCACCAACCAATAGGAGACCACCAACCTGGCCCGGTCAATCAAAATTCAGCAAGAGGCCTACCCCCTGTTGACCCCTGACTATCAACATCAATCTACTCCTACCCTCAGCCGTGAACATACCCAGTTGGAACTGGGAGAAACGTTGGCGAAATAATTGCATACTCTAATTGACAAATACATACACTGACTATGTCCTCCATATTTAAATATACGGATGTATGCAGTCCCTGAATTTCGACTATTTCCCTCCTGAAGATGAATAACATCGGAAAGTTACTCGCCCGATGCAGTAGCAGAGAAATTAAATGCAGCTGATACAGCAATTTCATTTAACATTACCTATTATTATTATTATTATTATTATTATTATTATAATGCCCTAGCGCCGTGCGACGCAAACGGCATCTGTGAAATTCCTCCACTCATGTGTTTCCTGTGCTTTCACTTCACCTATCACTCATCTCTAGCCTCCAGACTCTTATTTCTTATTCTATCAGAGCTGAATCTTCCAATTCTCCTGGTGCCAAAAGGAACCCAGAAAGAGAGAGAGAGAGAGAAAGTATTATCAATGAATGCAATGTGAAAGGATGTTATTATTATTATTATTATTATTATTATTATTATTGTTATTATTATTATTATTATTATTATTATTATTATTAACTATATTTTTTCACATTATTATTAGGTACATAATTTCTGCATTACCTCACATCACTCTTTCCCATTATCATGCGTTTTTGAATATTTCACAAACAAAAATGGAAATAACTGAATGAATAGTTTACCGAGAAGCATTTTTAAAGAATATATGATTCATTCCTTGTTCAAATTTTCATTCCCTCCATAATGGCTTACTTGAAAAAGTCTAGCATTTTGCCATCGGGAACAACAATGTTGCGATGCAGTCATTATGGAATTATAAAGATGCGCTCATTCAATTACTAAAGAATTTATTTATTTGCATAAAAGCCTCAGTGTGTTTGTTTAAATTGACCAGAAATTCTTTTCAGAAATGTCAGACCCTAAGGAAGAGGAGACAAAGGCCCCTGTGTTCATTAACGGGTCGATTTAATTATACATTTCATTTTGGAGCGAAAACGCCAAATTTAATCGACGCGAATTCTGTCGACGGCGAAAACACTGCGTGTTAATTAAAGTTTCAACTATTTTTTTGTCATCATTTTGTTATAATGAGATCTGCTTCAGTGCCTCCTGCACTGTGGAGAGCGTAAAATCATTTTTTTTTTCACTTCGTTTTTCCTAATGATGTTTTCTCTTTTTTTTCTCTTAATATATTAAATGAATTTTGTCTTTATTGTGGATGCCGCTAACATTTCAATCTAAGGTGATGTTTACGGTCTTTGAATTCCTTGTGACCTCAGATCATTTACATGGTCTTAAATTCGTTGAACATTTCTGATTCTTACTGGTTTTAAATCTTTTGAGTATTTTTAAATGTTTTCATATAAATAATGTTAATGATTTTAAGTATTTCTGATGACTTAATCTCAGTTGGATGCCTTTAAACCTTTCAGAAATATTGTAGATCTGTTGATGACTTTCATATCTGTTTGTTGCTTTTAGAAATTTTCCTCGTGCTTTGAAAAGGCTCATGTTTTCGCATTTTAGATGACAGAATATTTTTTACTTATGTTTACAGTTTTTCTAGTAATACTTAACAATTTTTCCTTTACCGCCTATTGTTTTGTGAAAACCAGTTGTTTTGCTGTAGATTTCATTACTGCACTGGATACCGCGGTAGGTCCATATTGTAATGAAAGTTATAGTTGGTATTGTTGTTGATGATGATGTTAATATGGTAGTATAAATTGAATTCTTAATAATTCGTTTGTGTTGTTGTAGTACTAGGAATAATAGTAGTAGTTGTAGTTTTGTTTGAGTTTCGTCAGTGGAATTCGTGGGAATTGTAATGTAGTCGTAGATGCAAAACATTGTTTTTTTTATATCAAACGATTTAATAAACAGCTCAGCAGTGCCTTCTCCATATAAAACAAATAAAAAATGCCCCGAAGTTTCTTCGGCCCAGTCGAGTTTTATGTACAGCGTATAACCAAGGCCACCGAAAATATATTTATTTTGGTGTTCTCGGTTTAATGCTGTAAGAACCGCGGCCCATGAAACTTTAACCACGACCCGGTGGTGGCCTTCCTATATCGTTGCCAGACGCACGATTATAGCTAACTTTAACCTTCAATAAAATAAAAACTATTGAGGCTAGAGGACTGCAATTTGGTATCTTTGATGATTAGAGGGTGGATGATCAACATACCAATTTGCAGCCCTCTAGCCTCAGTAGTTTTTGAAATCTGAGGGCGGACAGAAAAAGTGCGGACGGACAGACAAAACCGACACAATAGTTTTCTTTTACAGAAAACTAAAAAATGAAAAGAAAAGGAAAGAAATATTCCTCCCTGGGACCGGAAGTAACTTCCGTATGGGATGTAAGTTTCATGCCGCGACAACATCGAAGGAAAGTTCGTCTCACCGGAAGGCATTTGCATCAGTTCGACTCGACTTCCGCTCTTACTGTTTATTTCTGTTTGCCTTTTGGCTAAGACTTCTGCTCTTACTGTTCATTTCTGTTTGTCTTTTGGCTAAGACTTCTGCTCTTACTGTTCATTTCTGTTTGCCTTTTGGCTAAGACTTCTGCTCTTACTGTTTATTTCTGTTTGCCTTTTGGCTAAGACTTCTGCTCTTACTGTTTATTTCTGTTTGCCTTTTGGCTAAGACTTCTGCTCTTACTGTTTATTTCTGTTTGTCTTTTGTTTGTTTTTATTTGTCTCTTCTCTTATTACTTTTTCCCTCACTTTGATGTTCTTCATGTTCTTCGTATTGTGGAGTTTGAATTTTTTGACCTTTGGATATATAGTTCTTAATCTCATTGTGTTTTAGACTTTGACCTTAAATATTGGTCACATTGTAGAAGAGAGAGCATCGATATTTTACACTATACGACCCTGGTGGAAAACGGAGGGGACTAGAGAACCAAATATGTTATAATTTAAGGCCCTTCAGTTTATAAAATTATATATATATTTTTTCTTTTTACCGGCTTATTATTATTATTATTATTATTATTATTATTATTATTATTATTATTATTATTATTCTGTTGTCATTAGTATAATATTAAATGACACCATTATTGTTTGCGGTAGAAGTAGTTCTCATGTTAGGTAAAGGTTCTAATACATATACCACACGTGTTTTTATAATCTATCTATCTATCTATCTATCTATCTATCTATCTATCTATCTATCTAATATATATATATATATATATATATATATATATATATATATATATATATATATATATATATATATATTTATATATATATATATAATTATATATATATATAAATGGATGTATTGTGTGTGTGTGTTCCAGCATAACTCTGAAACGCTTTGAGAAATTTCAACCAAACTTGGTATACATATGACTGACTATCCGGAAAAGAATACTGTGGAGGTAAGACATCACTAGCACCAAGGGGCACCAAAAGGCGGGGTGGGAAGGGCTTCCCTGAAAGGGGGCTGGTTTTGCCCCTAAACTTAGCAACTAAATAAACTCTACGGGTTTATCATAACTCAATTTGGTATACATATTACTTTACTATATGGAAAAGAATACTGTGTGGGTAAGGCATCACTAGCAACCAAAGGGCACCAAAGGTGGGATGGGTGGGAAGGGCTTCCATGAAACGGGACAGTTTCTGTCCATAGACTTAGTAACTAAATAAACTTTACTTGTTTATCATACCTCGTTTTGGAATACATATGACACTATCTGGAAAAGAATACTGTGGGGGTTGGCAAGACATCGCTGGCACCAAAGGGGGTGACGTAAATAACCGAAAATGACAGATATTAGTGTCTAATCCATAGTTTTCAAGGTCGCTGAGAAGAATAGGGACATTTCTGATACCCTTTAAGCCCAAGTTCAGCCCTGATAGGAATAAGGGTGAGAAGGGCTGAAATTTAAAATGTAAAAAATGTTGGGCAATGTAATAGAAGTAACTATCTTAACAGGAAAGGGAGAGAGAGAGAGAGAGAGAGAGAGAGAGAGAGAGAGAGAGAGAGAGAGTGAGTTTATTGATTGTCATTCAGAGTTTTTCCAGGAAGCGCGGGGTTGGTCAACTGGTAATATTATATAACTTCAATTTTTTTGCAAAATTTTGTAGTTAAAGATGGTGAAATGCGGTACAGATTTTAAATGAAAAAATATTAATCATGATGAATTCACATGCCTTAATTATTGTGACACAGAATTTATGGACAAACAATGAATCAGGAAAGTAACATGCCAGAAAAGTAATTAATTGTCGTCGTAAGTAACATGTCTGTACCAATGACAGCGCAGCTAGTTACGCTTTCCGTCCATGGCAGTGTTTTTGTGTCGTAGCGAATTTTGCTGCGTTAGAATTGACGAAGTTGGAGTCGACGCAGTTGACAGAAGTTGGCGGCAAGATTTTCCTTCTCTCGGACGAAGTTTCTTAAGAGTTTGTCTTTGAAGTCTGGTTCTTTAGCGTAGCTGTTTTTAGTAACTTTATTATTATTATTATTATTATTATTATTATTATTATTATTATTATTATTAATGCGATTCCGGTGAATTTATAAGGAATATTTTTTGGAGATGTGAAAGAACTTTCTATTCGTACTTTCTTATCGCTTTATTTTTTACCGCCTTGCAAGGAGGTTATGTCTGTGGTTCGTATAGTTTGTTTATTTGCATGTTTTTTGCTCCTTTTTCTGTTTGTTATTATCATCAAGCATAAGGTTATGTGTGGATATTTTCACGAAAAATTGACCTTCGGAAGGCTAAAGGCCTCGTGATAGGCAACACGTGATTAAAATTTGGGAGCGCTAGGAATGGGACTTTTGAGCTGGAAGAGGCCCTTTTTGGGGCGCAAATTGCTCAGCCTTTGCGGAGGTTTGCAGTCTCCAACGCTCATGTCTTCACTGTTTGTTTTTCATGTGGTCTTTAAGTATCATGTATTTATAAGATGTATTTTATAAGATATAAAAGAAATTTGGAGTTTTGCTTCTTATCATTTTCTTTCTTTTCTTCACTATCCTCTGGAGAGAAATTTGGAGTTTTGCTTCTTATCATTTTCTTTCTTTTCTTCACTATCCTCTAATTCCTCCATCTTTTCCTCTTCAGTCCTCATCTTCGTGATATTTATCTTTTTTTAATTTTTTTTTATCTTTGTCATTTCCTTTCATTACTTACGTTAAACGTTCAGTTCAGATATTCTCTATCCGTTTTCATAATGCACTGCCGATAAATGAATGTTTCAGAAAAAATACGAATAAGGATTTAATAATTTATCAACAAAAATGTCTTTTTGATGAGTGCTTTATTCATATTTCGTTCATAAGGTATCTATTTTTCATTCCCTACATAAAAGCTCGCTTCAGAACTCCGGTATTTCGGCCATTGTGAAAATATTACGGTACAGTCATAATGGACTTCCATAGAGACGTTGATTTAATTATGAAAAATATTTTTGAAAATACTCAATTATTAAAAACATATGTGTACTGTATATGTGTGTAATTATATATATGATATATATATTATATATATATGTGTGTGTGTGTGTGTGTGTGTGTGGGTTGTGTATGTGTATATATATATATATATATATATATATATATATATATATATATATATATATATATATATATATATATATATATATATATATATATATACAGGGTGTTTCGAAATTAGAGCACTCCCCCTCTACAGCATAAACTAAAATTGATATGGGCTATGGACAAAAACAAAAGTAATTCAGAACAGGTATTTGTATAAGTTTCTCTCTGAGTATTTAATATTTTGTGTGGCCTCCATCTGCCTGTACCACAGCCTGCATTCTTGAGGGGTATGATGTCTTTTGACTCTTGAGAAAGGACTCCAGGCCTTCCAAGATTCTCGCTCTTTTCGCGATGACAGTCATATGGATTTTTGTTCCAGTTTCTTTTAACAAAGGATTCATCTCTTTTAATGTATTTAGCTATCCAGGAACGTGAAATGAAGGATGCGCCTGCATCCCTGGCCTCTCTGAAGGTTATAGCCCGGATTCGGTCAATCCATCTGATTTCCTCCGAGTCGTTAGCTATGGCTGTATCTAACTCCGTCACTCAGTCTGAAAATACAAGAAATGTAAAATGAAAAATAGCTTAATAGAAACTTAAAATAATGTACTTGGAGATAGGCCATAGCAGAAAACTTCATAACTTTCCACTTGTTATGTGGAAGGGGGGCCGTCTAATTTCGCTCGTATGTATATATGTATATATATATATATATATATATATATATATATATATATATATATATATATATATATATATATATATATATATATATATATATATATATATATATATATATAAATACATGTATGTATGTATGTATGTATGTATTATGAGTTTGTTGAAAATAACCAGAAATTCTTTCCTGAAACGTGTGACCCTGAGGAAGAGAAAACAGCTTCCCGTGCGTTCGTTAACAGGCCGATTTAATTATACATTTGTTTTGAAGCGAAAACAAACGCTAGATTTAATAGGCGTGCATTTTGTGTCACGGGCGCAAACTCCGTTTGTTCATTAAAACTCCAGTTTTTTTTATCATTTGTTATAATGAGATCTGCTTCAGTGCTTCAGTGCGGAGAGCGAAAAATGAAATGTATTTCATCCTTTCTTTTTCAGATTGTTTAGAATTTTTTTTTTTTAGAGTCTCATAATTTTTTTAATCATCTATATCTTTATATTTTTTATTTCATGGCTGAAAACCTTTTCGTGGTTATATGTTTTATTCTTTTGCCGATCGTATCTGTGATACATTGTCGATTTTCCTAATGAAGATTTTGTTTTTGGGTTTCCGTGACGTTCTTATTTTAAAGATTATACGAGGATTTTGTTTATCTGTAATCTGTCTGTCTGTGCACGTTTCTATGTATTTATGTATTATAATACTGAGGTTATTTGTTTATATACCCATCTTATTTATGTATGTATGTGTGTGTGTATATATATATATATATATATATATATATATATATATATATATATGTATGTATGTATATATAGAATCAAGTTATCAGAATTATCAGTTCTTTTGAATCTAATGAATAGTATATTTAAAATGCCGATTTTGTATATAGCCTAAACAGCTGAGTTTTTGTTGATGCTTGCAGTTATTTTTCATAATTGGTCTTTCTTGAATCATTCCATGTAAAGGTAATGAAACACAGTCACAATGTGACTGAATGGCTGGATCTGTAAAAAGAATGATTTATGCTTTGTGGAGCGAGTGAAAGTTATAGTATTATGGAGGTACAGATGTTAACTAGAATTGGTCCTAAATGTAAAGAGAGAGAGAGAGAGAAAGAGAGAGATTATAGGTGCTGTCAGTGAATTCATATTGAAAGAACGTAATTCTTTATCATTATCATCATCATCATCGTCATCGCCTCCAGCGCCGTATGACGCAGTTGCGATACAGTATTCCATACACTTCCGTATTACTCCATATTTTATTTATTTGTGTCCATTAGCCTCTTCAGTTTTCCACTTTCAGTCTCTGTAAGTAAGTGAATATTTCAGGAAAAATTAGCATAGATAAGTGAAAGTATTATTTTACCAACGAAAAATTTCATGAACATATGATTCGTACTTCGCAGAGGCCTACATTTTTCATTCAGCTCTTCAAAAGTCTGGGATTTTGCCTTCGAGAGAACATTATTTCGATGCAGCCATTGTGGAATTACAAAGAGGCGTTTGTTCAATTACTAAACATTTGTACACAGAAGTCCCGACATGTTTGCTTGAAATGACCAGAAGTTCTTTTCTGCAATGTCAGACCTTGGGGGGGAGAGGGGGAGATGGATTTCATTTAATTATATATTTGTTTCATAACCAAAACAAACACTAGATTTAATCGGGGCGAATTATATAATGTGTCACGGCCGCAAACTGCGATTGTTAATTAAAATTCCAGTTTTCTTTATCATTTTTTGTAATGAGATCTGCTTCAGTGAATGCACTGCGGAGACGGAAAAATCAAACATTTCTATATTTCTGAAATGACTTTCAGTTTTTTTATTCTTTTACTTTATTTTATTTTATATTTTTGTGTCTTGCGTCTTTGCTTATCACACGGTAATTGTGGTTCTTCAGCTGTTGGCTGCACCTCCTAGGGACTCCAGAATAGCAAATTGAATTTCATTCATTGTATAAATCACCAGTTTATGCGTATGTACAGTTGTACACTACGCTTTCGTTGTATTATCTGTCGTAGTCAGGCATAGTTTACCTGTAACAGTTGAATTTCTTTGTCTCCAGACTCATCCCATCATCCAGAAGATGACCATGTTTCGACCAGCTCGAAACATGTCGACAGAAAAATTACTGAAAATATCAGACGGACGTCAGAAAAAGAAAAAAGAAGAAATACCACCGAAAATACAATCAGGAAAATCTACGGTTTTACATCCCATGTTTCAGTAACCTGCTGCAATGCATGAGAATAAAGAATGTCATCCGTATTCTTACGGATGACATTCATCCGCTGTTACATTCGTCAAAATATGAACATTGGACAATTATTGACTAATATTGATGTGCATGAAAAGCGAATTATAAGAAGAATTGAGAAAACTCGGTATAAAATCAATTCACAAAATGAAGCCTTTTTATTCAAGAATATATTATTTATTATTATTATTATTATATTATTATTATTATTAGATACATAATTTCTATATATCAGTCCCATCATCAGTCACAACAAGTAGGTATTTCACAAACAAAAATGGAAGTAACCGAATGAATATTTAACCCAGAAGCATTTTTAAGGAATATATGATTCATGCCTTGTTCAAAAGAGCGTCCAATTTTCATTCCCTCCATAATGGAAAAAGTCTGGCATTTTGCCAACGGGAAAAATAACATTGCGATGCAGTCATTATGGAATTACAAAGATGCGTTTATTCAATTAATAAAAATATATATAAATGCATAAAAGCCTAGGTGTGTATGTGTTTAAATTGACCAGAAATTCTCTTCTGAAATGTCAGACCCTGAGGAGGAGGAGACAAAGGCCCCTGTGTTCATTAACGGGTCGATTTAATTATACATTTCATTTTGAAGCGAAAACAAACGCTAAATTTAATCGACGCGAATTCTGTGTCGACGGCGAAAACACTGCGTGTTAATTAAAATTTCAACTATTTTTTTGTCATCATTTTGTTATAATGAGATCTGCTTCAGTCCTCCTGCACTGTGGAGAGCGAAAAATAAAATATTTTTTTTTCTTTTCGTATATTAGATGGTTTTTCCTCTGTTGTTCTTCTAATTTTTTAGCTGAATTTTATTATAGTTATGACCGTACATATTTGAAACTATGCAGATGTTTACGATTTACAAATTGCATTATGACCGCAAATCATTTAAATGTTCTTAAATCCATTAAATATTTTATTTCCTAATCGTTCAACATCATTTGAATATTCGTAAATCTTTTCATAGAATTTTAGTGTCTTTAAATGGTTCGGATGATTTAAACTCTATCGTGTGCCTGTACACTTTTCAGATATTGTATAAATCTGTTGATGACTGTCATATATGTTTGCTACTTCTAAAAATTGCCCTCATGCTTTGAAAAGGTGATGATGTCTTGTAATTTAAATAACTGATCATTTTCCACTAATGGTAACAGTGTTTCCATAATGCTTAGCTTTTTTCTTATGGCTTATTGTTATATAAAAGCCA
>JANJGK010000010.1:46313691-46371191 GCA_039081455.1 Macrobrachium rosenbergii | reverse complement strand
TCGGGGAATTATTAAATATTTCAGTCACCGTCATAAATATAACGGTAATATGAGAGAGGGTCGAGACGGCATGCTTATAGCGGGAACAGTGGTGAGAGATTATCGCCAAGCTGGATGACAGTCAGGCATCATAAGTTGTATTTTAAAGGTCTTTCACATTCACAATTGATCCTTGATCCTCTTCCTGCCGAGAGCGACCAGATTTTCTGAACAGCAGCACCAATATGCAGTAAATGTGCCTCGCTGTCGAACTTCCACGGTTCCAGAGGTCCTTTATTCCTCACACCGTCTGACTGTGGAGCAGGATTCCTGAGGATGTTGTGCAATTGGAACCTCAAAAGTTCAAGCGAAAATTCATTTTATTATTAACCTGAAACAATTTTCCTTGTATTTTAATAATTTGCTTATATTTTGTCCATGTATGTATTAATTTGTTAATTTATTTTTCTTTTCTAATAACTGATCTCTTCTTTCTATATTTCCTTTACTTTCTGTAACTTATTTCAGATGAGCACCATATTCTTTGTAAGATTGAATTTTAAGTCGATGACCCTTATGGGCTTGTTCCATGTGAATAGGGGTCATCTTCTGAATAATAATAATAATAATAATAATAATAATAATAATAATAATAATAATAGAGAGAATGTATATGGATGCACATTACATGAAAATTACTATAAGATAATGCATGTTACTTTGCAGAAAGCAAGAGAGAGAGAGGAAAGTTGCGAAGTGTGAACGATGACGAGATTAATATTTACTTATTTGATGAGCGCAATCAGCAGATTTCACAAGCGCTGCGTAAACGAGTATTTTACTGTTTAAGTTTCGAAACTAATTACTCGTATATTCTCTCTCTCTCTCTCTCTCTCTCTCTCTCTCTCTCTCTCTCTCTCTCTCTCTCTCTCTCTCTCTCTCTCTCTCTCTCTTTCTCTCTCTCAGGCCTCATAGCTTGCATGGCTTACAAGTGATTAGACTCATGTTTGATACCAGAACGAGGCAATGAAACGGGTACCTGATCGATTGCCAAGTGTTGTGGTCGTATCGGGAGCAAATATAGAGAGAGAGTGTGAGAGAGAGAGCAACGGACGTGAGTGACAGTACTTCTTGTAAATGTTTACTGTCATTTCACGATTGAAAACAGCAGGGCCTTGGCTACTTAATCATCTCCACCGCGCCGGTGCGAAACCATTCGTCAGATAACCCTCTCTCTCTCTCTCTCTCTCTCTCTCTCTCTCTCTCTCTCTCTCTCTCTCTCTCTCTCTCTCTCTCTCACGTTACAACTGATCCCTTGTGACAGTGATGCCATAAGCGTTTCCAGCGAGGTCGACGTGAAGACTTGCTGGAGAAGTATGACGTCCGAAAACACTTAGTTCATCATTCCACACCATTGGTTGACTGCCTATAAAAGGAAAAGGTGTTTTCCTGGTATCAGCTCTTCTGGTACTTGTAAATACACGCATGGCCACCTGCAGTTATACGTTAACACTAAGATAAGTAACCGGCGGTGTACGTGAATATGTTTGTTTCGGGTACAACCGAAGTAGATTGAGATTGCCAGGTACTCTGTTTGTCCTATCAGAGAACTTAGTTTGGTGACCTCTCTGATTCAAGGCTTTCTTGAAAAGAGACTTAGGGTAGAGTAAATTATCATCATCATCATCATTTAGTAGTACTAGAAGTATAACTACAGAAAGTACATGAAGGACATGCCAGTTAGTGTTTACTCTGGCATGGTTTTCCGTTTCAGCTCAGATGTGACACCTATGCGAAGGGTGCAATTTCTTATCAGACTGAAGTGCAGTTTTAGGAGAGGGCAAATGAAAATATTTGAAGATATTTTTTCCATTAGGATTAAAACAATTGAAGCTGTATGAAGTTTTCAAGTTACTTAATATCTTCGGTATCGACGTATAATTCTCTCTCTCTCATATTTATATATACGTGTATATATACAGTATATAATTAGATATATATATATATATATATATATATATATATATATATATATATATATATATATATATATATAAAGTAGGGTAAAAGGTGCCATTTGGCGTCCTGGCGTCCTGAACATTTGGCGTCCTCAATTATTATTATTATTATTATTATTATTATTATTATTATTATTATTTGCTTATTTTATTTTTATATTTTTGCTGAAGAAAATAAAATGCATATATAACAAAAATTATGCAGTAAGTAGGGTAAAAGGTGCCATTTGGCGTCCTGGCGTCCTGAACATTTGGCGTCCTCAAGAAAGGGTGTCATTTGGCATCCTCGGTTATTATTATTATTATTATTATTATTATTATTATTATTATTATTATTATTATTATTATTATTATTATTATTATTATTATTATTATTATATTTTTGCTGAAGAAAATAGCATGCATATATAAAAAAAATTATGTAGTTGGGTAAAAGGTGCCATTTTGCGTCCTGAACATTTGTTAGTAGGGTAAAAGGTGCCATTTGGCATCCTGGCGTCCTGAACATTTGGCGTCCTCAAGAAAGGGCGTCATTTGGCGTCCTCAATTATTATTATTATTATTATTATTTTTATTATTATTATTATTATTATTATTATTATTATTATTATTATTATTATTATTATATTTTTGCTGAAGAAAATAACATGCATATATAAAAAAAATTATGTAGTAGGGTAAAAGGTGCCAAGGCTCTGAACTGATATGGCTGAACTGATATACATATATATACAATTCCTCTCTCTCTCTCTCCATATATATATATATATATATATATATATATATATATATATATATACACATATGTATATATACATATAAACCTGTACATATTGTTTACACGCAAACACAGTATAAGTATGTACATATACTTCTGTATATATATATATATATATATATATATATATATATATATATATATATATATATGTAGATAGATATGTATGTATGTATGTACGTATGTATGTATGTATAAAACAGTCAAACGTTACATGACTTTATCTTTCGCAAATGTTTGGTGATGTCGCCTGTTTATATTCAAATTCTTGGCACCTGTTATCAATTATTCAACTTATTAATGAAAAGCCGTCATTATTGAAATTCGTGATGAAATTAAAATATATTTCCATTAAATTTTCTCTCAGAAAAAAGATAAACTAGAAAACGAATCACTATACGAGCACACACACACACAGATACGTGAAAAGAAGTTGAGTGATTGAGGCATATCGTGTCGACCTTCCGGGAACTTTCACAAGACTGGCTCCAGCGTCTCCAGAGAATCTCCGGGCCTTGCTTACGGAGCCTCATCTTCTAGCGGAACTTTATTTATTTATACATACAATTATACATAATTACACATACATATATTTAGAAAAAGAGATGAAGAATTATTCCAAATCATTGCCATCTGCGTGAAGTCCCTGACATTCCCGGGAATCCCAACAATTCCCGAAGACCGGAGCAACTCAGTGGAGACGAAAATGTCTCTAGAATCCAGATGCGTCACGTGTCCGATTACAAAACTTGGGATAAATCAGACACAGTTCATCCGTATGGAGCGGACTCTCCTTCTTTGTGAAGACAGATGGTCAATTTCCAGAAAACGAGGAAGCCAGGTCAACGCAGACGTAGGAGACACAAGAAGGAAGAGCTTCGAGCGGGAAGTCTCCTCTTGCCATTGGATACCTCGACGTGGGGAAGCAGTGATACCGATTTCACATATTCCTCAGTGGCAACCTCTGGCGTGGCCTAAAATCCCGTAAGTGCAATGCCTACCACATATGCGAAATTGATTTTCCCACCTTCTGAGGATTGTAGTGTGGCAGGAACTTCCGCATCGAGGAACACCTTCAGCACTGGCGTGTTTCCTACAGTCAGCAGCGAAATAATTGGTTTCGGGACTCTGCATGGGAACCATCTGTTTTCACAAAAAAGCAGAGACGCCGTAGGCTCTTGGCTAGCTAACAGAGCGAAGAATGGGGAATGGCCCATCCCTGGTAAAACTAAACCCCCATTTCAGTGATGCTTTGTTGGCGAAGATGCCCCAGGGGTGAGATCAATTGTGATCGTTAAAGGCCAAAAAAAAAAAATATATATATACATATATATATATTCATATATATATATATATTACACAAATGCACACACATTATATATGTAAATATATATATATATATATATATATATATATATATATATATATATATATATATATATATATATATATATATATATACATATATACATATATAATGTGTGTGCGTGTGTGTATAATAAGTTGTCAACTTGCATGTGACAAATATATATGCAGGTAACCATTTGAAAGGTGAAAATTAAAGACAAAGTAACAAGTACTTTCGTGTATCTCGAACACTTCTTTGGGGTATAAATTACTCCAAAGTACCCCTTAAGAAGTGTACATGATACGCGAAAGCTCTTGGTACCTGGTCTGAAATTTTCACCTTTTAAATGGTTATCTGCATATATATTTGTCAATTGCAGTGTGACAACTTATTACACACACACGCACACACATTATATATGTAAATATATATATATATATATATATATATATATATATATATATATATATATATATATATATATATATATATATATAATGATATAATGTGTGTGCGTGTGTGTAATATACATACATATATATATATATATATATATATATATATATATATATATATATATATATATATATATATATATATATATATATATATATATATATATATTATATATATATATTACACACACATATATATAAATATATATATATATATATTTTTTTTCTGGCCTTTGACGATCACAATTGATCTCACCCCTGGGGCATCTTCGCCAACAAAGCATCACTGAAATGGGGGTTTAGTTTTACCAGGGATGGGCCCTTCCCCATTCTTCGCTCTGTTAGCTAGCCAAGAGCCTACGGCGTCTCTGCTTTTTCGTGAAAACAGATGATTCCCATGCAGAGTCCCGAAACCAATTATTTCGCTGCTGACTGTAGGAAACACGCCAGTGCTGAAGGTGTTCCTCGATGCGGAAGTTCCTGCCACACTACAATCCTCAGAAGGTGGGAAAATCAATTTCGCATATGTAGTAGGCATTGCACTTACGGGATTTTAGGCCACGCCAGAGGTTGCCACTGAGGAATATGTGAAATCGGTATCACTGCTTCCCCACGTCGAGGTATCCAATGGCAAGAGGAGACTTCCCGCTCGAAGCTCTTCCTTCTCGTGTCTCCTACGTCTGCGTTGACCTGGCTTCCTCGTTTTCTGGAAATTGATCATCTGTCTTCACAAAGAAGGAGAGTCCGCTCCATACGGATGAACTGTGTCTGATGTATCCCAAGTTTTGTAATCGGACACATGACGCATCTGGATTCTAGAGACATTTTCGTCTCCACTGAGCTGTTCCAGTCTTCGGGAATTGTTGGGATTCCCGGGAATGTCAGGGACTTCACGCAGATGGCAATGATTTGGAATAATTCTTCATCTCTTTTTCTAACTATATGTATGTATAATTATTTATAATTGTATGTATAATAAATAAAGCTCCGCTAGAAGATGAGGCTCCGTAAGCAAGGCCCGGAGATTCTCTGGAGACGCTGGAGCCAGTCTTGTGAAAGTTCCCGCAAGGTCGACAAGATATGCCTCAATCACTCAACTTCTTTTCACGTGTCTGTGTGTGTGTGTGCTCATATAGTGATTCGTTTTCTAGTTTATCTTTTTTCTGAGAGAAAATTTAATGGAAATATATTTTAATTTCATCACTAATTTCAATAATGACGACTTTTCATTGATAAGTTGATTAATTGATAACAGGTACCAAGAATTTGAATATAAACAGGCGACTTCACCAAACATTTGCGAAAGATAAAGTCATGTAACGTTTGACCTGTTTTATACATACATACATACATACATACATACATACATACATACATACATACATACATACATACATACATACATACATACATACATACATACATATATATTTTTTTTATATATGCATGTTATTTTCTTCAGCAAAAATATAAAAATAAAATAAAATAAATAATAATAATAATAATAATAATAATAATAATAATAATAATAATAATAATAATAATAATAATAATTGAGGACGCCAAATGACACCCTTTCTTGAGGACGCCAAATGGCACCTTTTACCCTACTTACTACATAATTTTTTTTATATATGCATGTTATCTTCTTCAGCAAAAATATAAAAATAAAATAAATAAATAAATAATAATAATAATAATAATAATAATAATAATAATAATAATAATAATAATAATAATAATAATAATAATAATAATTGAGGACGCCAAATAACACCCTTTCTTGAGGACGCCAAATGTTCAGGACGCCAAATGGCACCTTTTACCCTACTTACTACATAATTCTTTTTTTGTATGCACGTTATTTTCTTCAGAAAAAATATAAAGATAAAATAAATAAATAGTAATAATAATAATAATAATAATAATAATAATAATAATAACTGAGGACGCCAAATGACACCCTTTCTTGAGGACTTCAGGACGCCAAATGGCACCATTTACCCTACTTATATATATATATATATATATATATATATATATATATATATATATATATATATATATATATATATATATATTATATATATATATATATATATATATGTATATATATATATATATATATATATATATATATATATATATATATATATTCGGGAGGATGGGTAATAGGTGGCGAGAAAGAGAAAAACGATGCAACCAATCAAAATCCATTCAGATAAGATAGATTCATGAAGCGATTTCAGTGTTGGGTCAATGGAAAGGAGTGGATATTTTGTAGATGTGTTAAATGTGGATAACAAAAGAGCTAATTATGCAGGAGAGGAAAGGCTCGTCGTTGAAATTTGAGAACCCTTATGAAATTAAAAGTACATGAGCGAGCAATTAAGAGGCTGAAGAATGGAGAGACACGGAGCATTGATGGACATGCGATTGAGATGCCACAGAACAGTGCTGAGAGCGTGTTGACCAGGACTTCGAGGCTGTGTGTTGAAAGGTTCCAGAGAAGAAAGTAATTGTTACATTGTAAAAGTACAATCGTGATAGACGCGTCTGTAAGAAATTTTAAGAGCATGAGTTTACTTAATATATCAGAGGCGGCATGCGGCAGGGTATTGAATGAGATAACAGACTGACAGAATGGTAGAAGAACGGAATCTGTTGTGATGTGTGTTGTTAATTGAGAGTACATATAATGGATAGTGGTAAGATCAGAGAATCGATGAATCACAGAATAGGCGAAGCTAGGAAGACAGCAAAGTGTGAAACAGAGATTAGAAACATACTTAGAAGCCAAGGGAGTGTTAGTGGTAAGCCAACTCTCCTTTATGGAGCTTATGTGTAGATGTTGAATTAAAATGGAAGTAAGAGGTGGAACTGTTGGGATCTAGAAGTGGTAAAAAACTTTGCATATTAGAAAGAAAATTCCATAATAGCCATGAAGTGCTAAAGTACACTCAGAAAAAGCAGTTAAGGATACAATGTGTTTAAGGGGTTTGGCGTGCTGCTGATGAGCCTTTTACATAGGTGCATGAAGCAGCTGATGTTTTGAAAGTTAAGCATACAAAGTTCGTCCCGGATTCAGTAGATGAAGCATTATATGAATTACACACATATATACAGTATAATATATATGTATATATACAAATATGTATATATAATATATAACATATAATACACACACATATATATATATATATATATATATATATATATATATATATATATATATATATATATATATATATATATATATATATATAATATATTTATTATATGTACATATATATTGTAATAATACAACAAGTTTATTTAAATTGCGTCAAATCCTTTGCGCTTATATAAAACAAATAGTGATTGACAGTGTACATTATATAGAGGATATTTTGATTGCTACATAATCCTGCACTTAAACTGCAGCTGCATTTCTGTGATCAAATTATATTATTAAAATGCTCCCATGAAATATTGCTTCGGCTGATATATTGAAAAAAGGCCTGTAACCTAATGGATATTCTCTCTCTCTCTCTCTCTCTCTCTCTCTCTCTCTCTCTCTCTCTCTCTCTCTCTCTCTCTCGTAACAGAGAGGGGAAATGGAATATATCAGTCATTTTCTCTCTCTGTTTTTGTATATTTTACTTTGATATTTAACTCTATTTCAGTTTGTTTAAATATCGTTTTTTTAATGACTGTTACTTATCTACTAATAGTGAAGCATAGCGATGAACATATTCTTAACGAAGGAAGAGATTGTGAAGAAATAATACGAACCATTTTCTCTTTCAAACTGCCATCCTCTCATGCAAATCATTAGAAAAGTTCAATTTCACAGGTTGCGAAAAAGCTGCAGACTTACTGTTGCGAAGTGTGCAGAAACTTTGATTATGTTAGTACATTTCTTTTGCAAAATAGTAATGTACAGAAAGCAAAATCCCAGCACTAACTTGGATAATAGTAGGGGTGGCGACATGTAGGGAAAGTTGGAGTATAGGTCAAGGCTGTTTAAAGTAATAATAATAATAATAATTTTTTGTTGTCAATTAATACTGCTACTTCTGTTGCTGTAACTGCTTCACATGTCAAATACTTAAGGAAGAAAATGTTAAATGTGGGGTGGGCAGGGGTGAATGCACAGAGAGATTTGCGAAATGTGAAAATGGAGTGAGTTTTTTTTTCTGTTGACTGTAGGATAGAAGAAAGGAAGGAGTTATAAATTTTGAGAGTGCTTGTGAACTGACTGTTAAGAATAAAAAGAGGACAAATATTAAATAAAAGAATTGAAATTTATTAAGTAAACATTTATTGAGGAAAGTGTTTAAAGTAGTGTACAAATATATAGGCTACCATATATAAATGCTATAATAATAAGGCCATAAACTGTAAGGGGGTAAAGTCTAAATAATTCCCACATTCGTCCACTACTCAACAGAAATAAAATTTATGCAAAGTACACCGTTAAAGCAAAATGTAACAATCGAAGCTAAGATATTTCTGTTTACCTCGCCTCATTTATTTCATTCATTCATTTTCTTAATGATTAAATATAGATATTCTGACAAGTTCTGAATATTTTCAATCATCATAAAATGTTCTAGTGTACTTTAGTCTAATGTTGTAAAATCCCTCCTTATACAGTATTGCTCACTAAGGGGCACTTGAGTGAAAATGATCCTCCATCGTGTACATCTCCACAGCTACAAAGACGTCTTTCTTGAGATGTTCTAGACCAGCGTCCGGTTTTTGTCTTTAATCGATGAGAAACTGTCCATAAGACGAGAAGTTTGTAATTACAGAGAGCATTTTGCCGGGGGCCCAAATCTCCTCTGCGACGTCAGTACAGGCCAGCCCTGCCCTGTGGTGTCCGCCTCCCGCCGCCGCTTTAGGAGTACGAAGGTGATAGAGTCGTTGAGCAGCTGACCAAGGTGTGCAAGGTATATCTGATTGAAGGAAAGGCATCAGAGGAATGAACTGAAAACAGTCCTGTTCTTTTGCATACGGGAAAAGGAAATAGAGGTGGTTGAAAGAGTTAAATAGGCATATCTGTATTTAAATTGTTTGGGAAGACGCAAGGCAGGATTTTGGCAGAGAAAGTGAAACTTTTAACGGAATAATGTTACTCACATCATAGTTGATAGAGGGTGTTGAGGTTGTAGAGCAATGAATGTGATTTACTGAGAGCTGTGAGATAAAAGTATATCTTATTTTGAACCAGAAACTTGAGTAATTGATTGGATGTTTAATATTTTTGTAAAAATATTTTTATGAATAGGGCGACCAGAGAAATCCGTGTAAACACAGGAGATGTGGAAACAAAGTTCTTGGATAAACAAGGGTTCATGAATGGAGCGATGAAAGTGTTCGTGAGAGAGAATCCTGGAAATGAATGATGGCGGTATCAAGGTTGTGAGGGTAACTGGAAGCCAGGGTAGTGGATCAATAAGTGTATTTAGGTTAGGCAGAGGTACGGGAATGGATAGATTATTTAGCTCTAGAACTCTCATTTTGCTTCGGTTTTTCCTGTCCTAACCTTTCTTCATGAAAGAGGGAGATCTGTTGGCTCCTTCTTGGTTAAAATTAACCTTTCTTTCCTTCATTTACTTAATCATTTTTTCCTTAATGCTTAAGCTAGAAAAAGACTTTTATGTATCCATTTTAACACACAAAGAATTCAAGTTCAATATTTTATAGCTTAAAATTTTTATCCCTATATCAGGATATATTTGATTAGAGCGTGTTGCGTGAGTTGCCCAGTCGCTCTTTTCGCTGCCGACCAATTTGGATTTAGAGGCAAATTGCATCTGTCAGTTTCTTCTGTCATAATCCGATTCCCTTTGTCATTTCATCGAGTCACTCCCGAATTATTTTTGGCGGAAGATTTTAAAAAATGTTGAAACGCGGAATTGGTTCAGACCTGATATTTCAGTCTCATTTATATATGATCATATATTTGCAGGGCACGCATCTGCTCTCTCTCTCTCTCTCTCTCTCTCTCTCTCTCTCTCTCTCTCTCTCTCTCTCTCTCTCTCTCTCTCTCTCTCTCTCACACACACACACGCATATATATATATATATATATATATATATATATATATATATATATATATATATATATATATATATATATATATATATATACATAATTATGCGTCATGCATGTGTATTTGGTTTTAAATAGAGAAAGAGCGAGAGAATATATCAGAATTCCTGCGTGAACCACTCTCTCTTTCTCTCCCCATCAGAACCGTATGCTCTTTATTTATGAAATCCAAACCCCAGGACTTATCCGAATCTTCAGCACAGATAAATCCACTGGGAACGCGACGGGAAATCCCTCCCCCCCCCACCTTCCACAGAATGATAATAACCTTCAGGGCAAAACCAAGATGAATGGCAGTCTTCCTCTGGAGTGACTGGATAATCCACTTCGCTGGCAACATATCTCTCTGAGCTGACGTTTAGCCTTTTTCTGGGCAATAAATTTTGCAATCAGAACAGAAATGGAGAGAAGGGAAAAAAGTGACAGTAAAATGTTGAAGGGGTGGGGGGGGGATGTGCAAAGGGGAAATTGTGGGGGATATTCTGGAGCTTCAGTTGGACAGCACTGTCAGGGAATGATGGGGAATATGATAGCTTGTTTGGGACAGATGACTGTTCAGAGGTTTCTGGTGGTCTTTCGGCAATTGTTCTTGGAATAAATTGCCAATGGCTGAGCATCTCTTGACTGTTGCAAGGATGGAAAATGACAACAATGTTTTTTCGAGTGTTTGGAAGAGATTTTAGAGCTGGATTTTGATTAAATAGATATCCTCTACAGTATTGTTTACCTTATGCTAAGAAAACGCCCCCTTTGATCACAGAAGCGTGAATTAGTAGAGGAAACAAGATCGAAAAAAGGTTACTAACGAAACTCGAACTTGCTCAAGATCAGATCTTTAGCGCTTGATGGAGTAGTCATAAAATTTGGGCACTGTCCCCCCTATAAATATAGTTTCAAACTCTACCAAGGTAATTAAATCTTCACAATTGTCTCTTATCTGTAGTCACTGTTATCAGTTTCGAGAAGCTTTTGCTTTTAGAAAAAGTTAACATATTACGTGTCTCATACATATATACATATATATATGTGTGTGTGTAATAGATCCTCACGTGAAGATAAAAAGAGACACCAAGGCTTTCAAATTTTGCTTCAGAGTAATCTTCAGTACCCTGTAGGTGACTTTGGAATAAAAATTGAAAGTATCGGTGTCTCTATATTTTCACGTGAGGATCCCTTATTTACTTCAACCACGGGACCACAGTGCAAATACAAGAAATATATATATATATATATATATATATATATATATATATATATATATATATATATATATATATAATATATATATATATATATATATATATATATATATATAATCAGCACACAATCACATGTGGAACAGAAGTAAACTTCTTACACACATCAGGATCGAACCCAGGTCTTTAAATTGAAAGATGAGACCGCTGCCAACCAAGCCACACCTGTCATAAAAGAAGTTGGAACCTGAGTACCGCTGTACCTAAGACTTTACCTGGTCAGGCTAACTGCATGCATACCAGCTGAGTCGGGAAGTTGTGGAAAAAACGCTGGCATGCAAGCAGTTAGCCTGCCCAGGTAAAGCCTTAGGTACGGTGGTATTCAGATTCCAACTTCTTTTATGACTTGTGTGGCTTAGTTGGCAGCGGTCTCGTCTTTCAATTGAAAGACCTGGGTTCGATCCTGATGTGTGTCAGAAAATATATATATATATATATATATATATATATATATATATATATATATATATATATATATATATATATATATATATACTTGAAATGCTGCATTGTTGATGAACTCTCTTGTAGAAAAGATCCTTAAACTTAGGCACTTCATTCACATACTCAGGAGGTTCATCAGCACAACCTGGAACCACCAAACATTGTACCATTCCGCCCTGTCAGGCACGCATTGTCACTCTTCTTGGATATTTAATCCCATCCTTTCCCATGTCTTTTTCAGGGCATCTGTTAAAATATTTCCAGGTCTAACGCTTCCGAATTATATATTTTTTTCACCAGCCCGTCGTCCTCACTTTTCCCCACGTGACCAGTCGATCTTTAAAGTACTCTGATTCATCTAACTTTTATACGACTTTTATGTATTTACACATTTCTGCCCATTTTAATTTTACTTATTTCACATAACACACACACAGACACACACACACACACACACATATATATATATATATATATATATATATATATATATATATATATATATATATATATATATATATGTGTGTGTGTGTGTGTGTGTGTGTGTGTGTGTGTGTAGAAATTAACACATGGGAACGTGTTTCACAGAAGTAAATTTCTGACTCACTTCGGGAACTAACCCCGGGCTTTCAAGTGAGAGTCCAGGACGGGCGTTAGCAATTCTTCCGCATAGGCCTAAGTCATAAACGAATTTGGAACCTAAGCAGTTTGCTTACTACCGGGTTGGGAAGTTGGGTAAAATTCGCTGGTATGCTAGCGCCTGCGCTTGAAAAACCTCAGGTACGTAGTACACAGGCTCCAACTTATTTTATGACTTGTGCAGATAATTTGCTAATGCCATATATATATATATATATATATATATATATATATATATATATATATATATATATATATAAATAAACTTTTATATTTTGGAATGACCACAATGGCCTCTCAGTTTCTCTGTCCTACTATTTTTGGATATGTAGCCATTAAAATCCTTGAAATCTTTAAGGAAATTATAGAAGAAATTCTCCCTCACTGTAATTCGAACCCATTCTGATTGGAAAACTGAGGTGAAAGCTAATCAATTTTGTCTCCAATAATATTTGATTTCAGATCCTGTTTACACATTTCTTAAATGTACTTGAGCTTTTCGAAAGACGATATAAGCCCATCCTCGCTATGGGACTACCGTAAACTTGTGAGCATATTTGCCTCAGAGGTTGAACATATAGTCTATTTGTACATTGACCACTTTGTGTTTTTGTAAAATGTATCAGAATTCTATAGTCATTTGTACATAGGAGCGTAAATAGTTTCATACCCTTCTTTGTGATGCGTTGGAAAAGGAATTCCTTTTCTTTCACTGAAACACAAAGAAACATGTAAATTGAGAATTCATAGGGACCATTATTTCCACCCTTAAATAACAACGTGTCTATAATAGTATATGAATTTTTGAGTGACCGTGTCTGTTTATATTTGCGAAACGGATTGCAGACGGACAAAAAAGCCAAAGTGTGATCGACACATCGTTAATAAAAGGCCCAGATTGCATCGCTTCGATAATCTGGCGCTTAACAACGCGAATTGGATTCCCTCTGATCTCTTGTAATTATTAAAAGGACGCGATGAAATATTTCGGAGGACAAATAAATGGGAAGCCAGTTCCATTACCAGCTGGACTAAATCATTCAGTGTTTTTGTGTTTTTCTCTTTTTATCGGACCGGATTGTCGGTACATTCAATCGACACCCCAATTTTACCGCTAATTGAAAGCCTGTTGCGCCAGTGTTCCTACAGGCGTCAGTTTTCAGCTTATAGTTTTGCCTGCACACACAACACGCGTAGCTTATTTCTGTTTGTGTGGATGTGGACTTGTGTTCGTGTGAGAGTGTTGTGCTTGGTTGTGATTTTAGGAAGACATACTTGAGAATTAGTGTTTTCCTCATTGAGAACATTTTTTTTTTCGAGCAAAATTGTCAGTACATTTTTTTTGTTTTATTTTGACTTCCATTTGAATTAGACTGACCATACTTTTCGAACTTCAAAATTATGTTGATATTGATGATATTTATTGAAGTATAACGCTTAGTGTTAGTTATAATCGAATATCTCGACGAACGAAAAATGAAGAAGAAAAGTAAATGAATTCAGATTCAGTAATAACAGTAACATAGAAAAATAATAATTACCTTGTGAATTTGCTGATTAAGAAGTAGGATTGCGTTACGTCGTGGTTTAATTTTAATTCACATGAAAGTTGCAAATTGTACAGTACAAAATTTGATCCCCAGTCCTTATTTATGCTTAAAAGATTAATAAACAGTGAGTGCTATAATTTTTTAATATTTTAGGACAATTAATTAACTTAATTTATGTCTGATGCCCATTTGCGATATTATAGCATTACAAAATATATTTTCGTAATTTTTTTTACAAGGTTTGTAGTCAAATAGATTCTCTGTTTAGTTGCGCTTAGAAGCATTAAAAAATATTGGAAAATGGGTTGTAAAATGCAGTTGCTCAGATGCTGTGATTTCATTTGATAGGGATTGAATTAGAAATTAGTAAAAACAGAATCTCTCAATGTAAAAACATCAGGTTTGACTCATCTTTTGCACAGTTGTAATAATAGAAATTACTGAAGTCAAGATTCATATTCTTTTTCCGTAAAGACTACAATTTTCTGTCGTTTTTTTCTTGAAATATAAGATAGGAATCAAATGACAAGACATTTTTGCCTTGTAATGGTATCATTAATTTGTTACCAAGTACAGGGACTTCGTTAATAAAATGGCTTTCATTCCTAGTTTTATCGCTGGATTTATTTTTCTTCTGGGGGGAGGGGGAGCCTGCGCTTTTGTTTTATGAATTTTATTTTATTTTCTTTTAGAGCCTTGGAATTTTCATTTGGAATTGTATGCATGTGACACAGCACTGCTGATGCAGTTTTTTTTTTTTCTTTCTTTTTTTTTGTAGTAACTTAGTCCCTCAAGGAAAGGTTTATGTTGAGAAATACGCATCAGAACGGGCTTAGAACATCAGTGATGTTGAAGACGTTGCAGATCCCACTGGAAATATCCCAAAAGTACTTATTTCAGGACATTGTGTAATTCAACAATTTTTACATAACTGTATAGTAGGACGCTCAGTCATTTTCAAGGAGTATGACTCCGACATCCACTTCCCATTGTACCTCCCCGACACCTCCCTTCCTTGAAACCTGATGATTTGCACAGTGCTGGTCAAAAGGTTATAAATCTGAAAGCTTTTTCCTAGGACTTCTTCTTCTTCTTTTTCCTTCCAAAGCTTCAAAACTGCGCACTTTTCACCAACCTAGGACCCGCCTGTCGACCTGAGAGGGAATAATCTAGTATACCGAACGTGACTTATGTTTAATGCCCATTTTTCATAGCATTTTACCAAATATACTCTAGTAAATTTTTACGAACTTTATAGTTGAGTAGGTTCTCTGTTTAGTTTTACTCAGCAGAATGAAAAAGAGTCATAGAAATGAAAAGGAAAATGGAGGGTAAAATGCAGTTGCTCAGTTTTCTGTGTCTCCATTTAGGGATTAAATTAGAAAACAGTGAAAACAGAATCTCTCAGCATCAAGATTGGCTTACCTTTTGTACAATTGTCATGAAAAAAGAAATGATTGAATCTTGTTTTCGTATTTTTTCCGTAATGATTACAGTTTTCTATATTTTTTTTTTTCGCTATTTTGAAATATGAGGCCGTAATCAAATGAAACAAAATGAGCGTTTTTACCTAGTAAGGGTATCATTAGTTTATCCTTAATTGCAGGTGGAAAAGAAATAAATTTGACTTCCATTCCTAGTTTTGTCGCTGGATTTATTATTATATTTTTTGTGGTAGGGAAGGTGGGGGGAAGGAAGAGCTTATGTTGTCATGATTTTTATGTAATTTTTTTTTTGCTAGAGTTTGGAATTTTCAGTGCGAATTGTAGCGATCTGAGACAGCGCTGCTTATGCAGCTGAGTCGTATTTTGGAGGAATTTCAGTCTTTATCCCCTGATAACGGAGGTTTGTGTAGAGACTTACGCTTCAAAACTGCTACTTGAGGCGTCGATAATGCTAAAGGCGTTGGAGATCCCAAGGGGAAGCTGTCACCAAAACAGTTATTCCAGGACATTGCGTAATTCAGCAGTCTATATAACTGGAAGTTAAGTATATCTTAGTTTACCCAGACCACTGAGCTGATTAACAGCTCTCCTAGAGAGGGCTGGCCCGAAGGATTAGACTTATTTTACGTGGCTAAGAACCAATTGGTTACCTAGCAGCGGGACCTACAGCTTATTGTGTCACCAGAAATAAATTCCTCTAATTCTTCATTAGCCGGCCGGAGACTCGAACTCGGGCCTAGCGAGTGCTAGGCGACAACTATGAGGCTCTGAAATCCACTTCCCATTTTACCTCCCCTGGTTAAAAGGTTATAAATCTGGAAGAGTTTTGTAGGATTTCTTTGCCTCCTCTTTTCTCCTAACGCTTCCGAATTCAACACTTTTCACCAATCCAGGACCGACCTGTCGACCTCCATCCTGCCCACATGACCGAAGCATTTCAAAACCATCTGAGCCTTCCTGTTCGCTACGCTTACTTTTAAACACTATTGATTAATTTTCCTCCACATTTGTCACGATTTCAGTTTTTCTAATGGCGTAAATACTACACACACACACACACACACACACACACACAGTTATATAAGAACATGAACGTCAAAATGGCAACATTACTTTCCAACGTCCTCACACAAATACATGAACGTATTATTTAGGTATGCTTAGCAGCAAGGAAAAGAATCATCATAAGAATAAATTGGAAAGTGGAGTCTAAAATACAGTTGCTCAGTCACTGTGACGCCACTTAGTAGGAATTAAATCTAAAAAAAATTGTAAAAACGGGATCTCGAAGCAAAAACATCAAGATTGACCTACGTATTCCAATATTGTCATATAATGTAAATTATTCAACGTAGATTCATATTCTTTTGCCGTAATGACTACAATTTTCTATTTTTCCCCACTTTTTGAAATATGAGGCAGTGATCAAATGAAGTAAAATGATCGTTTTTCCTGAGTAAGGTTATCATAAATTGTTCTAAACTGCAGGTGGAAAAGTAATAAGTTGAATATCATTCCTTGTTTTCTCTTGGATTTATGATTATTTATTTGTGTTTTTTTTTTTTTTTTTTTTTTTTTTTTTTTTTTGCTGGAGGAGGTTGGGAGTGGGGGTTGAGGTTACCGTATATGCTTTATATTTTATCTTTATTTTTTTTAGTGGCTTGAAATTTTCAGTGAATTGTATATATCTGGCACAGCACTGCAGATACAATTGAATCGTTTTTTGGGGGTAACTTTACTCTTTATGTCCTTTGAGTGGATTTCTGTGTAGAGAATTACGCCTCAGAACTGGTTAGGTAGGCGTTGCAGATCCCAAGGGAAACTTTCACCGAAGCACTTATTTCCGGACGTGGTGTAATTCAGCAATTTATATCCCGTGACTATGTTGACCTAGTTCATGCAAGAATCGGTGGTTTTCCAAGGAGTTGGGCTCCATCATCCACCTCCCATGTTACCTCCCTGCCACCTTCCGTCCTTACCCCGTAGAGGGCTAGTGCCATCAGTGCACCTCACGGGGTGCACTGTAGACATTACTAAAGGTTTTTCGCTGCAACCGCTTTCATTCTTTTTACTGTACCTCCATCCATATTATCTTTCTTCCATCTTGCTGCCACCCTCTTCTAACAATTATTTCATAGTGCAACTGCGAGGTTTTCCTCCTGTTACACCTTTCAATTTAAACCTTTTGACTGTCATTTTCCGTTTCAGCGCTGAATGACCTCATAGGTCCCAGTGATTGGCCTTTGGCCTAAACTCTGTATTCCATTCCATTCCATTCCTTCCATCCTTAAAACCTGATGATTTGCACAGTGCTGGTCAGACGATTAAAAATCTGAAATCTTTTGCCTAGGAATCCTTCCTCTCCTCTTTCTTCTTAACGCTTTCGAATCAAACACTTTTACACTTTTAACCAACCCAGGACCCACCTGTCGACTTCCATTCTTCCCACGTGACCGAAGCATCTCGAAAAACTGAGTCATCCAGTTACCTACGATAACCTTTATACACTGTGTATATATATATATATATGTATGTGTATATATATATATATATATATATATATATATATATATATATATTTATATTTACATAATATATATATATATATATATATATATATATATATATATATATATAGTGTAAGTGCATATGGTTATGTATGTGAGTGCTTACGTTGTAATAAATGGTGTATCCATAGTAATTATTTTGTTATTTTGCCATTCATTCTCTTATATAATTTTTTCGTGTCACGATATAACATCATATGAAAAGTATGACAGTATGCAGCAAAAGTCGTGCGACTTTTTTATTTTTGTACTGGACAAGCGTTGTTCTTAAGTTGCCACTTCGTATTAAATCTTATACTTTACTTTGTAAACATGTGTATGTATGAGGAAAAGTTGGTCACTTGTTATGTAGAATCTTATCATTGAAATATATTGGATCTTGAAATCCAAAAATATTTCACATGCTACAGTAATATTTCAGAACGAAAACTAAATACGTTACTGTAGCATGAATCCCTCCGCTCACCGGGACTCCCGTGAGTCGTGGAACCGTCAGTCTGGATACAGTGAAACTGTGAAAGAGGACGTCGCGATGGAGCGAGAAAGAAAAGTTAAGCAGAGCACAGTCTAATGATAAAAATTGATGCATTTGGGATATGAATTCAAAGTTATTACTTCTTTTCGTTTTTGTAGTTTTGTGTATGAAGCAAATGTTAGTTAGGATCACGATTTCGATACTTGCGATAAATTATTAGAAGCCATAGCTTTCAAAGGTCTAGTCTCCCGAGGGGTTTCTTCAGTTTGAAGGAAAAAAAATGATAAATGAATAAATAAATAAGCGAGGTGGAGAGTAATCATCGCTATTAGAAATACAA
Organism: Macrobrachium rosenbergii; assembly: GCA_039081455.1. Classification (NCBI taxonomy): domain Eukaryota; kingdom Metazoa; phylum Arthropoda; class Malacostraca; order Decapoda; family Palaemonidae; genus Macrobrachium; species Macrobrachium rosenbergii. The sequence goes on along the minus strand of JANJGK010000010.1, from coordinate 46,351,797 downwards.
TTAATTCTACCTTTTTATTATTTTACTTTTACTTTAGGAATGGAAGACTATAATCAGGTCGGACTTTATCAGCCACACCTATTGTGTGCAGATGCTGCAGAATGACAACGTATTATAAAAAAAAAATAAATAATAATAATAATAATAATAATAATAATAATAATAATAATAATAATAATATGGTTCTGGAGTCTAGGCCTATGCTATTGGCTTTAGAACATACTAGGCTATATTTCAGATAGCAACGGTATATAGTTGCATCAAATTTTTGTAACTTATGAAGGGTGTCTATAAGACCATAAAGCAGGATTTGTGAAATTCCTCCGCAGTCTTGGTGTGGTATACTTCCGTCATTATTTTCTTAATATGCCTATAGGCCTAATAAGAATGATATAATCTAGAAGCGCGAAGTGCACTTGGCCTACTGGTAAGGCGAGGGGAGGCAAACTGAACCATTTAAACAGTTGACGTCTGGTTAAACCACGCCGGTACTTTCATTACGTTAAATACATTTACAATAATAAAAAATTAGTGTTAATGTTTTTATAATGATCTAGCTGATATTTTGATAAAAAAAAAATATAGCACTGATACTTTAAAACCACGCGTAGTGAACTGTATCTTTTTTTGAGCGAAGTTGCAAAATGTTTGGCGTCAGCAGAGATGTGAAGAAGGTAAGGGTTGCCAGTTAGTGACTATCGAACGAAAATCACTGAAATCGGGTTACACGACTTTTGCTGCATGCTTTACGAACATATGTATATAGACTTTGAATGCTGAAACAGCGTTAATTTTTCAGTCGCAGTTTTTAGATAAAGGAGTAAATTGTATTTCTTAATCCTTCTCTTAAGAATAATATATTCTTTACAGTCACAAATTTCTATGAAAGCCGTAGGAACATATTACAAATGTATGTGTATCATAAAAGTAATGAACACATGCACACGTATTTCACAGAAATAAATCTCTGATTCACATTGGGATCAAACATCAGTCCCCAACATGAAAGGCCAAGTCGTTACCAGTTTACCCCCACAGGCTACAAAAGAAGTTGAAACCTAAGTACTTCCGTACCCGAGGTTTTTTTCCTGGGCAGGCTGCCGCCTAACAAACCAGCGAGTTTTACCCAACTTCCCGACCCACCAGTGAGTCAATTGGTAGCACTTGATTCGAATTACCCCTTCAGCATGGTATGTTAGGTGGCAGCCTGCCCAAGAAAACCTCAGGTACAGAAGTGCTTAGGTTACAACTAATTTTGTGGCATGTTGTGTGTGTATGTGCATGCGTGTTTGAATACTTTTTTTTTTTTAAGCGTACCAAGTATTCACGTACACCTTCCATATAAAAATATCTTTGGATGTACTTGTTTCGTATACATTATAGATTGATACAGTATCCATACCTGTATAAACCGCTTGCAGATATATGCACGCAAGATTATCTTGTATCCATTTATGAGTACACTTGTTCTTTTTCATTACATTTATTCCAGGCAGATTTTTATCAACTTTAGTTTTTTCATAAGAAAAATCAATATATTTGCTTCCTAATAAAAAAACCAAAAGCGATCAAAAAAATTGTATCTGATAGTGCAGAGATTAAAAGTTATTTTCAACCTTTTTAAAACTTAGGATGTAAAAGTGGCCTAAGAGGATATCCTCCCACGGCTTTGGGGTACCGCCTATTCCCCCCCCTTTCCCTTCCTAGCCTCACAAATCCCCAAAGTAGTCCCCCCCCCCCATCACCCCACCCCCGGTCCTCAAGGGGCCTAGGATTGAACATGGGGGAGTGGCGGGAAAGTTTATAAACGTAGCGCAAAAACAAAATGGAAAACAACTAAAGAATTTGAATATTTTATAGGACGTTCATGTTTGCAAATGAAAAATGCACGCCCGCCTTTTTGTTTCTGCTCGCTCTCTGTTTTAAACTTTTCTTTCTCTCTCCCGCTGCTGGCCGGGCGGTGTTGTGTGTAGCGTACAGTGGGGATGGATATATATATATAATTATATATATATATATATATATATATATATATATATATATATATATATATATATATATATATATATATATATATATATATAATTTTGTATAGTATCCTACCGATTTACCTTTCTCTGGATGTACGTTTCGCTGTAGGTGATACTATATGTAAATGTATTGGTAAAACTCGCATATATATATATATATATATATATATATATATATATATATATACACATATATATATATATATATATATATATTTATATATACATGCATGCACACAGACCCTGATAATATATATATATATATATATATATATATATATATATATATATATATATATATATATATATATATATATATATATATATATATATATATATATATATATATATATGCATCAAGATCAAGGGCAGGAACACAGAAGCAGATGACACAGTAACCATTTATTCCGACGTTTCATGATTCTTAATCACATCATCAGGGAGATCTACGACAATAAAATACAATATATTAATATAAATTAATTAAAAGAGTTATATACAAGACTTTACTTTAAAAACGTAGAGAGCAAGCTAGGAAAATTTATAAAAATAGAACATAAAAAGATAAAATTATCAAGAACAGACAACACTCTCAAACACAGACGCATTTAGAAACAAAATAGCAAAAAACCAGACAACATACTTAAATACAGATGCACTTAAAAATCACTGGAGGGTAACCTACCAATCCAGAGGCCAAGGAGACACTAAGTATAAAACACACACACACACACACACACACACACACACACACACACAAAACAAAAAAATTTTCGAAAAAGGCAGAGAGTTAAGACAAATACAAGGGTACAGCAGTTGTTTGACAATTCAGTGAGGGAACTCGTTGTTTAATATTTAGTGTTTCGAGAATAAGCAGTTCTTGAGGACTGCTTGCATAACCAATAATCTTAAAATCTTCATAGTTAATATCAGTTTTGCATTTAATGGTATGGCTGCGTATATTAGAGGATTCTGGGTTAGTTAATCGGCACCCGGTTCTATAACTTATCCCTCTGTGGGAATCAGCCCTCACCTTGAGAAGCCGCCTGGTGGATCCAATATATTTTCCTAAATTACATTTAGGACAATTGTACTCATAGACAACACCAGACGACATCAAAGGCGGTAGCCGATCCTTAAATCTGAAAAGAGAGCCGATACTTTTTGGGTTCTTAGGAATTAGTTTAAGATCGATGGCCCCAATATATTTTTGGACGATTTTCATGAAATCCCTACGAAAATTGTCATCATATAAGAAGGGAAAAGTTGCATATAATAGAAGTTTAGGCACATTATAACACTTTGGCTTATTGGAGAATTGTCTATTTAGAAGTTTTTTGAGGATCCTGTAAAAAACATGAGTAGGGAAACAATTATTGGTGAAGTATTGTTGTAAGAAGACGATTTCTTGGTGAAAGAGGACCCAATCCGACGTTAGAGATAAAGCACGATGTATTAAGGTGTAAATAGAGTTAAGTTTAAAATTGATAAAACAAAAGCTATAAAAATTGGACCCCAGACCAGTAAAAGTTTTCTTTCGGAATACAGAGGTATTAAACTTATCATTATCCTTAGTTACGAGTATGTCTAAAAAGGCTAGCTTGGAGTCGTATTCTTTTTCTATGGTAAAAGTGATGTTATGATGATAGGAGTTAGAAAATTCTAGGAAGCGTTCTGCATCGTGGTCTTGTTTAAATAAAATAAAAGTGTCATCAACATATCTGGCATAGAATAGGGGACGATAAGCCAGGGGGCACTCATCGAGTAATTGCTCCTCCAGGGAGCACATGAAGATGTTGGCGAACGTAGGTCCGAGAGGAGAACCCATGGCCATTCCTTCTATTTGTCTGAAAAGCACGCCATTAAAAATAAAGGCCGTGTCCAGCACGGCCAGTTCTAAAAACATCTTGAAATGTGAGCGACTAAAATTATGATACGATGAATCAGGTGTGGGAAAAAGTTTGTCCAAAATGATATCTATGGTTTCTCTAACTGGTATATTGGTGAATAATGACTCCACATCAAAACTTGCCATGAAAAGGTCAGAATCCTGTGGAAGAATGCGTTGTTTAAAATGTTCAGAGTTAGTTGCGGTATACTTGTTACTGGTCAGGGACTCCAATAGGGGAACAAGGAATTTGGCCAATTTGTAATTTGGAGTTCTATAAGAGGCCAGGATAGGGCGAAGGGGGACGTCGGGTTTGTGGACTTTGGGTAGACCGTACAAAATTCCAAAAGAAGAGCCTGTAACAAAAAGATCCTGGTATGTGTTCTCGCTAATGATGTTCTCATTCTTAAGGCTACGGAGAAATCTATTGATCTTGTCTTCGGTTCTAAAGATGGTTTGATAATCTGGAAGACCAATTTCTTCGAATTTTGCACGGTCATTTAAGATTTGGGTCATTTTGTTGACGTATTCAAATTTGTCTAAGATGACAGTTCCCCTCCCCTTATCAGGCTTCGTAATAATCAAATCATCTCGTTTGGACAGAGTTTTGAGGGTTTCATAATCGTTCTTATTGAAAAAGGGGCCCCAATGTGTTTTTAATTTAGAAAAAGCTTTATGTGATAGGACCATCAATTCATTTTGTAAACGGCTGAGATCAGTACACAAATTCAGATTTTTCAAGCGGTGGAATAATGTTTCGAGAGGCAAGTAGAACTGGCAGAATGTAGGTTTATAATTAGGCAGGCAAAATTCTAATCCAAAAGACAAAAGGAATTCCTCACGTTTAGACAAAAAATATTTAGAAAAATTAAAAACGGTTTTGTTGTAGCCATGAAATCTAGGTAAGTTAATTCCAAGATTAAACAATTTTTTATGATGCCTTCGCTGTATAAAATCCACGAAACTCTGAATACTTCTATTAAAAAGCCTAGTAAAGACAATTCTATCTAAAAACGAGAAAGAGTCCAACACCTCATTACGGAAGTTATCAACAGCCTTATTAAGTCGTTCGTATGCTTTCTGTGATGTGCGCTGTGTTCGCCTTTGCTCCATGTTTATATATATATATATATATATATATATATATATATATATATATATATATATATATATATATATTGTGTCCGTGTGCATGTATATGTGTGCACGCATATGTTTATATATATATATATATATATACACACACATATATATAGATATATATATGTATATATATCTGTGTGTATATGTGTGGGACCTATTTTTTAATGAATCACTTCTCTAATTTCTTATATTGTACGTCGCTGATATTTGTTATTGTTTATTATATACTATAGATATTTGTTTCAGCTATTAATTCATGACTATCTTCAGGGCTAAACTATTTCAACGTTGAAGCTGCCATCCAGCACCATAGCAACATTTTCGTCCTTTCCTGTTGTTTCATCCGTGAGGATCAGAAGAAATTTAGGATTACTGGAGTAGTGTTGTCTTAAAATAGCAAACACCAGGTGCGCATCAGCATTCAGTAAGGAAAACGAGACGATGTCGGCATTTAAGCTCCCGAACATCTATTTGTAGGGCGTGTGGCTTGCAACGTCACTCCCATAAATAATTGATGAAACCAGAAGGCCAGTAACTTGTGGCACTATCCGTGTTAATTGAAAAGGGGTATATGGGGAAAAATACTTTTACATGAACATACGATGGCTTATCAATAATTTTGCACGCGATATTTTAAGTCTACTGGTGTCCTGTACCAACCCAAAAATATATGGGTTCGAATCATGGTCATGGTAAGGGCATTTATGATGTATATAATTCTCTTTGGTTGTAAATTATTGCTAAGATTCGGTGAATTAGGTATTAAAATAACTGACTCTCTGCGGCATAATATACATTTTGTAAGTGTGTGTGTGTGTATGTGTGTGCTGTTCAGAATTAATTCCATGTAATAAACTGTAACTCTTTTGATATCTGGAAATTGTTGCACTTTTAATTAACGAATCATTGTTATATATCAAAATCGTTAATTCTTCGTACAAGAGACGATTGTTTTTCGGAAATCACCGATTTCGAAAAACGTTGGATTTCAGTCTCTCTTGGACGTACAGCGAATTTCAGTCCATATCCTCCTCCTCTCCAATCCCGAGAGAGAGAGAGAGAGAGAGAGAGAGAGAGAGAGAGAGAGAGAGAGAGAGAGAGAGAGAGAGAGAGAGAGGGAGAGAGAGAGAGAGAAGGCAATCCGTAATCCCCACGTAGCAAGCCACGGCTCCCGAAGCCAATAGACGCCGTGAAGGTAATCCGCGTCCCGTGTCTGAAGAGCATCGCGCGAATGGGATCTAATCTTCCATTGGGACTTCTGATCCCTTTTGAGAGTCCCGAATATCAAAGGTGGACTCCCGCGCCACTTCCTTTCCGAGTTGATAAGGTGGCGTGCTTCTGAAAGGTCCTTTCGGATCGGGATTTTGTAAATGTATTCGATGTTGTTACCAGTTTATTTTTTCTCCCCATGACTGGGTGTTCGTCGTTGATTAGAGCCTGCTGAAGGAGGAGAGAGAGAGAGAGAGAGAGAGAGAGAGAGAGAGAGAGAGAGAGAGAGAGAGAAATTTTTTTAGACCCAGTTTATGCACAACATATGTAGGGTGAAAAGCTGTGTTATTGTACTGATGTACTTCATGGTAAATGTTAAGTCAGTTTATGATGTTCATTGTGAAGCGAAAAGGAACGTGAGATTAATTTTTCTAAATATTAGTGCCAATACCCCAGTTTACGTAAGCAAATATAGAATTTATCGTTATGACTCTTTTAATGTCGTTATGACTCTTTTAATGTAAAAGAAAAAGAATATGTAGGTAGAAAAATACGGCTTTACACGAGTTGCTTGAAATAAGGTAAAATCTCTCTCTCTCTCTCTCTCTCTCTCTCTCTCTCTCTCTCTCTCTCTCTCTCTCTCTCTCTCTCTCTCTCTCTCTCTCTCTCTCTCTCTCAACCCATTAGCTTCCATTGCTCCTTTTCCTTCCGTTATCTCATTTACATAAAATCAAACAGTTGATTTGCGTGGAATGGCAGTGAGTTTAATTACGACACACAGGAAGCTTGCCGATTAGACCTCCTCTCCCACGCGTGAATGTGAGGCCCCTAGTTCCTCTGTCATGGGAATTCTCCCGAAACCATTAACTCCTGTAGTGTCCCTCTCATTCCCTTGTCCCTAGTTCCCTTGGATTTGTCTGCGTCTGCGAAGGAAGCAATTCATTTCCTGAATTGGAAGACTTTTTGTTAACGAAAATTAAGAGTGAAATCAAGAATTTGAGAAATTCGAGAACATGTAAGATGGAATTGTGGTTACTACAGTCACAAGTACATACGTATCTGGTAAAAAGTTGTTACTATATTTTTTGTAAATATTAAGATCATATATCTTCTTCTTCTTCTTCTTCTTCTTCTTCTTCTTCTTCTTCTTCTTCTTCTTCACTATTTTCCACTGCTGTTTTGTATTCCCTTTTCGCCTCGTAACCCATTAGCTTTCATTCCTTGTCTTCCTTAATTTATGGCTGAGGCAGGGAACAGGAGGAAAGTTGTTCGTAAATACCAAGCGTACTTGAGGAAATGACCAGAGGGAGAGAGAGAGAGAGAGAGAGAGAGAGAGAGAGAGAGAGAGAGAGAGAGAGAGAGAGAGGCACAAGGAAAAAAGTAAATGAGAGGAAATGACAACATTAGAAACGTAAGTGGTCTGTGGTTTGATAACCTTTATCTTAGTCACTCTTGGGAACAGTATTTAACTTATTAGCTTGTGCCATATCATACTCTTTTTGTCTTTAACCTGTTCCAGTTAAATGCAAAAATTATAAGGTAATCTGAGGGCCCAGATGAGTATGCGTAAAAGCGAAATGTCGTGATGCATGAATGAAACGCCAGAAGTTGCTGTTTAAGTGCACAATGTGGCTACTGAAACGACTTTCCCAAGGTGTTTGAAGACGTCAAAACATTTTATGCTCTGGGAATGCATTTGAAGACTGCTGTAGGCTACCATGACTAGACACAGATAAGTCGCATCAGATGGCATGCAATAGTGGTCGACCTTTACCAGTGGAGCTAATGAAGGGAAGGCCTATGGCTCTGGGGAAGGCTAATGGTCATAGTGAAGTTAGAATTACCCATTTGGAGCAAAAGAGGACCAGAAATAGTTTGCCGACCTATTTCTTGCTGAAGTCACTAGGACGGGCTTGCAGCCAGATTTCTTTTGGACAGTGTAAGAAATGTATAGAATCAACAACGCTGCCTTTATTACATTTTACAGTTTAGGATGGTATAAAAAGCTTCCTCAGTGGTGTAAACAAACGTCTGTTAGAACGTTGAGTGAATTTTGTTAATGAAGTACAAATAAAAATTTAACAGGAGGTTAAATTAATTAAAGAGTAGAAGACACTTAAAAGCTCTTAATGGTATCAGTAACAGAGTAGACTTTGAAACAGCTGTTTTAACAGAAAAGGAAACAAGTGAATAAATAGAGAATCACTTAGCAGAATACTGAATAACCAAGGTACTTTAATTATAGACAGAGTAAGTAACTGCTAAATGGGCCATGAGCTTACGTACATAATTCAGTGATACTTAAAGCAGTAGCGACGTAATTGGTTTTAGCGGAACCCGCTTGAATCATTCCACCTTGCTTTGGGATCGAACTCGGCAGGGATTATATACATACATATATATATATATATATATATATATATATATATATATATATATATATATATATATATATATATATATATATATATATATATATATATATATATATATATATATATATATATATATATATACTATATGTATATATATATATATATATATATATATATTATATACTATATGTATATATATATATATATATATATATATATATATATATATATATATATATATATATACTATGTATGTATATATATATATATATATATATATATATATATATATATATATATATATAATTATACATATATTTTTACGATTTTTCCTGGGGAAATGCTTATCATGAGCCAGTTATAGACTCTAAATGAATGATTTCGTTACTTACCTCTATTTTTGTATAAAATCTGACTACTGTTGATTCAGGAAATCGTAAAAAAAAAAAACAAGGAAAAAAGGGGAATTTATCTGAGCTGGGGGCTCTACTCACAAGGTATTTGTAAGTAAACACGTTAGGGTCAGTTTAAAATTACGTGTATTTACATGAAATGAAATATCAGAAGATGAAATGGACAAATCAGGCATGCAAGGCCTGACAGGTTAATTATAACTGGGAAAACTTGAAAGTATATCCGTTGGTGTGACAATGCTGACACAAGGCACAGTCAAGAGAGATTTTCATGGCTAACAAACCCTCTGTAAAGAGAGATTCATGAATTAAAAGCCAGTAAGGATGCAGTAAAATATACATAGGACAAGGCGAGCACAGAGGGTGCTAAGAAGTCTTGACCACACGATTTTATGTAATTATTTAAACACAGGCATTTACGTAACACTGACCTAACAAGGCAAGGTTGATATGGAAATGCTGGCACCTATTATGGAATTAAAACAGTGTGACTGACGGGAAGAACCTTTGCAACAGATCACTTTACCTTATAGAAGAGGTGGCTTCAGCAAGGGAAATGCGGAGGAAGGGCTGAGGGCTTCGCTGGGAAGAAGAGTAAAGGTCCCTACAAGATAGGACCACGTGGTAGGGCATGGCTCACTGAAGGAAATGGAAGGGGGAGATGTGATCACTTGCATCCAACAGTGTGTCTCTCTCTTGTTCCTTCGGTGAGACCCTTATATGACTTTCAGTCAGGGGTCAGAAGGTTACCCACAGGTAGATTGGGGTTGGTTTCATCTATGACTTAGTCCCAGGTGTTCTCTCTTAATCTTTCTCCGGCCGGGCTTAGGATCTGAAAGCAAAGTCTCCCACAGTCATATGTTCAAGAAGAGAAAGCTGAAAGGGATATAAAACGATTAAAAGATTAAGGGGGACGTGCTTATATTCCTTTCGCCCTTCCTTGTCAGGCAGTGCCCAAAATGCACTGTTATATTCTTCAGCTTTAAATGAAGCATTTGATGGCTGGGATACTTGGGAAATTATGTGTCGAAAGGCCTCGCAGCACTCTAGCGTTTCCGTTTCCTTCGTGGATTTTATCTTTATATATATATATATACATATATATATATATATATATATATATATATATATATATATATATATATATATATATATATATATATAAAATCCACGAAGGAAACGGAAACACGGGAGTGCTGCGAGGCCTTTCGACACTAGTCCTTTACTTAGCAGACTGAAGAAATATAAAAGTATGTTTACAAAGAAAGCTCATATAAATGACAGATGGGGATTATAAAGGAAACATATGTACCTGGAATCCAACACAATTGAAGAATTAGTAGAACTGCCAAAACAGGATTAAATATTTAAGAGGTTTTTACAAAGGATTAGGACCAACCGTTCAAGAGCAGGGACAGGATAATTAAAAGATTATACAGGTTCGTGACTGACCACCTAAAAATTTTTAGTACAACACAATAATTCTCTTTTTTTTGTAAACAATAATAACTTTTTGCAAGATGAACATTTTTACAAATAAAAAAAAATATATTAAACATACGGATATACAGAAAATATATATCAAGTAGCTACCTTGTAATTCAGTCAGTGATTTTATCTTTTAGGTCATTCTTGAACATTTTTCTAATACAGGGGTCCAAATAATACATGCCAGGGCTAAGATTAAAATTACAACTGGAAGTAAGGTGGATAATAGCGGACTCCAATAGATTTCTTGCGCATTGTCAGTCCCCAGTATTTGGATAAAGAAATTGAATACATAAGAAAAATAGGGACAGATTTATGTTATCCTTCACATATACTAGATATTTGTTATAACAAAGCCCACAAAAAGTTTTATAGTGAAAGTAACATGAAGAAAGAAACCCCTAGGAACATTCTTAGCTTGCCTTATTTTAGTGGTTTTGAAAACATAAAATCATTGTTAAAACCTTTTAATGTAAACCTTGTTTTTTCTTATAATAACACACTCAAAAGAATGTTAATAAAAATAGCCCTAAAGAAAACAACAACATAATATATAAAATTCCATGTTTGGATTGTCCCTCTTTTTATATTGGCCAATGTAGCAAAGATTTAGATGTACGTATTAAGCAACATAAGTATTCAATCAAAACTGGACAAGCATCCAATGCTATATTCATTCATTTAAGTGAAAACTCTCACAGGATAAATTGGACTGAAAGTTCAGTGATTGCCAGATCGAAAGATTTCTCTTCAAGAAATCTATTGGAGTCCGCTATTATCCAGCTTACTTCCAGTTGTAATTTTAATCTTAGCCCTGGCATGTATTATTTGGACCCCTGTATTAGAAAAATGTTCAAGAATGACCTAAAAGATAAAATCACTGACTTAATTACAAGGTAGCTACTTGATATATATTTTCTGTATATCCGTATGTTTAATATACTTTTTTTTTATTTGTAAAAATGTTCATCTTGCAAAAATTTATTATTGTTTACAAAAAAAGAGAGAATTATTGTGTTGTACTAAAAATTTTTAGGTAGTCAGTCACGAACCTGTATAATCTTTTAATTGTCCTGTCCCTGCTCTTGAACGGTTGATCCTAATCCTTTGTAAAAACCTCTTAAATATTTAATCCTGTTTTGGCAGTTCTACTAATTCTTCAATTGTGTTGGATTCCAGGTACATATGTTTCTTTTATAATCCCCATCTGTCATTTATATGAGCTTTCTTTGTAAACATACTTTTATATTTCTTCAGTCTGCTAAGTAAAGGACTAGTGTCGAAAGGCCTCGCAGCACTCCCGTGTTTCCGTTTCCTTCATGGATTTTATCTTTATTTATATATTCATCACGTTCCATATTTTCGTGATTCAGTTATACATATATATATACATACAGTATATATATATATATATATATATATATATATATATATATATATATATATATATATATATATATATATATATATATATATATATTGTATACATTATGACACGAACTTTATAGTTCACATAGGTTTTAAATTTTTTTTAGCCATTCACTGATTCTAATAAAGAATTTTCAGAAACTATAATAATAACATCTGTATTAATCATTGCCGGTAGATATATTTAGAAACAAAATATAACTCGAATTAAAACGATGATATTCCAAAGACAAAACGAAAGAGACCGAGTAAATTCTTAAGCGAAAAGCGAGAGGAAAAGAAGTTAGTTTTTGATCATTTCTGTTTCCAGTGCTCTTTGTGTCTTTGAGTGACGCAATCATTACACGCGCAAGCAACCATTATTTTAATAGGATTACAATTGCTACAAAGCTTTTGAATATATTTTTTTCCAAAAAAAAAAGGTTTGAGAGGCAGTAATTGAAATGCTAAATGGTTTTGCTTTTGAAGGGAAGGTAGCTTTGCCAAAAGAGCATGCTGGAATATGCTGGAAAATGAAATAGTTTTGACAGTAAAATGTATATATGCATGATTCTGTTTCATATAATCTACATATATATACACTATATATATATATATATATATATATATATATATATATATATATATATATATATATATATATATATATATACAGTATAAATACTTGTATGTGTCTGTGTGTGTATTTACACACACACACACAAACATACATATATATATATATATATATATATATATATATATATATATATATATATATATATATATATGTTTGTGTGTGTGTAAATACACACACATATATATGTATAATATACTATTATACATATATATATATATATATATATATATATATATATATATATATATATATATATATACTGTATATATAGATTATATAAAGTAGAATCATGCATATATACATTTTACTGTCAAAACTATTTCATTTTCCAGCCTATTCCAGCATGCTCTTTTGATATATATATATATATAACGTGAGGGTGAACCGGGGAAACATAATTCTTTATTTCCAACGTTTCGTCATAATTCCTTATTACTTTTTCCAGGAATCTGTTGAGTAATGAATAAATTACTGAAAAATTTGCTCTAGAAATCAATAAAATTCATAAAACACAGTAAAGATATAAAAAAAAAACTTTGATAAAAAAAAAAAAACAGAATTACACAAAGGAAGCAGAAGGCGGAATGCCCAAATGAAAATTTAACTAAGGTAAAGCTGAGTGGAGGAGGTCTGGGTGTTTAACTGGGGGACCAATTATTGTTCAAATAAGTAAACTCGACGATAGGCAATTCGTAAGGATTAGTCGCTTGAACTATAAATACGGAAATCATTTCTTTCAATGTGCGTTTTACACATTTTTTAATAGTTTCTCATATTAGAAGTTCCTTATTGGACGGGTTGGTATCATGTTCGGCTACCACTCTGCTGGGCCCGCGTTCGATTCTCCGACCGGCCAATGAATAATTAGAGGAATTTATTTCTGGTGATAGAAATTCCTTTCTCGTTATAATGTGGTTCGGATTCCACAGTAAGCTGTAGGTCCCGTTGCTAGGTAACCAGTTGGTTTTTAGCCTTCAGGCCAGCCCTAGGAGAGCTGTTAATCAGCTCAGTGGTCTGGCTAAACTAAGGTATACTTGCTTGCTTCTCATAGTAGAATGTTCGGGAGTAGGAACTGGTTCTTAGCCACGTAAAATAAGTCAAATCCTTCGGGCCAGCCCTAGGAGAGCTGTTAATCAGCTCAGCGGCCTGGTAAAAGTAATGTATACTTAACTTTTCGGGAGTGGAGAGCCTACAAAAAGTAGGAAAACCTAATCCCCGATCAGAGTCGATTCTGACCCTCCGTTACCTCCTCGCGGGTCCAACATATGTCCCAGAGTTACACCTAGGGCAAGTATACGTAATACTACGTTAGAATTTGATAGTGGTTTAATCGGTCCTGTGCTTGAAAAAGGAACCCATTGTTAATGGATTTAAAGAAAATAATAATTTTAGGTCAGTGCCACCATAATGTTTGTGCCCGTGACGTGATGGTGCCGTCAGTGTACCTCACACGGTGCACTGTACGCATTGCTTAAGGTTCTTTGCAGCGTCACTTTGTCTGTTAGCTGCAGCCCCTTTCATTCCTTTTACATACCTCCGTTCATATTCGCTTTCTTTCTTCTTACTTTCCACTCTCTCTTAACAATAGTTTCGACATTAGTTTCAGCGCTGAATGACCTCATAGATCCCAGTGCTTGGCCTTTAGGCTAAATTTTATATTCCATTCCACCATAATGTTTGTGAACAATTTGTGCAACCCATTTTCCAAAAGGATCGTCGTGTAAAAATACGGAATTTGTCATGAACAGCTAATTTCGGTGCTGCAGAAGGTTTGGTGATATTAGTGAATTGTTTATTAAGGGAGATTTTTTTATAAAGTATGCAGGAAGCCGTTATTTATGAATTATTCTGAAAGAAAATTAACTTTTTGATGGAAGGATTGGTAGCTCGATGTAATAAAAAAAAACGCCCTGTGGAGGAACGATGATTCTTTTCGAAAAAGGTTGACACAGTTTGTTCACAAACATTATGTGACAGCTGTCTCGTCGTCGCTTAGGAAAGGGACGTTTAGTAATATTGTTTATTTTTTTTATTTATATATTGTTTATTCATTTATTTATTGTTTACTTCTTGGTCTCTGTAGGATATAAAAAAAAGAGATAGTGTGAATCCTGAGTGATGCTTGCAGAGAGAAAGAGATCAAAAGGATTTATCAAAACACTTCAGGTGGTAAATGCGAAACATAAAAAATATAGTTTTTTAAGTTTATAAAAAACCATGTATTATTATTGTTATTATTATTTTGAAAGAGCATGGATTACATTCAGTGTTTCCAAGCTTTCATAAAACCTAGGATATTTTATTATGTTTGAAATATTGTGCTTATGACCGGAACCCTCATAGGTTAATGAAAGTGAATGGGTTTGAAGGAAAAACATCGCGCATCGCAGAATGAGTATTATTAAAGTTGCTAAAGTATTAGAACGGTGCTGAAGAAGGATTTGTAAAGGAAATACGTTTTAATAACAGTGTAAGTGAAATCGTGATTCTTAATAGGATTATATATATATATATATATATATATATATATATATATATATATATATATATATATATATATATAGATATATATATATATATATATATAATATATATATATATATATATATATATATATATATATATATATATTATATATGTGTGTGTGTGCGTGTGTGTACATAAGGATATTTCCATATAAATATGTGGTTGTGTTAGTGCGGAATTTTGGAGAGCTCCTCCATATGAATTTATGTATTTGTATGAATTCACCAGTTGTTCATGTGCATGGCTTAGTGTGTATGAATTTATTTAATGTATATTTTCATGCTCTTGTATGTTTTTGATTGAATTCTTCAATTTTTAAAAATCATACTTTGTGTTCTCGTGAGTGATGTAAATTTGTGTAAACTTATGTACGGGACTGTAAGTAATTGTTTATATGACTTTATTTGTTTGTGTGACCTCATCACACAAACGTGAATCATTTCTCGCTTCTGACTGTTTGTAAGAGTGAATGATTGAATTTGTGAATTCACGTGCTTAAGTGACATTATGTGTGTATGACTTCATTTTGTTAGTTGAAATTACTGTGTATAGAAGAAATTCATTCAATATATTTTATATAAATTTGACTCTCCTGGTTGTGAATTCATCTTTTGTTTTTTATATGATCTTGCGTGAACAAGAATTCATTTTGCGAATTTATATGGCAGTGTGTTTGTGTGTGCAAATGAATTTGTCAAGTATTGTTTACGTGAATTCGTGTGAGTTGGTATTGAATTCATCATTTGTTTCTTTTGTTTATTTTATTTGTGCGTGGAATCATTTTGTATATTATAGGACTGTAGGTTGAATTAAATTTATACATTCATATGAAATTTTACGTTACTATTAATTAAGGGGTTGAATTAAATTTGTGCATTGATATAGATTTATATTTTATATGAATTAAGGGGGTTGAATTAAATGTGTACATTGATGTGAATTTATACATGTACATTAATTAAGAGGGTTGAATTAAATTTCTACATTGATATGAATTTATGCATTCATATGAATTAAGGGGGTTGAATGAAATGTAGACATTTATATGAACTTGTGTATGGAAGTGAATTCATAAGTATTAGCCTTTGAGAGTTCATTTGTGTAAATGGTGAATTCATCACTTCTTTATGTTACTTTATACATATTTGAATCCATTATTTACTGTCATATGATTGTATGGTGTAATTCACTTGTGTATTTGTTTGAATGAGTTCCGCCATCCCTTGGCTTTGGATTAGAGTGAGTGACGCTGTAGAAACACCTCACTAATCCTGTTAAAATATTTCTGTGTCAAGGTATTTGTCAATATTAAATAAAATACCTAAAAAAAAAAAACGAAGTAAGAGGCCTTCGTAAAAGGTTCTCTTATAATCTGCTTAAAGTGACATCAGAAGCGGGCGTATTGGAGCAGGTAGATATATATATATATATATTTTTTTTCAAGCTGAAGTTCGTTGTTTATATTTTTATATTTTTATAACCTTTTTATTTTTTTATTTCAGGCCATAATACGGTGAAATGTCACCCCTTTCCTCGGCTAGGAAATTATTTGCAGTGATGAATTTTTTTTTTCAATGTGGAATCTATTTTAGTTTTTCGTGGGTTTCACTTTACCTTTTTTTATTATTTATTTAATTAATTATATTAAAAGATAAATTCGTTAAGGAAAGTACTGCCTGGTAAAGGAAGGCAGGTTTACAAGTAAGTGTTGAGATTAGCTCAAGTATTTACAGTTACTAAGGAAAAGAAAAATAAAGCATACACTTCTGTCTAGAGAGTCATATGCTCTTTCTAGACAGAAAGGGCAGGATAAAGCATTGCGCAATTGAAATATGTATAAGAAAAAAAGTAGCAGTAATAAAGTTTAAAAAAAAAAGGGTTCAAAATCACATTGTCCCCAGTCAGAGAAATAAACAATAAGGAACGCATAATTTTTAAAGGTTAATGTAGCTGTAGATAGAATATTTTGTCGATTCTGATTTTCACTGATCAAGGAACTCTTAGTTTTATGAATGTCACAAAACCGTTCTCCAATACATCAAGAGACAATTGTATTTTTGTTTGTATATTATATATATATATATATATATATATATATATATATATATATATATATATATATATATATATATATATATATATATATATATATATAATGTGTGTGTGTGTGCGTGTGAGTGCGCGCGCATGCGTGTTCATCAGTTAAAGGACGAGCACTACAAAAGATTCTGTTTTTTCTGGGCCCAGTCTTTTAGTTAAAAAGGTGTCGACGTAGGAGTAGCACCTTCGCCACAAACTGAAAACCATTTTGTTATGTCAACGTAAAGAGTGAATTAAGTACTTGGTAGTTAGTCAACTGCAGTGGGCTTCATCCGGTGGAGGGGAAGGAGTAGGGTTAGCAACCGCATTCCAAAATGCTGAAATTCATCTCTAAGGGAAAATGGCATGTAAATTAATATATGTTTTATGTGCGTACATATATTTGTTGTATGTACGTGTGTGTTTTTGTGTGTATATATATATATATATATATATATATATATATATATATATATATATATATATATATATATATATATATATATATATATATATATATAGTATGTATGTATGAATGTAAATGTTGTGTATACATATACACATACACCACTCGGCCTCGTGGTGTGATCGATAGCATTTTCATCTAACAAACGACAGGAACCAGGCATTTGGGATAACATTGTTCCTTTACAAAGGTTAGGAAAGAAGTCACATGATCAAACAAAACTGTGCAATCATCATTTGAAGAAAAAATATTCAAAAGGTTATTATGAATAATAATAATAATAATTGCTAATTTTTTTTCTTTTTTCACTGGCCGTTTCATTTTTTCTTTGTCACCGAAGGCAATATCTCATACAGAATTCTGGGGCGCAATTTCTCCGGTTCGTTTGATCTCCTGGCATCCAATCAGAAAAAAGGAAGAGAAGAAAAAAAAAACGAAATAAAGAAAAGGACGGCTGGCGATATTGTGTATCTGAGATCAGGGAGTATAAGATTGTATTTGAAATTATTAAATTCCAGCTGTCACTCCGGGACGCGCCTTGCCGTTACCAGCTGTACCATCTGCCGCGGCGCCCCTCCGGCGGGTGGAAGGCAGGGCCCAGGGAGGGAGGGAGGGGGTCCCTGTGGACCTAGTAGGGGCAAGGGCGGGGAATGAAGAATGGAGCCCCGGAGACTAAAGGAGGTTTTTAATTATTTCCGAGAAATGGGAGACGCGTTTTTCAGAAGTCTTGCTTTGTTTGGATTTTCTGGGGGTTTTTTCCCCTCTTTTTTTTTTATTTTCCTCTTAGTTTTCTCGTATTTAATTACTTGTTCACGTGTCCCGTGAACCTGAGATTTTATTTAGTTCGTTAACCGTATTTAGTTTTAACTTTTATCAGCCAGTGATCCGTGCCGTTAATTCGTTGCTGTTAAGTTACGTACCTCACTTAAGTATTCATATTTTTACATTCATCGTGAACTAATTTTGTATACACATTTATTTAATGATGGCTACGGTGCTTCTGTTTTCTAATCCTGATATTTTCAAGTTATATATTTTTTCTAATAATCAAATGTATTGTCACTCCCAGCCCACATTTCTTAACCTTTGATCTTTCATTTTTTATTCTATTTACTTATGCGTATATACATTATATATATATATATATATATATATATATATATATATATATATATATATATATATATATATATATATATATATGTGTGTGTGTGTGTGTGTGTGTGTGTGTGAAGGATTACCTGTGCGCGCGCGTGTGTGTGTGTATGTATGTGTATGTTTGTATTTTGTGGTTACCATAGTCACTGGTATGTTTTGAGACTGACCGATCTCAAAACGTACCAATGTTGTTTATGGTAATCACAAAATACAAACATACACGCACGCACACACGCAATCCTTCATACGTGTATATATATACACATACATATATACATATATACACATACATACATACAGCGTATATTTGAGGTAATGAGGTGATAAACTGTCAAGAAGCTTAGATATTACGTTGTTTATCACCGTCAAGAAGTTTAGATATTACGTTGTAAATTTACAAGATACTTTTTCGTTTGACCTGTAATGCACATTCCTTGGTGTTTATCATTCTCAGTGTTTAAATAAGGCCGCTGTGTTTTCAATACAGGAAGAATATATATTTCTTTTTATTTAATAACAGTTGCTTCCATCATTCAGTCCATATTTGATGCGTTCAGGAGCAGTGGTGTGAAATGTATATTTCTGATAATGGGGGATGAAATACATTTTATACCTCAAGGGGTTTTGGTTATTTTCTTATGCTAGTTTATCTACATGGATGTTACTATTTTTGGGTGCCCATGGATTTATTCTCTCTCTCTCTCTCTCTCTCTCTCTCTCTCTCTCTCTCTCTCTCTCTCTCTCTCTCTCTGACTTGCGAATTTTGTCGAATTCGGTAATGGATGAATGACCATTGCCCAGCTCTTGAGGCAATGTCAGCTAAACACGCCATTTACTTTTGTGTGATTATTTTACCCGGAAACTCGACAACAACTAACCGATATTGGTGGCAAAATTGAGGGCGTTCCTGTTAAATGCTTCGGTGACAACGACTTTGCCAAAATGCAGTTTTGTCTTTTAAGTCGGTTACTTAATGGAAAGTTTGAAGGTAAAATGCTGAAATATTGCTACTTCTACTTCATTTAATAAGGAGGAGGAGAGTTAATCTTATATCGAGTCTTCTCAGTCTTCCTTACAATTCTTTTCTCTTCCTTAACGTGGAAGAGAAAATAATAATAATAATAATAATAATAATAATAATAATAATAATAATAATAATAATAATAATAATAATAATAATAATAATAATGCAGTCGAAATAGTATTTCCAAAATGTATATATAATTTGTATTATTATTACGAACTAATACCAGAAATTTCTTTCAAATTAAGAATTCTCTCTCTCTCTCTCTCTCTCTCTCTCTCTCTCTCTCTCTCTCTCCATATCCATCATTACCGCCATATCAGCTTTCGTCCTGGTTGGTTTCAGAGACTTAATGGCATTGCAATATGAACCGTAATTAATTACCTTAATCCTTTTCCGCTTCGCCTTTTTCCTTTTTCTATTTTTATACTCATTACTATTTCTCAGAAGACTCCCATGGTAACTGAGGCTCCTTCATTCGTCATTTCTTCTTTTACCTCTCTCTCTCTCTCTCTCTCTCTCTCTTTTATATATATATATATATATATATATATATATATATATATATATATATATATATATATATATATATATATATATAAAGATGAAAAGTAGAAAAATAACCCTAACTTCCCACCACAACACCAATCCTGTAAAAGCAACAACGATTGGTGAAAGACGAATCAGGGAAGAGCTTCAGTGGAGAAAGCTTGCATTACGTCAACCAGTTAATATACAGGTACATACATAATATACATACATATATATTTATATGTATATATAAATGTATGTGTGTATATATGTTTATTATAAATGTATATGTGTATGTACGTTTATTATAAATGTATGTGCATGTATGTTTATTAACTGGTGGATATAACGCAAGCTTTTTCTTGAAGATCTTCCCTGATTCAGCAGGGCCAGGTACTTAATCTCTGGCGTAGGTAATAGTGACGCAGTGGGGCGTTTATTTAGCAAACGGGCCTAGGCCGTTTCCCTGCCGGTGGGTATCGATCTCAAAACTTCATGAAGTTATTATGGAGAACATGATAAAGTAGTTGGTTCTCGAGTTTGTCAACATTTCAGATCACATTTCGGTCCTCCCCCTAAACGTTCTTGCTGCAATTGTTCTTGGCTATGGATTGCCAAACCTGTGTTTTTCTCATTTTTAGTTTTCTGTAAAAGAAAACTATTGATATGGCTTTTTGTCTGTCCGTCCCCCCTCAGATCATAAAGACTACTAAGGCTAGAGGGCTGCAAATTGGTACGTTGATCATCTACCCTCCACTCATCAAACATACCAAATTGCAACCCCGTAGCCTCACTAGTTTTTATTTTATTTAAGGTTAAGTTATACCATGGATCGTGCGTCTAGAGGTGCCAGCAACACAGGCCGAGTCCAACTCCGGAAGCGTCGCCGACGCATCTTCACTTGACCGCATCTGGGGAGCAACTGAGAGTTTCATGCTGTAGCATCTGAGAGCTTCATACAGCATCATACATTGTACAGAAAAATCGATTGCGCCGAAGAAACTTCGGCGCATTTTGTATTTGTTTACGCTGACAGATGATCAGAAAGCAGTTTATTTCGACGTGCGGAAGGAATTGGTTACCAGAAAATGCATGTATTTTGCGAAACTAAAACTAGATGGTCAAATCTTGTTTCAGTTCAGATCACTGGGACCCATTGTGGATCCATGTGAATTTCTGGAATCGGTTCAGTACTGCCAGGGCGTTTGAAGAATGTCGGTAGAAAATGAGCTTTTTGATAATTAACTGGGCCTAATGCCAGCACTGGCTCTTGTCCCTAGAGTTACCCGTGAGTTTGTAGGATGGTAATGTGAGAGGTTCATCATAGTTGGAGGGAGTTGCATTTTGTAAAAATCATGTCAAGTCACGTATCATTTTAGTCATCTATTCCTTATTACGGGTTTATCTTTGTTACCCAAATATTCTTCATTATGTACACTTTCTTTTATGACACTTACTAAGTTACTTTTTTCATTCCATGCAAATGAGTGACAGTATCAGATAACAATGAGTAAGGTCGTGTCTAACGTGCACCCAAAGTTAGTCATTTGAAAGAGATAATCGAGTGAGCGTGTTCACCCGAATACACCTAAATTAGTGCAGCAGATAATTGCATATTTCATAAGAATCGTTCAGATAGTGAAACAAGCATGAAATTTTGCACAAGTGCTCTTTAAAGTTCCCTCTATCAGAAAAGGGCGCTGGCCACGCAAAAAATTTAATATGGCGGCCAAATTCCAAGATGGCGGCCAGTATCGACAGATTTTGGCTAATTTTTCACTAGAATGGCATGTATTTGCTTCTAGCAATATGGTAAAGCTCTTCCATACTATTTCTTGTGAATATTATGTTTCTGTAGCTTCCCAGTACAGTTTACCTTTAAATATGGGGGCTATATGGCTGCCAAGAAAAGGTAGAAACAATAATTATAATGAGAAATAATGCCCGTTCAACAATTATCGTTTTAAGCATGGATCTTGGTTTCTGTGGTTTTAGATCCTAATGAGGCCATCTCTTTCGAATAACTCATCAATTTTGAAGGAAAATTAATAAATGTAAAAGAGTGTATGTCTGCACACAACCAGGGCACACTGGTGACATCACTGCTGTGTAACTCAGCATGGGGTTCAGTGCCAGCTAATCCAGCTTTACTAATCCTGTAGTCTTAGACTAGTAGTTGTAGTATAGTTTAGTTTAGTGTCCCAAATGCTTTCTAACAGCCCCAGACCAGCTATAGTTAGATAGCCGCACCTGAATAGACAGGATGTGCCAGCGCGGGAGAGCCGAGCCAAGGGTATGGGGGCTGTACATGATGGTTCATGTACTTACCCGGATGGTGTACAACAATAATACAAACTATGCTCGTTGGCTGCCTATTCACCTCAGGGACATGCTTACCCTAGAGAGTTCACACCCAGAGTTGCACAAGGAGTTCAAGGCTGGCAACTTTGTTGTGCACAAGACCAGTCGCCAGTTCTCAGCAATGGCTCTTGACCAAGCTCATGAGCAGACCAATGCCTTTATAAAGGCTGATGGCGGAGCCATTGGGCTGACTGAAGATCCGTCAGCACTCAGAAGATGGATGGTGGCTGGCCCAGAGATCATCCGCTTGGTGTCTGCATACGAAACAGAGGTTCAAAGTAAGGAGTCTAATGAGCAGACAACACACCATGAACAAACACCTCATGCGCAGAAGACATTCTTGGAGAGAGTCAGCAAGCTGTCATTGGCTTTGCAACACTTGGGAAGTCCTTTTCAGGAAGAGAGCCAGGATCTGTATTCCATTGACAACAAAGACATTGCCCACCCCAGCTCAGCAGAACTTCTACAGACACACCTTGACAGAGGCCGCACTAAATTTCAGAAGTTTTCAGACTCTTTGGCAAACAATGCAGTCTCCTTCTATGAGCCGATAAAGAAGAACAGAACTGACTTCTTCAGGCAAGAAGCTGCTCCTGTAGAACAGTCAAAGCAGAAACTTCTGAAGGAGGATTGCCAGCTTTTCTCAAAGCTATTTATATCCTGTCAGAGCCGTGAATGTGATCTGCAGGAATTCTTCCAGCACGAGAATCAAACATTCCCAGCTTCCCTTAGTGAGGGTGGTAGGCTGTACACATGTCAGAAGTCTCAGCTGACCTCGGTCCTGGAGAGTCATGTTACACTAGAAGACAAAGAACCAAAGACTGATGTCCTCATTGTAGATGGATCAGCTTTGGTCCATGCCTTGCCACCAAAGAAAGGAAAGACCTTTGAGGGCTATGCACTTTGCGACTTCTTGCCTGTGATACAATCCTATAGCAGCAAGTACACATCATCACATCTTGTATTTGATGTATACAATACATCCAGCCTCAAAGCTGAGACCAGGCTCCAACGTGGTCAAGGAGGAAGGCGCAAGGTGACAGACAAGAACACAATTCCATCCAACTGGCGCAATTTCCTAAGACACGATGCCAACAAGACAGAGTTGTTCCAGTTCCTGGCAGACAAAGTTGCCCAGATGTCTGCCACAAATGTTGTCATTGCCACGAAAGGGTCTGCTGTCCTCAGCACTCATGAGGCTAGTCTTCAGGGACTGGAAAAGTGCTCTCATGAGGAAGCTGACACCCGCATCTTTCTCCATGCCAAATATGCCACAGAACATGGAGCCAAGACCATCACGGTTAAAGCAAATGACACAGATGTTCTTGTCGTTGCAGTCAGTGCTTTCTCCACTCTCCACAATCTAGGGCTAGAGAAGCTATGGGTGGCATTTGGCCAAGGCCAGAGCCTGCGCTGGATTGCTGTGCATGACCTGTGCAACTCTCTGGGCCAGGAGAAGGTGAATGGCATGCTCTTCTTCCATGCGTTCACAGGCTGTGATACAGTGTCAGCCTTCCGGAGCAAGGGCAAGAAGACCGCCTGGCAGACATGGAACATCTTTCCAGAGGCCTCCACTGTGTTCTCCAAACTGAGTCACTACCCTCTCAGAGTGGAAGAGAGTGACCTGAAGGTCCTGGAGAGGTTTGTCATACTTATGTATGAAAGATCCAGCACTGCTGGCACTGTGGATGAGGCTAGACTTGATATGTTTGCCAGAAAACAAAGGGCATATGAGGCCATTCCACCAACCAGGGGAGCTCTCCTCCAACACACCAAGCGTGCTGCGTACCAGGCTGGTTGTGTGTGGGGGCAGGCCACCCAGTGTCAGCCACAGCCAGAGAACCCTGCTGAGTGGGGATGGCAAAAGTCTGGTGAAGCATGGCAAGTCCTCTGGACAACCAACTCGCCCTTAGCCAAGAGTTGCCAACAGCTTACCAAATGTGGATGCAAAGCAGGCTGTCGGGAAAGGTGCAAGTGCTACAAGCTGGGTCTTCCCTGCACAGCTCTGTGCACTTGCAAATGTGAAGTCTAGATAAATATTGCCCTCTCTTCAGTAGATAATCTAGCTTGAGCATCCAACGTGTCATGCTATGCCTACCTTCTTATCCTCGAATTTTTCAAAGGTGTAGGTTGAGAGACCTATACATAGATTGGTTGCGTTTAGTCCGTATTTCTCTTCTTTTCTTTTTATGGTTACAGTCTTAGACACAATGTTGTATGTGACCATACCATTACTATTTCAGTTGAAAATAGCATATTAGTTAAACTGTCTGATCACATGAATATACCATTAAATAAAAACAGTTGGTCTCTATGTCTGCTAGCGCTGTGGATAGAAAAAAAAACTTTTATGGCAACCATTTTGTACGCCATCTTGGTTACAATTCATTTAGTAAGGGTTTTCAATAAAATGTGTGGTATGGAACATTTTTATAACCTAAAAGTCGAGGTTTAAAAAAAAAAAACTGGCATATTCCATCCAATAGATGCTCCCAAACCAGTGAATCTCAACATAGATGGCGGCCATTTTGAAAAATAGCCGCCATCTTGGATTTTCAGGTGGCCAGCGCCCTTTTCTAAGAGAGCGTAGTCTTAGGAATGTTTGTGCCAAATTTCATGCTTGTTTCACTATCTGAACGATTTTTACAGCAATCTGCTGCACTAAATGTCTTCAACATGCTTTCACGAACTGATAACCGCAGTTTATAAATGCTGACGGGGATAAGACCTTTCTTCAATGTAACTTGAACACGAGTCGGAATTAATGATGTGTGCTTAGGAATTACTCCTGTAAGCTTCGTTATTACAGGAAAATCTTAGCATTTCATTGAGTAGATTTGTTTAAGAAATAAATTCTTTCGGATTGCGCCAGTTTTTTCCTCATGTACTGGCTTGAATGAAAACAAATCAGTGGAAACTTTATTCACTACAATACTTAAGGTAATGCCACTGAATGTATCATAAAACAAAAGAATAGATTAACGGACCTGAAAAAAAATACCAGGATAAATCACAATGAAAGGAGAGAGAGAGAGAGAGAGAGAGAGAGAGAGAGAGAGAGAGAGAGAGAGAGAGAGAGAGAGAGAGAGAGAGAGAGAGAATCGGGATCAAACGAGAAATAAATCCGTGGGGAAAAGAGGTTATCCAACAGGCACCGTTCGTTTCACATCGGTTCGAGATAATGAGTCGAGACTCGACGAAACATAAAGGCGTCTGCTCAAGGTTCATTAAACCGTAATGAAGCCTTTTAAGGATCCGCCTGAACTCTCTCAATCGACACTTTTTCTTCCTTTGCCAGTTTTCTCCTTTCTGGATTTTTAGCCGTTATTGGTATGTTTAGGGTTCTCGTTTTTCACCAGTCTTTGTTGCTTTTACAGGGTTTGGGTTGTGGTGAAAAGTTAGGCTTATTTTTCTACTTTTTTTTTTTTTTTTGTCTTGAAACGATGGAACAATGAACTTGTTCATGTTGCTAATTTTGTGTTGTTCAATTACGGAAAACTATTGCCAATAAAGACAGAATTACAATTTAGCCATTGCTTAATAAAAATGAAACGCAATTATAAATACTACATTTTAAAGATTAATTGAATATTAAGTTTTTCCTAAATGTTTACCCTTCATTATCAGAAACGAACAGGTATTAATATCTGGATTGGTGAATAGCAATTATATTTTACTCTGTACATTGAAACAATTCATTTTGATTCTATTTTATCCGTGTCCAAGATTTTAATCTTATTTATACTCTCCATACAGCAATCTTTTGTTATTCTTGCACGGCCATAATCCCTGAATGTACACCGTTATGCGGGATGAAAATCTCTCTCTCTCTCTCTCTCTCTCTCTCTCTCTCTCTCTCTCTCTCTCTCTCTCTCTCTCTCTCCGGTTTGTGACGGTCGTTAACTCGGAATGCTTTTTCAATCTGAATCAAATGCTCTTAAAACTTCATGAGCTTGAAACGAGGGAGGTAGGTTGGGGTCCCGGGCGAGGTTGGGGACTGGTGTAGCTTGCAGTATTTTTTTTTTTTTTTCTAGATTAAGTTTTACGTTTTCTGTGACTGCTTTGTTGTCTGTACCCCTACAATGTACGTGGAGCTTTTTTTTTATACATTTTCTTTCACTTATTTCATTTTCTTTTGTTACATATGGTTGCATGTTTCCTGTTTCATTTTTTTTTTTTTTTTTGCACAAAGTTCTATGACTTTGCAGGAAATTTAAGATATCATTTACTGTGATTTACAATTTTGTTGTTACCTGCGTTGTTTTGTTGTTAATGTACTTATTATAAAATGAGGCAGTTCAGTTTTTCATACTGTTTGCAGCACTTTCTGATAAGTGTCAAGATTTACACTTTCTGATAACTGTCAAGATTTGCACTTTCTGATAACTGTCAAGATTTTCACTGTCTGATAACTGTCAAGATTTGCAATCTCAGCTGCTGAGCAGTCTTTCAGGTAATATAATGCCCGCAGGAGACAGTTTTGAATAGCGACAATTTTGTCTAGATATAAAGATCCTGAAATCTCTTGACATCCATATGAGGGGAAAATATTCCCAAAATTGTCGAAAATAAATCTTAAGTATGTTCGACTGACTCACGAATGTTTTGCATTAAATTATGCCTCGAGATGCTGAGGAAAGGAAGCCCCGAGGTCAATGAACGCCAATTATTGTCCTAAATTTAGAATCATCAGGGCTTAACCCATTGAGTGGAAGCACGGCACAAGATCATCTCATCAACAAAATTATAGTTTTTTTTTCTGCAGTTCAGCTTCATGCCCCATTCAATACACTCCTTCTTCTTCTTCTTCTTCTTCTTCTTCTTCTTCTTCTTCTTCTTCTTCTTCTTCTTAGCTCAATCTGTAGTCAAGTTCGCTGTTTTTAATGAGCCTTTTCCAACGGCTTCTTTCATAATTTGTTAGACATGTTTTACAGAAGGATACCCTTTCTGACTTTAACCCTCCCTGTTTATCCGGCCTTAAGTTTACTGTTATCCTAATGGAAGAAATAAAATCAACGGTGGTGTGCTTGTCAATTTTGATAAATGTCAGGCATTCTTAATACATTTCAATCACATAGATGTGGATTTTATTTCTCCAGTGCATGTGCATAATATTACTATCATTATTCATGGTAAAATTCCTCATTGGACAGGTGGGTATCGTTCTCAGCTAGCACTCTGCTGGTCCCGCGTTCGATTCTCCGACCGGCCAATGAAGAATTAGAGGAATTTATTTGTGGTGATAGAAATTCATTTCTCGTTATAATGTGGTTCGGATTCCACAATAAGCTGTAGGTCCCGTTGCTAGGTAACCAGTTGGTTCTTAGCCACGTAAAATAAATCTAATCCTTCGGGCCAGCCCTAGGAGAGCTGTTAATCAGCTCAGTGGTCTGGTTAAACAAAGGGACGCTTTAACTTTTATTATTCATGGTATTCTAACAATAGAAATAAAATAGAAATAAGAACACTTGTAAGAGCAGAGGAGGCACATCTGTTTTATGTGGCTGTTCCTCTAAATGGAAATGCGGCGGCGAGAGGCGCCCCGCCTCCGGCCTCATTTAATGTTATTTCCACTCAAAGCGGAGCAGCGTAACTATGCATATGCAATCTCGTTAACTCCGTCTCGACCTGAAAAGGATGTCGCGGACGTCTTGGAGTTGGGGAGTTTTGATGGGATGCCCCGCTGGAAGAGAGAAGGAAAAAATACTTTTCTGGATATGGAAAGGAACAAGAAAGATGAGAAAGTACTGAGTGTTTTTGTAAGGAATGTCTTTGAGGACTCTGAAGATGTTATTGTCGCGGTTCCAGTGTCGTAAATCTTTCAAGTCGTGTGCTTTTGGTGTCATGGTTTATGTGATGTACTTGTTCTTCCCGAATTATCTCTTTCTTTGCTTGCCTGCGTTCATCTTATTCTTTGAACAAAAATAAAAGATAGATAAGAATTAGCGGAATAAGTTAAAAGTGCGTCGCATAGTCGTTGTAAACGGAGTAATAAAGAAATGAAAATAAATTTCAAACGTGTTTCTGGTTATAGCTTTCAGTGTTGTGTATGTACATGGGAAGCTTTGAAAATTGTTGTTTGTGAAAAAACTACGGTATACTTGTTTACTTTTTGTATATATTAAAGTGTTCGATGGGAGAAAGAGCCTGAGAGATGCACGAATGATGAAAGCTTCAGAATGAAGAGAGACAGCAGGAGATTAAGGAAGAAGTGAGCGAAACGGATAGTAAAAGGTGAAAAGAAGGGATAAGAGGAAAAGTAGGTTAGAAATATATGCAAATGATAAGGAAGAGACAAAGAAGAAACATTTTCCGAAAATGAAACACTTTCATGAATAATGTGGAGATGGACATCAGGATGTTGAAAGATGAATCATAGAAGCAGCGTATATAACCATTACAAATGAGTCGGTGTGTTCCGTTTCACAGGAGGGGAATATCTTTTTCTTTTTTTTTTTTAGCGCTACTCACAGTCTTGGCAGATATACTTCGTTTATTGTCCTGTAGATTCGAGAAATGGTTCCTTCCCTCTTCAGATTTCTCTGCACCGCCTGTTAGGTCACCTCCTTCCACATAGTCAATGTTTCTTTCCGTCTGCTGCCTAACTTTGCATTTTTTTTTTATTTTCCTGACGTCTAGTTTGCTGTCCTTCAAGAGGAAGGTATGACCTACTCTTTTTCCTTTAGTGATTAAATTCGGGCCTGAACTAGTTAAGAACTTGAAATAATTTATTTTTTTTATAGTAGTTTAAACAAAGAGCCTTTATTATATCTCGAAAAAGATTCTTAAACTGCAAACGTACAATAACCTTTTAAAAATACCACCTAGGAATTGAAACAACACATAGGGATTTTCATCTGCGGATTGTACCGAATTCACACTTGCATTCGGATGTTTCAGAGGAGCAATTTACACGGCCTTTAGAAGGGTCTGGCAGTTCCAGAAAAGCGATGAAATCTCATATGAAAGAAGGGAATCGCCACCAGATGCCTGGAACGTCTTAGCCAAATCCCCTCTGGAATCTGCTTGACAGCGGTGCGACAGCAAGGGCGAGTATGTGAGATCGTGTGGTTCACGGAATTGTTTTCTGTGCGATGCTCGAATACAGTGTTTGTGTTGGTGCCTATGTATATGTATAAGTAATGTGTGCAGTGTATATACATTTATAAAAAGTATTCATATATGATAGTAACCACATACACATATGTATATAATATATATATTTTCCTCTTAATAAGACTTTGAATCAGTCAATACTTCTTGTTTTTCTCTTTTGGCAAGCTTCTCAGGAATAAGGAAAAATTATTCAAAATTCTCTCCATTTACTATTTTCTTTTTCTAGTTGACAGACCGTTTCCCCACCTCTCGGAGGCGTCATCAAGACAATGGACTTACTAAATTTTTATTATTGCATGTGGGCGTGTGAATTTCAAACATGACGTCATTGGGGTGCTGAACTGCTAGTGGTCAGCTGGTCCCATTCTCTCACTGGCGGTCTGGGAGGCAGCATGGGCATTCCTGGTGCTCCGTAGGACGCGTCCTATGCTGCGGCTTACAGCCCAGGGCGTGGGCAGTGGAGTGATTCCCGTCTCTGGCCGATAGTCTTGGCATAGGATGACGATAGTCACGGCATAGGATGCATCCTACAGGGCACCAGGAATGCCCATGCTGCCACCCAGACTGCCACTGAGAGAATGAGATCTGGCGACCAATTGAAATTTAGCCCCCCTGTGACATTATATTTGAAATCCAAACGTCCACATGCAGTTGTAGTGAAGGCGTGAGTAAGAGGCTGCGTCTACAAACTTGCTAATTTATTCAAACAACAAACAGACAGGTCAGTAGCTCCTGCGAGCGGAAATGTGATGCCCTACACGAGGCGAACAAAACAGAGGTCAGAGTACAATCAACTGTGCTTGTTGGAGGATGGAAAGATGCACATAAATCAATATACAAGACACGAGTGAAGTTATGATACGCATAGCTGGAATGCTGACATTGTGATGCTTGCGCTAAAAATGATACATTTAACATAACGATAATATGAATGAGAATATATGTATAAAGGATGTGCGACATCTGCTGTGTTTCTTGTATGCGTTTGCTTGGCGCGGAGAGATGCTCTTTGTGAGATTAACTGGCCAGGTAAGATGGATGGTGGGTGGGCCTGTGTGGGACGGTAATAAAAAGCTTGTATGTCAATTTGTAATCCAGTCCTAATGACGCCGCCGAGAGGTGGGAAAACGGTCAACTATAGAAAAAGGAAAAAAGTAAATGGAGAGAATTTTGAATCATTTTTCCTTATTCTTGAGAAGGTTGCCAGAAGAGAAAAAGAAGTATAGGCAGATTCAAAGTCTTGATAAGAAGATTAGTATCTGCTAACAATGCCATTGACTTTAGTAGAAATTGCATAAGAGAGAAAAGTGCCCAATGGCGTATGTATTTATGTATATGTATACATATATGTGTGTGTGTGTGTACGCGTGTGTTTGTGCGCGCGCGCGCAACCTTGCACTCATTGTACTAGCCGAATATTGAAGCATAGTTCCGTTGTGGATTTAGCGTAGCCCTGAAGATTGCCATGGGTGTGTACAATATAGCTGTTGACTTATGAATGAGTAAATTAGTCATCATAGTAGCAGTTTCTGCTTATTTTTTGAAGACTTCAACCTTGAAAAGAGATTTAGATTACACACGTGCATTAGCAATTGAGGAAAATAAAAGTAAGGCAGTTCCAGAGAAGCACGATAAAAAAATGTAATAAAACGTATGAGATATTGCTATGTATTGAGCAATAAAAAGTTAAGGGAAAAATTTTTAAAAATTTCATGCTTCTTTATTGGAAATTCTTTGAACCATATTTTTTACTCGATTGATTCATGTAAAGTTATTTTTTATGCTAGGGTAGTTTTTAAAGCTGAATAATTCTTCATCAAAATATGTATAAAAAAAATTCACATTAATAAAAGATCAAAATGACGAATTGGCGTTACCCCAAAATAAAAAATTACTATGTTTTTGCTTTTCCAGTGGTATATACTTTTCCTGCTATTTTTCTCAGCCCTTACACAGCAAAGACTTTCCACGATATGAAATGTCATGGAATGATAATTACTGGCTATGAGTTGAGACGAGAAAATACAGAATGTCAATTATGTCACCGGAAGTTATTTCTATGCAAATGGAACACCAAATGGATTTATATTACGAAGTTTTTCTGAAGATATTGTGCATCAACAGAACATGCACGTGCGTTGCAGTTGGCATTATTAAACCTTCTGAAATTGGATTTACTTTTTAAATATTTTTTCATAATTATTGTGTATTTGCTCTGTGTTGGTTTAATTTTGTTGGTTTAATTTTTTTCTTACAATATTTGTAAGGGTGTTTAAGATTATTTTTTATTGAGGTTGACAGGATATTAGTTATGATGTTTATTCACCTCTTACATTTCAGTTTTGATAGAATTTATGCTTTACTTTTTTTAAACATTTTATCTTCCTTGTTTTCATCAGCATTCGGAGCACACTTATGTAATGATCTTTGCTATATACTGTATTTATGTATCATATACACGCATATATATATATATATATATATATATATATATATATATATATATATATATGTGTGTGTGTGTGTGTGTGTGTGTGTGTATATGTGCGTTTGTGTGTGTGTATATATACTAATTAAATGTATATGCCATATCATTTGTTTTCAACATTTTTTGGGTTTAACTTGCCACGACCCGTCAGTGATAACTAAGCATTACTTTATTTTAAAGCCGAAGACACCTTTAATTAGGACTTAGCATTATTTACCATAAAGTATTTAATAAAGTCTGGTTTTTTAATCCAGTAAATTTCTTCACAAAACCAGTTTCTTTATGATCAAAAAAACCATTGCAAGCAACCATGAGTTGGGAAGCTTAAATGGACCGGGCTAAATCTGAAAATTGGTAATTATGCATAGTTACTGTAAATATGCGCAAATACCACCATGTTTGGGATGTTAGAATTTTTGCGGAGCTGACCAAATTTACCTGTAATTCTGTATAATCACCCAAGTTAAGCTGAGTTACGTCACATTTACAAATGTGCATAAATACCAACTGAACACATTCAACCTAACGTATCTAAATTATGTATGTGTTTCGGTTTCAGAGTAAATATATGTATTTGCAAACGAACCATAATATTGTACCCAATAATTCTGGCATTACTTAAAATTAACATTATAGCCCCAATCCTTTCAGACTTACGTGTAAGTAATTTACTTTTGTATCATTCTGAATCTTACAAACTTGAGGAAATGTCTTCTCAATAAAACTCAGACTGAAATATTTATCTCACTAGCCGTAAGACATAGGACATTCCTATACCTGGTTACAGAAAGTTAAGTTACTTTCCGTAATCATTTTTTACTGTTGCATCAAGTATGAGTCCCCTGACATCTCAGCAAGCCGCTGTCCGTGAAAAATTGATGAGAGAAATGAGTGGGAGGAAAGAAAGAAAGAAAGCCTTTTACAGCTCTCATTTTCTCTCTGATTTTGGTAAACATTTTTTTGCTTTGTAGTCATTGTGATAATTAATGATAGTATTGTATAGATATTTGGGTATATGTGTGACAACAGACGCAGGAACTTTGTGAGTTGAAGCCGGAATGATTTCCGTTGCAAAAATAGGAAATGTACTCCATATTATTTTTCCGAGTACACTGTTTAATAGGTAAATATTATGTGCAACAGAATTTAATGTATGAAAATGTATAGTTTTCATTGTTTTAGGATTGTTTTCCACGTTTTTGTATTCTGAATTATTTTATTATGTAGATACTCTCATTTTTTTGTTATTTATTTATTTATGTTTAGTGAACCTATTGTAACACGAAAGGTATTAGGCCTAATTAGAATGAAAATTACAACTTAACATTCTCGTACCGGACGTCAGAAAGTGATATTGAGATTAAGTATTTCATTTTATACTCTCTCTCTCTCTCTCTCTCTCTCTCTCTCTCTCTCTCTCTCTCTCTCTCTCTCTCTCAGAACCCTTAGCAAGATGCCATTCGAGCGTTGTCAATTAAGAATTCCAGGGCTCGGAGCTCAATCCAGGGGACGTAATTCGACTGATTTTTCTATATCTATTTTCCTTGTCGTTTCTTTCCGTAGCAGGGTTTGAAATAACCAAATAACGTGAAATTATCAGTTGATAAATGAGCCCTCCGGCAGAAATAACAGGAAGGTTTTTCTTTCATTAAGTTACCCATCATATCTGGGGATAGAAAACGGGAACTCCAAAGGCTTCCGAGGCAACAGGTCTGGAATTGCCTTTCAAAAATGCAACAGCGTAGAACGACCGGATGAATTCTCCGTGGCCCAGCAAGGCTGGGGCTAATAGATGTGCTGTATTTATCTGTAGATGATTGAAGCTTTTGGTGATTGGGGATTACAGGCAATAACGTCTCCGAAGGCCAGACGGTACCTGGGGAGAAATATCGACACTGATGTGGCCTGGAAAAGGGAGATAGGGTTGAGATGGATATTTATTATGGTTATTTTTTAATATTTTGGTTTGGGATATTCTCTAGATATTCACTTTAATGTTATTGGCTCCGAATTGGAGGTTATGTTTGTTGTTTGTGAATCTGCGTGTCTTTTAGCAGGATTTATTATTTGGTGAAAAATGATTACTACTGGTTTTTCCATACACAACCTTTGATCCTCATTCACAAGTCCATGATTTTATTAAAGAAAACTCTTCTAATAGAATGTTTTTTTTTAAAGATTCCGGTGTTAAGAGTATGGCCGACATCTGTCCGGTCTCTATAAGAAATCCGGAGTAAATGTCATAAGTAATTCAAATGGTAAAAGACTTTAATAAAGAAAAATCACAGCAGTTCCAGTGTTTATAAGTGAAGAGATGGAGAAGTTCTTGCTTTACCGGAGAACTAGGATCATTAAATGGGACAGAATGAAGCCAGACGTCCGACATAATATATATATATATATATATATATATATATATATATATATATATATATATATATATATATATATATATATATATATGCATGTATAGATAAATAAATAAATTACACGCACACATACACACATTTATATATATGTATATGTGTGTGTGTGTGTGTGTATGTGTTTGTGTATACAGTATATGTATTCTCTCTCTCTCTCTCTCTCTCTCTCTCTCTCTCTCTCTCTCTCTCTCTCTCTCTCTCTCTATATATATATATATATATATATATATATATATATATATATATATATATATATATATATATATATATATATATATATATATATATCTGTATATATATAATTATATATATATATATATATATATATATATATATATAGTGTCGAAAGAAAGAGAGAGAAAGGGCGCAAAAGAAGGAATTAAAGAGGAGATGACAAGTATTATAAAAGGTAAAAGAAGGGTCAGAACCTGTTTAAATTTTGTATAAACGTGACCGTCTCTATGGAGAAGCGACGACCGACGCGGTGCTACACGGCCTTTGGAAGTGACCCCTATTACAGAAAAACTCTTCCCAAATTAATAATTAGTGAACTATTCCCCCCATGTGTCTCATCCTTAACACAAAAAGAAATTCGGAGTTTAATTCTTCCCCCCTCCACTCCTTATTACGTACAGTATATATATGACTTGCTTCGTTTTGTGTTAGATCAAGTTCGTTTCCTTTTTCCCCCTCATTTTTTCATTAGATTTTCTATTCCATAGGATTTTATATTGAGAAAATTGTCATAAAAAACCACCACTTTACAGAAATGGCAAATTTACAACTACAATGTCGCACACATCGTGTAGGTGCTGTTGATTTTCTTCTGAGCTCCATCAACGGCTGCATATGAGACTTATAGAATATAAAATGATAATCCGTCGTATTATTAAAAACTTGGGTCTCACTTGAAACCCGATCTTAAATATAACCAGAGATTTGTTGATTTCTGATTTTGTTTTTTTTACTCAGATGAGGTTGATTTGTGCATTTTTATGGATTTTACTCTGATGAGGTTGATGGGGAGTCCGTCTTGTCCATTTGGGACAAGTTGCGCTCCCTACAGGTATTTTACGGGAACAATAACTTATTTTGTTCTAATTTTTTTGTTTTATTTATTCAGAGATGTCTATTGAAAAGATAAATTCTTTTCGTCTTGAAAGAACAATTCCGTTGGTATAACTGTTTGTGAGGCCGACAAGAGGACTTATGTATGTATGTGTGTTTGTATGTGTTTACGGACATTTAAATCTGAGTGTTATATTCTGTATACCACAGCCAGAAATGTCATTCTTGTGCACACACACGCGCACACACACAAATCCTGCGCGTCCTAATGCGCTTCCAGTGATGCCATGGTAGGAAATAGAGTAGAGACATAATTGGAAGGATCCCTATTCGGATAGGAGGTCAATCCCGTAATCCTTTCCCTCAGTAATTGGACCCTGATAAATGTCATATGCCGTCCTGTGTGTTCGAAGAATATTATTCCCTGCCTTTCTTTCCTCGTAGTACTTTTTCGTTATATATACGAGTATATATATATATATATATATATATATATATATATATATATATATATATATATATATATATATATATATATATATTATATATATATATATATATATATATATATATATATATATATATATATATATATATATATATATATATATATATATATATAGTAGAATCTACTGGTCACTTTTACCAGACACATATGTAATTCTAATAGCCACAATGCCCTCTTAACTTCTCGAATTCTTCGCGCTTTTTTGGATATGCTTGTAACTACGAAGCCGAAAATATCCAGACGGAAGAAAGAGGTCGGCAACGTGACCTCCTTGTGAATATGGTAACGCGGGTTCGATTCTCGCGACCGCTATTCACAGGCTCTTCAATTTCTTCCGTCTGGATATTTTCGGCTTCGTAGTTACAAGCATATCCAAAAAAGCGCGAAGAATTCGAGAAGTTAAGAGGGCATTGTATATATATATATATATATATATATATATATATATATATATATATATATATATATATATATATATATATATATATATATATATACACACATACATACATAATGTGTGTATATGTATATGTATATACAGTATATATATATATATATATATATATATATATATATATATATATATATATATATATATATATATATATATATATATATATTCATGAAGCCACAAATGTCGCTTAATATCAAATTCACGCTACCTCGGGAATATCCCCGATGGGGAATTATCACCGAAGGGGAATTTATAAGTGATAAATGGACTGGTACTGCCGAGTCTCGAACCCACGAGCCTCTCTTGATAGCTCAGTGGGTAGAATGTCGACTGGAGTCGCTGGATAAGTATCTGTGTCGTGGGTTCGAGACTCGGCAGTACCAGCCCGTTTTCACTTATAAATTCCCCTTCGGTGATAATTCCCCATCGAGGATATTCCCGAGGTAGCGTGAATTTGATATTAAGCGACATTTGTAGCTTCATGGTTGTATATAAATCACGGTATGATAAAAAACTTCATACATATATGTATATATATATATATATATATATATATATATATATATATATATATATAGATAGATATATAGATATATATATAATCATAAAGCTACAAGTGTTTAATATCAAAATCGCTCTACATCGGGAATATCATCGAAGGGGAATTATATAGATAAGTGATAAATAGCCGTAGCTCAGTGGTTTTGAACGTCGACTGGAAGTGGTTGGAGGGTACTGTCGAGTGTTCGAGACACTTAGGTACCAAAGGTACCAATCCATTTATCACTTGTAATTTCCCTTCGGTGATATTCCCGAAGTAGCGCAAATTGGATATTAAACGACATTTGTAGCTTAATGATTGTATATAAATCACAGTGATATGATAAAAAATTATTATTATTATTATTATTATATATATATATATATATATATATATATATATATATATATATATATATATATATATATATTATATATATATATCATACACACATATATATACACATTTATATTTACGTGTGTATATACATACATATATATGCATATATATCCATTTAGTTGTTTTTAAGTTTGCATATTGCCATTTTGGAGTGTTTAAAGGCAGAGAGTATTTAAGGTTCTCTGTCTCTCTCTCTCTCTCTCTCTCTTTGGACTTGTAGCACAAGTGATAGTGGAAGGGCTTCCGGCTCACAACCGAATTGACCTTTATTCAAACCCTGGACGAGGACGGACCGATATAGGCGTGTTCCCTCTCAAGACAGTGTGCCTTTATTGACCTAAGCAGTCGGTTATGTATGTGGTCGTTAA
>JANJGK010000010.1:46302358-46304858 GCA_039081455.1 Macrobrachium rosenbergii | reverse complement strand
CCCACACTGCACACCAAAGGAGCCATGGACTTGAAATTCAAGCGTCCAAAGAATGTTGGTTTCAACTTCCCACCACAGACCCCACACTGCACACCAAAGGAGCCATGGACTTGAAATTCAAGCGTCCAAAGAATGTTGGTTTCAACTTCCCACCACAGACCCCACACTGCACACCAAAGGAGCCTTGGACTTGAAATTCAAGCGTCCAAAGAATGTTGGTTTCAGCTTCCCACCACAGACCCCACACTGCACACCAAAGGAGCCATGGACTTGAAATTCAAGCGTCCAAAGAATGTTGGTTTCAGCTTCCCACCACAGACCCAACACTACACACCAAAGGAGCCATGGACTTGAAATTCAAGCGTCCAAAGAATGTTGGTTTCAACTTCCCACCACAGACCCCACACTGCACACCAAAGGAGCCATGGACTTGAAATTCAAGCGTCCAAAGAATGTTGGTTTCAACTTCCCACCACAGACCCCACACTGCACACCAAAGGAGCCATGGACTTGAAATTCAAGTGTCCAAAGAATGTTGGTTTCAGCTTCCCACCACAGACCCCACACTGCACAGCAAAGGAGCCATGGACTTGAAATTCAAGCGTCCAAAGAATGTTGGTTTCAACTTCCCACCACAGACCCCACACTGCACACCAAAGGAGCCATGGACTTGAAATTCAAGCGTCCAAAGAATGTTGGTTTCAACTTCCCACCACAGACCCCACACTGCACACCAAAGGAGCCATGGACTTGAAATTCAAGCGTCCAAAGAATGTTGGTTTCAGCTTCCCACCACAGACCCCACACTGCACACCAAAGGAGCCATGGACTTGAAATTCAAGCGTCCAAAGAATGTTGGTTTCAACTTCCCACCACAGACCCCACACTGCACACCAAAGGAGCCATGGACTTGAAATTCAAGCGTCCAAAGAATGTTGGTTTCAACTTCCCACCACAGACCCCACACTGCACACCAAAGGAGCCATGGACTTGAAATTCAAGCGTCCAAAGAATGTTGGTTTCAGCTTCCCACCACAGACCCCACACTGTACACCAAAGGAGCCATGGACTTGAAATTTAAGTGTCCAAAGAATGTTGGTTTCAACTTCCCACCACAGACCCCACACTGCACACCAAAGGAGCCATGGACTTGAAATTCAAGCGTCCAAAGAATGTTGGTTTCAACTTCCCACCACAGACCCCACACTGCACACCAAAGGAGCCATGGACTTGAAATTCAAGCGTCCAAAGAATGTTGGTTTCAGCTTCCCACCACAGACCCCACACTGCACACCAAAGGAGCCATGGACTTGAAATTCAAGCGTCCAAAGAATGTTGGTTTCAACTTCCCACCACAGACCCCACACTGCACACCAAAGGAGCCATGGACTTGAAATTCAAGCGTCCAAAGAATGTTGGTTTCAACTTCCCACCACAGACCCCACACTGCACACCAAAGGAGCCATGGACTTGAAATTCAAGCGTCCAAAGAATGTTGGTTTCAACTTCCCACCACAGACCCCACACTGCACACCAAAGGAGCCATGGACTTGAAATTCAAGCGTCCAAAGAATGTTGGTTTCAACTTCCCACCACAGACCCCACACTGCACACCAAAGGAGCCATGGACTTGAAATTCAAGCGTCCAAAGAATGTTGGTTTCAACTTCCCACCACAGACCCCACACTGCACACCAAAGGAGCCATGGACTTGAAATTCAAGCGTCCAAAGAATGTTGGTTTCAACTTCCCACCACAGACCCCACACTGCACACCAAAGGAGCCATGGACTTGAAATTCAAGCGTCCAAAGAATGTTGGTTTCAGCTTCCCACCGCAGACCCCACACTGCACACCAAAGGAGCCTTGGACTTGAAATTCAAGCGTCCAAAGAATGTTGGTTTCAGCTTCCCACCGCAGACCCCACACTGCAGCAGTAACAGATCATGATACTGAGCCAGTGATTTTTCATCGCCCTAGGGAAGACGCGAACGCGTGACATCTGAGTGGCATGCCACGACACTAGCCACTACACCAGCGGACCAGTATAAAACCCATGAACAGACATGCAATGGAGAGGATATTAATGATTATGATGTACAGAAATTAGGTGTTTTTACAGTGAAACTACAACTTGTTTGTAAATATACAGATAATGCAGTGACCTCTTTGGTGATAAACTGAACTTCAAACAAAGGCAGGTGTTTTATATGCCCAAATTTGTTTAACAATTCTATGGAGGGAGTGATTTATGTGGATAAAGTTTTGACAGAGAGACAGAGACTGATAAGAAAGTCTTTTTGGTAACAATAAACAATGGCTAAAAACTCTTTTCAGTAATAACCAAAAATAATGATTAAAAAGTCTTTTTGGGATAAAAACTTAACTTTCACTGCCACATACAAATAACTTAGAAGCCATTCACTATTCTTTATAAATCTTATGGGCAATGTGGAATAAGTCACTGTTCCTTATAAATCTTAAGGGTAATGTGGAATAAGT
>JANJGK010000010.1:46292358-46299858 GCA_039081455.1 Macrobrachium rosenbergii | reverse complement strand
TATATGTATGTATATATTATATATATATTGTTATGTGGGTCCTTCGGCTGATGAGTTTATTATTAATTACTGTATTTATAAAGCCTTGCTTTACCTAAGACCCACGTAATCCTATCATTTAATGCTAAAAGTTACCAAGAAAGACAGATAATTAATTTAATTAGATTCGGTCGCCAGTTGAAACTAGGTTACTGAATATATTGATTTATATTCTGAACACACGAATTAAATAAATAAATCACACTACTCAACCACCTAGTTCAACAAAAAAGTGAATGAAATAAAAATCTTATGCGAGCCATTAACATCTCCAACTTTGTCCCACTTCGGACACATATTTCAACGTACACTGGTGGACGACGCAACAGCTGAGAAAACTCTTGAAGCCCATATAAGCAATTCTAAGTGCTGGACTCGAGTATATTGTTGCTAGTCCTGCTCCAAACGAAGATTATGACCAGGTTTCAAGGCGTGCCCGATTCTGGAAGAGACGTATCCAGATAATACTTGAATTCCAGGACCTCTCACTTATCATTAATTGACTACAAGGCATGTATCTTAAATCAAGGATATTATGTTAACACCATGGAGGATACTTTATGCAATCTCACTAGGCAACAATAATTGTACTTCATATAATTGACTTCTTAACTGGGATATGGTTTTACTAGATTTCCTTAGTCAGTGACTGTTAAGAGAGAAACTTGAAACAGGAAATAAGGGGGAGGTCTAAAAGGAGGAACTGGGAGTAACTGTCATCTTCAGACTTACCTTAGAATAGATAATGCAGTGATCAATTGCATCAGATGCCCTGGGTCCACTGAAGGGCAAATTCCCCGGCTGTTCCACAAGAGGAATAAAGAACAAAGGGAGAAGGACGAGAGAGAGAGAGAGGGAGAGAGAGAGACTGTGCCTGTGCTCTCACTTCAGGGTAACGATGGACTGAAGAGCTGGGTCATAGTGCGTGGGTGTTTGCTTGTAAGACTCCTCCCACTTAATGGCCTTTGGGCAGGCTGAAAAATGACAAAAAAACTCGCCAGTACGAGGGTCACAGTAAAGAGAGCTTAAGGCATACCCTAACTAAAGGTGGCCCTAGTAAAACCTACCCCGCTGAATAGGTCCCTAAACTAAACTTCAAATCCGTCGACGACTGTTGGTGTTTTGAAACACAACAGCCAGCTCTTGGGCTTTCCTCCCTCAACTACTTTACACAGAAAGCTTTTTGGTGCTTTCTTTTCTTTGTTTTTATTTATATCTACTAAATCAAGGAAGAGAGGTCGAGCAGTATACATGTTTGTAAGAATATATATATATATATATATATATATATATATATATATATATATATATATATTATATATATATACATATATGTATATATATATATATATATATATATAATGTATATATATATATATATATATATAATAAAAATACATGTATGTAATTATTCATGCGTCAGCCAGTGAGTAGGTATGTATGACTAAAATATACAAAAACTTCAAACATAAAGAACTGAGAGAGAGAGAGAGAGAGAGAGAGAGAGAGAGAGAGAGAGAGAGAGAGAGAGAGAGAGAGAGAGAGAGAGAGAGAGAGAGAGAGGATTCACACACACACTAGCCTTTCTTACCGCCTTCAACCACAAAAAGCTTTTAAAAACTATTTGAATTCAGGAACCCCCTTTTTTTTTCTCCTTTCCATTATTTTTTATTTTTTTTTTTTATTTTGCGCTATAGCGTCGGTCGACCTTTGTCCTTTGGTCCTGAGCTGAAATTTTTCTTGCGAACAGATGAAAGACAAAGTTGCTTTAAAGCAGCGTCAGGGGAAAAGTGCTCGAAAATCCCTCTCTGTCACTCTTGATCGGGGCGCGTTTATCTGTCTCTGTCTGTCTGTCTGTTCGTCTGCTTGCCTTCCTGTCTGTCTGTCTGTCTGTACACAGAATGTCGTTCAGTCGATGGGTCGGTAATGGCTGCTTGCATGCCTGAGT
Source organism: Macrobrachium rosenbergii (assembly GCA_039081455.1). Lineage (NCBI taxonomy): Eukaryota > Metazoa > Arthropoda > Malacostraca > Decapoda > Palaemonidae > Macrobrachium > Macrobrachium rosenbergii. The sequence continues at coordinate 46,297,871 of JANJGK010000010.1, read as the reverse complement.
ACACAGTCGCTTTATCTTTTTCCTTTTTAGTTTTTGTTTGAAACTTTCATTTTTGTTACGTTGTATTGTGTTATTTAGCGTATCACGTTTTATATTTCTAGTTTTGAGTAGAGCTGTTTAACAATTAAGATGTAAATTATAAGCCCATTTCATAAGCTTATTATTATTATTATTATTATTATTATTATTATTATTATTATTATTATTATTATTATTATTATCCAAATGCATGCTACAATTTTGTTAAAAAACGTATAATTGATTCACCTGTAAAATAAGATTTCAACACTCATTTCATATGGTTATTAGCTGCACAAGGTGTGAGGCTGCAAGGCTCACTCCACCCATTATCCAGTATCCTACAAGAACAAAATAGAAAAATCCACTATTCACTGACGCCCGTACATTGGAAGAGAGAGATGTCAGAAGTCACTCTTGTTAATCATTTGTGTCATTTTCAGTAGACAAAATTCAGTGTCGTGTACACACACACACACACATATATATATATATATATATATATATATATATATATATATATATATATATATATATATATATATATATATATATACACATATACATACATACAAACATACTAGCTGACCAACCCGGCGCTGCCCGGGAAAACTCTGAATGACAGTCTACATGTAGGGGGAGGTAAGTGGGAGAGGGAATGGGAGGGGAGGGAGAAGGAAGAGGGGGGGTTGTGTTGTGTTGACGGTCTGTCTGACAGTTCTATTTTTTTCATGCAAACGTTCACCCTTTGAAAAGTCGTGGGTGAACTAACAGACATTATTGTGGTGACTGTCCTTTTTATCCAGGTATTACTGTTCTGTCTGTTCCTTTTATCCAGGTATTACTGTGGTGACTGTCCCTTTTATCCAGATATTACTGTACTGCATTCTTAAATGCATATTCTAAATGTACTGATTACATAAACATGCAGGCTCACTTTTAAATAAACAATTTTCAGGTTTCCCATTCTATCCGCCACAATTTTAGTGATGTCAATAGCCTATATTGACGTTCTTTTTTTACATGATCCCCGCAGGAGTCAGTGCCTTACATGGTGCACTGTCGGCATTACTAAAGAGTGTTTGCAGCCTTCCTTCGAACCCTAGCTGCGCCCACTGTTTAGCATTTTACTTTATTTCCCTTCCCACTTTATTTCAATTTTGTTGTCCAACCTCTCTAACCAGTCCCTCTTAGCACAACTGGGGGGTTTTCACAGTTTCAATTTAGCTCCTTGCACTTCATCTTCATTTTCTGGATCGCTTTATCTTGCTGTCCAACCACTCCAACTCTCCCTTTCCACTGTCTTATTGGCCGAAAGTGCCTCAGTACTTGGCTTGACAGCCTAAATCTCATTAATCAAATAATTTTTTGACCTAAAAAGGGCAACTGAATTCTGTCTGTTAAATAAAATAAATAAATTAAGAACGAAAGGACAAATTAATCTATTGTCTAGTGATTTATCAAAGACCTACAAATGATAAATACAGATATAAAGATATAATAAATAAGGGCGTTCGGAGAGCGCAAACCTCTGCCAAGGCTGAGGAATCAACCACCCATAGGGTCGTCCAGTAATGACTGCAGTGCACTACGTAGGGTGAACTGAAGACACTAACCAACCCCCAAAACCTTATGTGGTTGATGTTAAAGATAATACTTCTCAAGATGCGGCAATGCTACTTCATAGCTTAAAGCCACTTTTTTTTACCCTCCGCCGGCCAGTCAGGGTCCAGAGGTCCACAACAAGGCTCTTAACCCATTCAGTATGTTACCAAAGGCGCCCTAGGGCAAGGGCTATTCACTCTGGCATAAGGCCAACTGAATAAAAACCAGCCAATATATTTTTTTCAATTACTCTAATTTTTCTACTGTTACGCATTTATGCTTTTATTCTATGTCTTGTATTTTTATTTCCTTTTCTCAAAAATATGTCTTCAAGTATTTGATTTCGACGTCAATCACCTTTGTTGGTATTATGACAGGATGACCTAAACCAATTAGTCAATTACTTTTTCAAAATTGAGTATTTGATTCTCTGGATGCTTGGTTTGTTTCCATAATTTTTTGCAAATAGGTAATATAAAAAAAAAGCAGCAACGACGATACTACTACTACTACTACTACTACTACTACTATTAATGAAAATCTGTAACAGATTTTTAACAAAGACTCTTTCGTCAAAAAAAAAAAAAAAATTAATAATAATAATTTCACAAGCACTGAAATGAGGTTTGTGCCAACATTAATCGGGTAAAGCTTGATAAATCAAAATCAGATTCTATATTAGCAAATTTATGCATACAAAATTTATCCAATCAGGACTCATATTAATGGCTCTGCAAATATTACACTTTTAGTTTATTGTGGGTAGGTATATGATGTTATCACAATCCATTATAAAGACAATAGTTGTTTTTGTGATTATTATGAATCATATCATTAGCTTATTTACATAGATATTAACATATGGAAACGAACAAAATGTAGCCACTCTCGACTTATTATTACACCATAATACTACTCTTGCTCTCAATTTACACATAGACACATACACACACACACACACAAATTATATATATATATATGTACGCCAGGGAATTCTATACTATCTGGCTTAATATTTTACAGCATACAAAAGTTATGTTCAAAATTTGAGGCCCACTAATACCCGCACGCAAGCAAGGGCGCGCGTGCACACACATACACATATATATTGTACTATCTGACCAACCCGGTGCTGCCCGGGAAAACTGAATGACAGTCTACAGGTAGGGGGAGAGAAGAGGGGAGGGGAGGGGAGGGGAGGGAGGAGGGAGAAGGGGATGGAGAAGGGGGTGAGGGGGAGGGGAAGTGGAAGAAAGGAGGAAGGGAAAGGGGGAGGGGAGGGGTAAAAGAAGGGGAGGGGAATCGGGATGGAAAGGGGGAGGGAAGGGTGAGGGGAAGATAGAGGGGGGGAGGGAAGACTACATTCCCCTATCAGAGGAGAGTAAAAAGCATCTCCACTGAACAAATAAATAAAAATTATATTTCTACAATTTGCACTCAGGTGTGTCTCAGGCTGTCTGTGTGTTTGTGTGTGTGTGTGTGTGTGTGCAACAACAGACGGACCTATCTGGCCTTAGGTATGTAGTGAAGTGTTGTTGCCAAAACACCTCATACACCTCATTTAAACCAACTTTATAAAGATATACACCAACATGACACTATGAAGTAGTAGCTATAAGGAATTCCAAAGGTAAAAACAAAGAAGAAACGATCGAATTAATGAGAAATTCGCATTTCAACTAATAAAGAAAAAGGAAATACTGACATACATCTTGCATGTAGTGTTGAGCTAGCAGCTACTATGCATGTGCGAATGAGGAAGACGACTCATGTGTATGTGTTTAGGGAGGAAATCTCTGGACCTGCTGATTTGGGTTCATTACTTTATAACAATTAAATATGTTTTGTAACGAAGCCAAAAATATTTAATTTAGCAATACAACCAAGTAGTGAGGTACATGTTTAACAATTATATTATAATTATCATAAATTACGATCAAAATTGATGTAAATTCTGATAAAAAATTGATATTATAGGGGATTTGGATTTATTGTTGTAAGTTAACCTAACGTCTGACAGCGCCTGAAGTAAAAGGTGGAGCGTCAGACGAAAACCCTTATGGCACTGAAGGAAAAGGTGACGTAAAAACGAAAATTTCATTTGTTTTGTCTGGGTTTGTATGTCTGACACGGGGTAGGGGTTTGATCTTGAGTTTTAAACTTTTCTGGGGTGACATAGAGGCCGTGTGCAAAATTTTGTCTGGGTCTGTCAAGCAGTTCGGATTTCTATAGGAAGCCAAACTATATACAAACAGTCACTAATATATATATATATATATATATATATATATATATATATATATATATATATATATATATATATATATATATATATATATATATATATACACTTTTGCTATCACAGTTAAGAGGTAAAAACGAATAATCAATCTTGTCACCAGTAACCTAGGAATTTGTGACCCTGTTTACAGTAACGGAGAATGACGAGTTTAAGTTAAAATTATTGCCTTCTTGAGTTACAACATCGGTACTTTAACGTCAAGGTATTTAAACAGAAAAACGCTGTTTTTATAGACTGAGCAAATTCAATGAAAAATTAAGCCTTAACAATACCGTAATTATCTTTTTCCATCCTAAATTTCCCCTGACAAAGAGCATTTCTAACAATCATAACATTGTCTTTCTTCAGTGTTAACATTCAGCTTTTTAATGTGTATATATATTAGCCTCTTAGGATGTTATTAAATATTATCGTACAAGAGGTAGAGGAAAACTTACTAACAGAAAGACGTGGTTGATTAATTTGCTAATGTAATATGGCGTCGTTTGTTTACCTAAAAGGTGACGTACGTAAAACATAAGATAGTATCTCAAACCATAGTAATTTAATGAAAATTTTTGGAAATAAAAAAAAAAATCCCTTCACACAGGAAGATCTTTTACAAAAAAAAAAATGCAATTTTCAATAAAAATTAATTTTATGTCGCTGTTAACATTTTTCTTGTTTGTTAAAAGAATAACGTGTGATTGAAGGATTACTGGAGGTAAATACATCTTCCATAATACCGATTTTGCTTTTCGGCTCAAAATTTTAGTGATAAAAAATACTGCTTAATAAGGCATAAAAAATGATCAAGTTTGCGAAAGTTTCTTTGTAATAACGTAATAATAGTAATTATAATAAATACATATAAGAGACATTTGCATTTCTCATTAATTTTGCATGTTTAATAACAAACTATTGTAAATTATGAAATCGTTGATATCACACAGCTGCCATACAATGAACTTTTTAATTCGCCAACTTCCTCATATTGTGGTGGCGAAATCCGAATAGGAAACGAAGTGAGGGACTTCTCCTTTCTCCTTTCTCCAGGTCGGCACAGAACCGGGGTTGGGAGAAGATATATAATTAGAAAATAGACTGGTCTTTACATCAGTTCCATATGCTGCTATTTTCTCAAACCACATGACCCTGTTTTCGTGAAGAATCAAAATGACACACTTGCAAGCATACAGAGAATTGCAACATTCTACAGAAGTCTCAGAGCTCTGTAAACGAATATCTAGGAATGCTTAATTTTTAATTAACATTCAACTGACCAAAAATATGGAAGACAAACAGATCAATTGACGAAACGCAAGTTACGCTCCCTTATACTGCTTGCACAAAAAACCAAGAAAAAAGCATGGGGGGGGGGGGAAGTTAGCTGAAAAATTCAACATGAGAACTGTCTATGCGTTCGAGACGACTCCAAGAATATTTCTTGATATACACGAATTGTGGATTGGTATATACGCTGAGCTCTTTTTATCTCACCTCCATCACTCGTTCCGAAGATTTCATTTTCGTCCCTGGAGAAATCTTTACAAAATATGTAACAAAAAATTAACGATTGCTTTTAAATTTTAAGTTCCATTTAAGAGGA
>JANJGK010000010.1:46270545-46292258 GCA_039081455.1 Macrobrachium rosenbergii | reverse complement strand
ATATAAAAATGGGAAAAAAAGCACGTTAAAACGAAGAATCGTATGGATTTTTGTTCCAGTTTCTTTTAACAAAGGATTCATCTCTTTTAATGTATTTAGCTATCCAGGAACGTGAAATGAAGGATGCGCTAACATCCGTGGCCTCTCTGAAGGTTATAGCCTGGATTCAGTCAATCCATCTGATTTCCTCCGAGTTGTTAGCCATGGCTGTATCTAACTCTGTCACTCAGTCTGAAAATACAAGAAATGTAAAATGAAAAATAGCTTAATAGAAACTTAAAATAATGTACTTGGATATAGGCTGTAGCAGAAAACTTCATAACTTTCCATTTGTTCTGTGGAGGGGGGGCTCTAATTTCGAAACATCCGGTATATGTATGTATATATATATATATATATATATATATTTATGTATGTGTATATATCCATGTATATATATGTATGTACTTATGCATGTATATTATACACACACACACACACACTATATATATATATATATATATATATACATATATTCATATATTGTGTGTGTGTATATATGTGTGTGTGTGTGTGACTCAAGAGTGGAAATGGTAGGCATAAGGTTGAAAATGCTTATGGAAGTGACTCTTGAGGACTTAAATAGACGAAGTGGAATCTCATCGGAAGTTGATAGGATTACATGTCAGGTGTGGCGCAGTACAGTTGTAATGATATGACTGAGTGATTGGGCAAGGTTTTTAGGGAATGTCTGTATGAGGGAAAAGTTCCAAAAGAATTGGTGAGAGAAATAGTTGTTCCACTGTATCAGAATAAAAGTTGGAAAAGCATCTGTAAGAATTATGTGGGGGTATACTTAGTATCACGCCATCTAGTCCTTTGCAAAGAAGGAAGTGAAGGAGGATTTAGAGAGAGGGTCAGCAAAGGAGGATGCTTTCGATAGAGATAGTTGGAGAAGACACATCAAGGCAACCAACCATTTACCTTGGGGTGGGTTGAGAGGAACAGAATGTGTTGACTGGTATATTGGGGAAGTCTTTTAGAATTCTGATTGATAAATTAAAAAAGATTGACAGATGACAGGAGAACTGATAGGGAAAGAAGAGTGTTGGTTTCGACAAGGAATAATTGGGTGACTCCGGTGTTAACAGTTACGTGAGAAGCTGAAAGTAAGGAATAAAAGCTGTATATGGCGCATACAGTCCTTCGAAAAAGTTTATAAAAAATCGATAGGGTGACAGTTTGGAGGATGCAGATAATGTATAGTATAGAAAATAAGTTTGAAAGAGGTCAGAAGTTTTTATGGTGGTAGTGAAGTGTCTTAGAATGTTTCAATGAGGAAGTGACCAGTTCTGTGTAAAAGTGGGATGGAGACAAAGGTGTATTATGTCACCGCGGCCGTTCAATATCTTCATTGAGGGAATGATGCCAGAAGTCAGTGATAGGACAGTAAATGTATGTGCAAAGTTGTGTGGTAGAAAAAAGTTTTTGAGAATGGATTGTCAAATGGTTGATGTGTAGGGGATATTATGCTGATTGGGGATAGTGAAGAGAAACTGCACAAACTAGTAAGAGAGTTGGAAGTGTTTGAAGGGGGTGAGAAACCTAAGAGTAAATGTGAGCAAAAGTAAGGTTGTGAGGGTGAATGGAAACGGGAAGATGCGGAAATGTATGTTAATATAGATGATGGGAAAAAGGAAGTTGTTTTGTTAAAGTATATGGGAATTAACAGAGCAGATGATGGTCTGAGAAGAGGAGAGGTAAGTCACAGAATAGGTGAAGCCAGGAAGGTAGCAGGGTTTGTGCAAAAGCTTGGTAAGAGACTTGAGTCGCTACACATATATAATGTGTGTGGGTGTGTCTGTGTGTATGTATCTCTGCACGTTTGTGTGTGCACATCAATACTAGATTAATTATTAATGGTGTGCTGCTTCCCTGACTTGCATGTAAATACTACATGCCCATAAGTAGAACTTACAACTCTATGTCAACTTATGTAACATATACGGCACTGTCATATATGTGTGTCGTGTATTTTAGCACCTCATACGATGAATATTTATTGGGCTTTGAGGACCTCCAATTCCTGAGTTTTAAAGAATAAACACCTCCTACACAAGGCTTAGGCAAAATCCCACTGGGATAAACAGGTTCTCCTTTTTCGAAAGTTGGCCTCTTTCTTATTTGTGATTGCTGCTGTGGGCATAATGACTCATTTGTAATTCATATTCGCATGTCATGAGAAATAGCTAGTGATTGTTTCGTCTGTTTTTCTTTTTTTCACGGGAGAGTTAAACATGGAGTCGATTAGAGAAAAGGTGAAGTCGTTTGCATGGAACTACGTAGCTATTTGGTTGATGTTCAGGTATGTTTGCTGGCAGGTGGAATATTGCTAACATTTCATTTCTTGCTATCACATGAAGAACGATGTTTATCTTCATCCAACCCGTATCAAAGGTGAACTTAGCAAATTGTGTATGTTGGTTGCAAAAATTACTTTGCTTGTGCGTGTGGTTGCCACTCGTGGAGTGAGGAAACCGAGATCTAAAGAAATGTTTTAGAGGTAGTAGCTCAGTTATTTTATCACGCCTGCTTATCTGCTATGAAATCAAACTTCAACCCGACATCACATTAGCCAGTTATGAAACATTCACTGGTAACACTGATAAAACAAAACAAAAATTCTTGTCTCTTCATCAAGCAGAGGGTGAGGATACAGTGTTTTTTATACTGGTCTGTACCAGCTAGTTCGTCACGTGGATAAAGAGACTTTCGTGAATAGTGGCTACTGATAAAAAAAAATGCACGCAAATAACATTATGAATGGTATATACTAAAATTATGGAGAAAATATGCAAGGCAAGATGGGTTTGGCCATAAAGATAAAACTAGCATGAACCGCATCTGTTGCCATCTTTTAACTACTGAATAAATCTTGAGTAAATTCCCCATTAGCTTTAACTAATTCATTTACACACACACACACACACACACACATATATATATATATATATATATAGAGATAGATAGATAGATAGATAGATAGATAGATAGATAGATAGATAGATAGGTAGATATATATATATATATATATATATAGATATATGCTATATATATGTATATATATAGATATGTATAGTTATATATATATATATATATATGTTATGTATATATGTATGTATGTATGTATGTATGTATGTATGTATACCTACATATACAGTACACTCACACTCAAATACAAAGAGGCATAAAGTGCAAAAATGTCACCCACTGTTTATGACGAATTGTTAAAAAAAAATTTACATTTTATTATCATAAAAGCATTAAATTCGTATGTGCTATTTATCCCTGGAACTTTACTGATAGACCTGTTCAAGTAAATAAAGTCTTATGGGAAGATAATGGAAATTTGTGTTGTGTTAGGTTAAATAAGCCGCTGTCTTTTACAGCTTTTCTACAAGCGAATTGTTGAGAAAACTAATGATAAGATAGCTTTTGAATGAAGTGGCGTTGCACAGGCATTGGGGTAGGTTTAGCATCCAACAATTCAAATGGGATCGTATTTTTTTTTGGACTAATTGTCATTGTTTTTTTAATTTCATGTTTTATTGTACTTAGAAAAATGCCTAACTTAGAATATAATCAAGATAACCTAGAGTGACAATTTGGAATGTTTCTGGTGTAACTTTATCATGTTTAGAGGTAATTGAAATTTCGTATTACATTCTGCAGACAAATAAGTAATCATTAATGTGGAATCATGTTTTTTATAATTACAATTTTTTCAAGCGTTTATGTTGGAATCACACGTGGCATTCACTTTAGAACGATACCCAGCTCGCACACCGGAAGCGCAGCCATTGTTTGATTTGAGATCGAAAATACACTTCTTTTTTTCACTGTTTCAGAATTAAATTATGCGTTCAGTTTGTAAATCATGCAGCGCTCAGTTTTGTAAAACATTCCATGCTCATTTCGGCCACCGAATTCGGATCACAGTTTAGCTAAAAAAAAAAAAAAAAAGTAATAATAAAATAGAAAATAGTTATCCCTTTTTTTATATTTCTCTATCCAGTGCATTAGTCATACCCCTGATGCGATTCGGGTAAATGCACCGAATATTGGTAGAATTTAAATCCGAACAAAATGTCGCGAGTTCGGGCCATTTTTCTCTCTTGGAAATGCTCTCTTTTTTTTTCTCTCTCTCTTTTGATAGATCGTTATATTTTTAGTTTGGCTTACCTCTCTCTCTCTCTCTCTCTCTCTCTCTCTCTTTTGATAGATCGTTATATTTTTGGTTTGGTTTACCTCTCTCTCTCTCTCTCTCTCTCTCTTTTGACAGGTCGTTACATTTTTAGTATGGTTTACCCCCCCCCCGTCTCTCTCTCTCTCTCTCTCTCTCTCTCTCTCTTCAGATAGACCGTTAGTTACATTTTTATTACATGCTTTTATTTAACTTGACCCCTGCGTCTGTCTGTCCTGAAATCTTGTAACTCAATTTTCGACCTGTTCCCTTCGTCCGATGGACTTGAAATTTGTATAGTTACTCAGTCCCGGTGACAATACAACCTTACATGATCAGTACAGTAGGTCAGCAGTGACCTCTAGTGACAGTACAGTGACCTCTCCCAGTATCTCAGGACTTGTTTGAAACACTTCGGATTTTTCACAACTTCTTTGACTCGGTAGAATCTATCTTCTATATAACCCCTCCCCCTTCCCTCTTCCATCCCCCTCCCCCTTCCCCTCCCCAGCACACGATCAAGTGTTAATTTAGCTGTGTCCTCCACCTCCCTAATTCCTCTTCCCTCCCTCTTCCCTCTTCCATCCACTTCCCCCACCCATCCCCCCCCTTCCTGAGCACACGATCAAGTGTTCATTTAGCTGTGTCCTCCCCCTCCTCTTCCCTCTTCCATCCCCTTCCCCCTCAGTTCCCCTCCCCTTCCCCCTTCGGTGCATAGGATTAAGTATTAATTCAGCTGTGTCCTCCTCCCCTTCCCTCTTCCATCCCCTCCGTCTTCCCTCTTCCCCTCTCCTCGCCCTCCCCCTCCCCCTTCCCCTTCCAGAGCACACGATCAAGTGTTAATTTAGCTGTATCTTCCCAACCCCTTCCCTCTTCCCACCCTCTCCCCCTCCCCCTTCCTCTTCCCTCCTCCCCCTTCCAGAGCCCACGATCAAGTGTTGATTTAGTTGTGTCCTCCCCTCCCCTTCCATCTTCCATCCGCCTCCACTTCCACCTTCCTTTCCCCGCCTCTCCCCCTCCCCTCCCCCTTCTCTCTCCCATCCCCTCCCTTCCCCCTCCCCCTTCCCCTTCCAGAGAACACGGTCAAGTGTTAATTTAGCTATGTCTTCCCCTTCCCCTTCCCTCTTCCTTCCTCTTCCATATTCCATCTCCCTCCACCTCCCCATCCCCCTCCCTCCCTCCCTCCCTCCCTTCCCCCTTTCCCCTTCCTCTTTCCCCTCCATCTCCTTCCCATTTTCCTCCCCTCCCCTTCCCCCTCTCCTCTTTGTTTTTCCCCTCTCCTCACCTTCCCTCCCTCTCCCCTCCCCCTCCCCCTTTTCTCTTCCATCCCCCTCCCCACCCATTTCCCCTTCCCCTCGTCTCCCTACTCCCCTCCCCCTTCCTTATTCACTCCCCTTCCCCCTCCCCCTTCCCTTCCCCCTTCCCTCACCCTCCCCCGTAAACGGATATCAGTTGCGTTAACTACAATCATAAATCATAAATCCGTTACAATTTCTCCCCCCTCCCCTTCCCCCTCCCCTCTCATTTCCCCTTCCTCTCACCTTCCTACTCCCCCTCCCCATTCCCTCTTCCCTCCTTTCCCCCTCCTCTTTCCCTTCCCCTTCACCCACCATCCCTGTAAACGGATATCAGTTTCTTTAACTACAACCATAAATCGATTACAATTTCTGTCAAAACTAAAAGGTATAGAATAAAAAATATTAGAACAAATTTTACAGACATGCTTTTGGTAAAATGCGCTAAAAAGTAAAAAATAATTTTTGAATCACACCAAAGATAAAAGCGTGGGCCCCAAACATGGAAGGAAATGCAACAAGAAAAGAAACAGATTTTTTATTTATTGCAGCAATTCCTTCCATGTTTGGTGGCCACGCTTTTACTTTTTTAGACATGATTAATAGTGAGAAAATCCTGGTGTGTCTCAAAAATTTATTTTTTACCTTTAGTGCATTTTAATAAAAGCATGTCTATAAAAAAATTTTATATTTTTCATTAGTATGGTTTACCACTCTCTCTCTCTCTCGCTTTATAGATTGTTACATTTTTAGCATGGATTACCTCTCTCTCTCTCTCTCTCTCTCTCTCTTTTCATAGATCATTATGTTTTTAGTATGGTTTACCTCTCTCTCTCTCTCTCTCTCTCTCTCGTTACATTTTTAGTATGGTTTCTCCGATAGATAGATAGATAGATCGATCGTTACATTTTTAGTATTCTCTCTCTCTCTCTCTCTCTCTCTCTCTCTCTCGTTACCTTTTTAGTATGGTTTAACTCTCTCTCTCTCTCTCTCTCATGTGATAGCTCGTTATATTTTTAGTATGGTTTACCTCTCTCTCTCTCTCTCTCTCTCTCTCGTTACATTTTTAGTATGGTTTACCTATCTCTCTCTCTCTCTCTCTCTCTCTCTCTTTTCATAGATCATTATGTTTTTAGTATGGTTTACCTCTCTCTCTCTCTCTCTCTCTCTCTCGTTACATTTTTAGTATGGTTTCTCCGATAGATAGATAGATAGATCGATCGTTACATTTTTAGTATTCTCTCTCTCTCTCTCTCTCTCTCGTTACCTTTTTAGTATGGTTTAACTCTCTCTCTCTCTCTCTCTCTCATGTGATAGCTCGTTATATTTTTAGTATGGTTTACCTCTCTCTCTCTCTCTCTCTCTCTCGTTACATTTTTAGTATGGTTTACCTATCTCTCTCTCTCTCTCTCTCTCTCTCTCTAATGTGATAGCTCGTTATATTTTTAGTACGGTTTACCTATCTCTCTCTCTCTCTCTCTCTCTCTCTCTCTCTCGTTAAATTTTTAGTATGGTTTACTCCGATAGAGATAGATAGATCGTTACATTTTGAGTATTGTTTATCTCTCTCTCTCTCTCTCTCTCTCTCTCTCTCTCCATTCTGACGGGTAAATGAAGTGAAAGCGTAAAATATTGCGGAAATACGAATGAGGACACTATGAATTAAATAGAAATGTTGAAGGAAGGAGCTCTCATTTTAGACTGAACTGCGATAATGGTTAAAGGAGGAAGAAAGTGAGCCCCGGACAGAGAGAGAGAGAGAGAGAGAGAGAGAGAGAATTGATGATAATATTAGCGGAATGAATAATAAGACAAAACCGTGCTAAATCATATGAGAATATAAGAAAAACGATAGGACTTTTATGTCATAGAGGAAATTAGGAATCGTTCCTGTGCGTTCATTGAAAAGGGAAATGGGTACCAGTGCTGAGAAAGGCTGACCCCGGGCTAGACGACAACAAAAAAAGACTGAATAACAGAAATCAAGAACAAAATAACAATCAAACTTAACGCTTTGGTCAGCAAACCTTAACGTGGAGTATATTATCACTAGGTTAATATACGAAAATAATGATGGATATACATTGTGTGTTATCACAGAGATGACTTCATAACTGAAGTAAATAAGGGAAGAATTTCTTAGATGTAAATATCTTGAAACAATAAGGAAAAATCCTTCGGAAGAAGAAAAAGAAGATGAAGTGTAGGAGGAATAAACTGATAGAATATAAAAGAGATGAAAAAATGTTCATCAGTAGTAATCTTAACCTCATGTCTTTTCTCATCAACTTGAATAAAATATTTTCATTCAGTTTCTGGGATTAAGATTCAAGTCAGACAGATGATGAGTTCTCAGGAATGAACATACCCCACGTTAATTTGGAAAGTAAATACTTGCCTTCTCGTGAACGAACACAAAGCTCATTTAATTAATTAGCTTGTGAACTTAATGCACGATGAACCTAATTGGCTAATTATCAAAGAAAAACAGCCCTTAGAGCATAGTCGCTCAAATATTTTGTGAATTTCACGTCAAAAATGAATTCTCGTGATTAACTTTACATTTCTATTTACTCGTTAATTTGTATAGATGATACCTGGGTAAACGATTTAGCTAATTATTAAGACAGAAGAGGATTCCTAGTCATGCAAAATGAGTCCTCTTGAATTAATATACAGCTCTTTTAACCTCTTAATATATGAGGTTAACTGAAAAAAATAAGGAATAGCATTCATTTCCTTGCAAAGTAACTACATGAAAGAAAATACTATGAAAAGGTAAATAGCTAATTAACAGAGCATTCTTATCCTCGCAAAATGACTCCACATGTATGAGCTATCAACCAATTCAACTCGCTACTTCGTCTAGTTAACGCCGGAGCAAACGAATTAGCTAATAATTAAAAAAAAAAAAAAGCCTAACCTTTCGTCGACGTCTCATCAGCTACTCTGTTATTCAGTCGAGACGAACCTTTCCCGCCAACCAAGACAAAACTGAACGCATCTCCGGATGAATATTTGAGAGGCAATCTCCCGAGTACAAAGGCGAATTAGGAAGTGAACTTTAAGCAATAATAACAAAGTCCTGACAGGGGTTCATCGAACATTTACGCCCGTTTGAAGGTCACACGGGCTTGGCCGGGGTGATGGTCACTTTTTTTTTTTTTTTTTTTTTTTTTTTTTTGCCACAGCCTCTCCAGGTTTAGAGGGTGTCTGTCTGTTTTGTCGGATGTTTGCTGTCGTGGTGGTCGCAGTGCTTGTTGCGACGCCATATTTTGGTATCCAGTCAATCAGTGTCTCGTGGGTGTTTTTTTTTTTTTATCTCGAGAGGAATTATTTCCGTATTTAGTCGCTGTTTTTTATTTGTTGAGATAATGTAGGCTATGACTGTTGTAATATTCTCGATTTTGAGGTTGATGTTGGTTAATGCTAACAAGGTAATTATTGATGTTCTATTGTAGCAGTAGTAAGGATTATATTAGTAGTGATGTAGTGATGCTGACTGTAATGAATTTACATAAGCCCTTGGGTACGGTAACGGATAGCAAATGTATCGAAATAATACTGTAGCATCTGGAGTACATTCTTTAAAAAGAAAAATATTTTAAATATATAATAGTAGAAATGACTATGATTACATAGCATTGCTAATGATTTACATTTTAAGTGCTATACTGAAGAAATTTTATTATACTGATTGTACTACTTTTGAAAAAGATCTTATTTACACACACTCATAAACACACTTGCTTATTCAAAATAGAATTTAGCAGGCAACTTAATTAAGATAAATTTAAATTAGGTATTGAGATTTTGGTGTGTATGTATGAGCATATTCATAATGTAGCTTTCTCTCGTGTTTCCTTTGCATGTGTCTTTATGTACGTGTGCACATGTGCTAGTGTGTGGGTTCAGGAAACACAGTACTTTCCAATGTGTTGCAGACACTACGGAAACATTAGTTAGAAAGCGTTCAGCCAATGATATATTTGAAGTTGCGTAAATTCTTTATCGTTATTTTATCAGAAAAGTGCTTGCTTGCGCACACACGCACGCGCGCGCGCGCACACACACATCAGATTCCAGAAAATAATCATAGAGCTCTCTTTCTTTGTGGAAGACCGACATATGTAAACTTTCAAAAGAGAAATTGAAAAAAATTACAGTTTAAACCCATGCAAATGCACACACACACACACTCACACACACACACACACACACATCCGCATTACAATTCTTCCTTCTCCTCTTGAAGACTGATGTGTTAAAAGATACAGGAATACATCCCGGTGATCTTTAGCGAAGCGGAAGTACGACAAAGTATCGCATTTGAGCACATTTTAATGTCAGCATTATTCAGGTGACGTCAAAAGTTACTTGTCGTATGCAGGTAGAATTAAACAGTTGTTTTCATTCGTATTGTTGTATGCGTTTTATTTAGTTTTATATCCTAATGTTAAATCATAATTATGCAGGATTGTATTCATTATCATCATCGTCTCCAACACATACGACGCTGAGGCCCTCTGTGAAATTCCAGCACTTGTGTCTTATGTGGGTTTTGTTGGGTTTTATCTTCCACGAATCTCCACTCGGCTCCAGCCTCCCTCTCGTGGTTCTTATCTAAGTAGGTTTTGGTCTTGCAGTTCTTATGGGGCTCACAGGCTCCTTTTCATCAATATCTCATCTACTTATGGAACTTAGGTGATTCAAGTTATGACATCTTTCTCGCTCTATCCTTCTATCTGACTCCTAGTAATCTCCTTGAAGTTTTAGTCTTACATAGGCAAAATCATTCAGGCATAATTTCATGCTATACCAAGATTCATGTCCTTATAGATCGTACTATTATCTCAATCTACAATATTACTTTCCATTGCTTTTCAGTGTATTTGATTTCCAATTCATATTCAGTGGTTGATTTGCCTTCTTTTAGTCTTTCACGAAATGTCAACTGAAGGGAACCTCTACTGGATACTCTTGTTCCAATATATTTGAAAGATTCAAACTCATTAATCCCCTCACCATCTGTAATTTCATCCCTTTGTGCATACTGTGTCCTCATTACTTCTGTTTTTCTTAAATTTGAGTCCCTTTCTCCAGTTATATGATGCATTCTGTTTAATCGAGCCTTGAAAAATATTGTGGTGTTTTGCTGATTGAATAGTTTCTAATTAAGTATTCTTATGTCAGTATTTGTATTTCATAATTTATCAATCTTCATTAACAACAATGGTTTTGATTATTATTAATATTTCTTTCTCGTTTTTATGTTCGCTTCTGCTGTTAAACTCATTTTTGTATTGTGAAGTCTTGCACATGCTGGAAAGGCCAGGCTAAACATCACAAAAACGTCTTTATTGTTTAATTTGTTTCATTTTTTTTTTAGGCAACTGGTATAGGGTAGGCCAGTCATGTTCGTGAAGCCACGACACTCAGGCTAATGGACGGAGATGATCAGGCAGTTTGCTAATTACAAGCAAATGTCTCCTAATGGTTCTTACCTGTGCTGCGCACGTGGATTTTAGTCTACTCGGGCATGCCAGTAACTCAATACTTGTGTGTTAGTATGTGTTAGAAATGCGTTTGTTTGTCAGTCATTGTATATTGTTCTTGTTTATGTCTCTGCGTCATGCAGTGTCTCCTTGCGGTTTTCTGCGTGCTTGTGTGTGCGTGTGTTTGTTTGTTTGTTGGAGTGTGTATCAGTAGTTCGTTAAGTTTTGTTCATGTGTAATACTTCATATCATTTGATCTTAGAATGCTAATGTCCCTTTGCTTAGGTGTTTGTGCAAGTGTAATTTTATTGTCTGCGTTTCTTGATTGAATGGAGATTTTGTATGCGCATGCGTGTGTGCAATTCTTCTACCTCTTTAGATGAAATCGAATAAGTGTATGTGTGTGTGCGTGTTTAAACGAATCCGATTTATTGTACTTGCTTGTGTTTGCTGGGTTCACTACATAGTTGTGTGTTTGTCTTTTGTCTATTTTGGGGGTGGGGGCGGGTGGAGGAATTATGAAGGAACATCTGGCCCTTCATGAAGTGTGGAGAGGGGTAGAAGGGCATGCTTTTGTATTTTTTGACAATTTTTTATAGGGTTTATCCAAAGCCGATTTGATTCATGTTAATGCAAGTTGGGGGACCGGCTGGAATTCATTCCATGTGTGGTAGAGGCTGCTCTTGTTATGTTGTTTTTCTTTCTGTGGTGGCAGTAGTAATAGTAGGCGATTGCAAGTTCACCACAACCAAGGGGCAATATTTCAACACTACGTAGACAACCACGACCGTAAGCCGACACTAGAATTATTAGAAAGCACAGAGATCGTGCATAAAGAAGCCCTGTTCCGCAGATTGCAAGTAGCAGAAGCCTTGAATATAAATCAACAACAGTCTGCGGTAAATACTCAAAGGAACTCGGACTTCATCCTCCCTTCTTCAAGGAAACCACAGGACGTCCGTGAGAATCCGAAGGGAGACACGAGCGAGAGAATACCCCAGGACACGACTACCGACAATGAGGCAAATGAAGACTGTCGGCCAGAGACGGGAATCACGTGCTTGCCCATGCCCTTGTCTGCAAGCCGCGGCACAGGACGAGTCGTACGGAGCGCCAAGAATGCCCATGCTGCCGCCCAGACAGCCAGTGAGAGAATGAGACCCGCCGACCCATAGAAATTCAGCACCCCCATGACGTCATGTTTGAAATTCAAACGTCCGCACGCAGCAAAAAGAACCTTGTATGTCGATTTATAATCCAGTTCCGATGACGCCGCCGAGAGAGTTGGAGAAACGGTCCGTCGACTACAAAAAGAAAAAGAAGTAAATGTAAAGACTATCGAATATTTTTCCTTATCCTTGAGAAGGTTGCCAGAAGAGAAAAAGAAGTATAGAGTGATTCAAAGTCTTGATAAGAAGATAGTATCTGCGAATAGTGCCATTGACTTGAATAGAAACTGCATGAGAGAAAATATGCCCAAATAGCGTAATTGTATATTCATATGCATATAGCATATAAATATACAAACATGTAATAGCTTCAAATGTACGTTTGCAAAAATTGATGTTTTTGTACGCATGCGTGTATAACTTAAATAGAGTCCGAAGTGCTCAACCTGTCTTACCTAACCGAGAGTTAACATAATTTAGGAACTGAAGCTTTAAGGCACAACAGTGTCGACTAACCAAGCAATCAAGCATTAGACCGCTTTCAGAAAGACTGAAGAATATAGAAGTTGTAGAAAACGAAAGCAAGGAGAGGATTCTAAGGCAAGGTGCAAAATAGTTCTCTGAGAAAAAGGAGGCATTTTATCCATTCCAGTAGGAAAAAATGAACACTGTTCAAGTTCAGTTCTGTCGGGAAAGAAAACCCAAGGAGCGACCATCGCCAGTACGAGATAAGTGTACCAGTCAGGGTGGGTAAGGCCTTTAAACAGCTTTATATGCTGTGATGAGGAGAGTACCTTACGACGCCGGAAAAATTCTCTCTTTTTTAAAAGCAGATGCTGCCACTAGGTACTTTTATAATTGGGTCATTACAACGCTCAGTTCGATTAGTTTTTACGAAATACACATTGCTCTTCCTCATTTTGAATATGTCAGTTAACTTGATTGTTATTGATATTATTATTTCATATTTATACTATTTATCGTAATATTAGTAGCGACATTACTGTAACAGTAATGATGGCTACTTTCATTGTTGGTTTGATCCCGTCCTTTTGTCTCATGGCGATATAATAAGAGTTTTTCATTGGTGTTTATCCAATGGAATCAATTAAGGTGATGAATTTGACAGACGCCTAATGACATTACACTGATGGGTTGTCTCTTTGGCCTTCATTGTACATCTGGCAACACTGACGGCCGTCGTTCATACATCAATTAAGTGTCAGACGAACATTTGGGCCATTAACTCTGCGATAGATTTAGATATATATTGTAATAATGTCAGCGTATCAAATAAGGTTCACATCCCAACATTGTTTTGGAGTTTTGAGGGTACGAACTCCAAGGGAAGTCCATTTATTTATGAGTGATCAGTTGTTTTAACTAATTTTCAGCTTTTGTATGAAGATATATATATATATATATATATATATATATATATATATATATATATATATTATATATACACATATACAGTATAGACTGTATATATATATATATATATATATATATATATATATATATATATATATATATATATATATATGTGTGTGTGTGTGTGTGTGTGTGTGTGTGTGTATATAGTGACATGAAGAAACCTGACAAAGTGTTAAATAACTTATATGAAAAACTGATTTTACCAAATAGATTTTAATATTTAACAATAGACTTACGGATGTTCACATACATACACGCATACACGCACACATATATTATACATATATGTGTATGTATATATATACATAAGCTCATTGATACCGTAGAGAGAGAGAGAGAGAGAGAGAGAGAGAGAGAGAGAGAGAGAGAGAGGCGGGGGAGAGGGAGTAGCTTTTGTGATAGGTAAAAGAGAGAGAGAGAGAAAGTTCTGACCCAGTCACCGCGTGATCCCGCAGCACTTTAAAACCAAATCCAATGAAGTAAAGAGTCAAAGGAAATAATCAAGAACAAAGAGGGAAATGAAGAAAAAGGAAAAGTTCTAAACATAAGGAAGATCAGCTTTCTTGTTCTCTCAAATGTCCCGCCTCTAAAAAAAATATGCATCGAAGTTTTCACACCGTTGAAGATGGCGGATTTTTTTTTTTTTTTTGAGCACCAAACGAAAACCTGTTTTTTCTTTTTTTGTTTCTCTCCTGTTCCTTTGGTTTTCCGAGAAGGGTTTGAGAATTTTTGCTGGAGTCGATTGGACGCGTAGGATAAGAAGGATGCGTAGGAGGCTGTGGGAATTTCAAAGGAAGGGAAGTGATTAGGATATATAAGGTTGGGCGGGTGTGTTTCTATTACGTATCTTATTCATGAAATGCTAACATGGTTAATTTGAGCATGTGGCCTCGACTTTGTTCTTTCTGTCAGTCAGGTTATGTAATGGTGGGTGTGGGCAGTGTTGGGAAGGGTGACCATCAAACAAAGGCAGACACCGTCGGCTCATAAGTTACTGAAACTCTCATTGGGCAGGGTGTGGGGATGGCAACCTCACACTGTAAACATATGCAGGAATTCAGAAGGGTTACGCATTCGGGTGGCGTCTCCTGTTAGGAGAAAATTGTATGATAAATTCTATATATGTATTATATGTATATATATATATATATATATATATATATATATATATATATATATATATACTGTGTATATATATATTTATTCATATATATATATATACATGATTGTATGTATATATTTATTTGTATACACACACTGTATATAAATATATACACATAAACATACATATATATATAAACAATATATGTGTGTGCATGCACGTATATATATATATATATATATATATATATATATATATATATATATATATATATATATATATATATATATATATATGTGTGTGTGTGTGTGTGTGTGTGTGTGTGTGTAATGTGTTCACTTGTATTTAGCCTACAGAATTGTTACATATGCCGATTTTGTATTTATTCATTGTTACTGTTGATGCAGCGATTCATTTGATTCTTCTCTTTGCTTGATTGATGCCATAAGGTCAGTCTAATTCTGGTGAAATCTTGGTTTTCGATTCAGTAGATTTGTGGTTCGCCATTTCTTCGACTTTCAGGTTGAAAAGGATATCAAAAAATGTTTCAGGGACTCTTCGTATTTCTGTTCTCAGGGGCAGACTCTGTAGGAAGGGTATTGTCTTCGTAACAGGCATTATTGTGGATGATTTTCTGAAAGTAGTTCGCGTACCAAACATATATTTATATTCGTATTGTTTCGTGATCTGCGTAAATGAATGTCTTCTTTTCAGCTTGGTTTTAGTATATTTCCATAAGTTGAAAAAATAAAAAAAAATATTGGTAGTGCTGCATTGTCCAATAATTGTGAAGTCAGCAGGTAGTGGTATACGTAATGATATTTTTTTTCTTTTTTCTTTTGACTTTTTTTCATTCCTACTTGTTTCAGAAATCACGTGACCCACCTTTGTTCAAAAGAGGGATTCTCGCATCATTTTAGTATTGGATAACTTAAACATATCCATTATATCCTCATATAGAAAAAATACTATACTATTATACTGTCTACTATTCACACACCATACGTCTTAATCTCCCTAGGTGTCGAAACCGTCCCTTCCCCATACTCTCACTTTTTTTATCCAGGAATTTCCGTGTCTTTCTCCCCTTCATCTTCCTAATACCTCTGAAGTTTACTCTTTTCACCAACGTCTCATTTTTTATTCTTTCCACGGGACTGAGCCATCTCAAAGGACTGTGATCCATCCTTTCATCTGTGCTTACCTTTTTATTACTATTACGTATCTCATTTCTCACCCTTATTTCTACACATGCCACCCATACTGTGCAGACAGTTTATCCTTACATATTCAACAATTTTGACTTCCATAGACACTTCGAGAATCCCCTGTATTATCCACACATGCTCACACACACACGCATACACACACACACACACACACATGTATATATATAAATATATATATATATATATATATATATATATATATATATATATATGTATATATATATATATATATATATATATATATATATATATATATATATATATATATATATATACACTGTACTTATACATATACATATATAGAGATAGATGTGTATATATACAGTATATATATATATATATATATATATATATATATATATATATATATATATATGTATATATATATATACACACACGCATTACATACTAGTACCCACAGGATCCCAGGTGACACTATCACCTATTATTCTCCCAGGGGTTGTTCAAGGTGGGATTGTTCAAAGTATGTGCCCAAGCCATTTCCATCTCCCTTTCGTCATTGTCTCATCCACGTATGGAACTTAACACAATTTAACTAATGGTTTCTAACTCTGTCATGCCTTCTGACGCCTAATATTTATTCTAACGCCGACATAGTCTTTGAGATCCAGTTTCATTGCTATACTATGACCCAGCTCCGCACATCAGTACAGATGGCACTAAGTTTATCTATAATCTTACTCTCCAATGCTTTTCTTTGCATTTGATTTCCAGATCCTGTTCAGCCTGTCCATCGTTTGAACAAGCCTTTTTTAGTCTTTCACTAAATTACAGCTCAAACAAAAACCTGTGTTATGTATCCTTTTTCCTAAGTATTTGAAAGGCAACCTCATTAATCCTTTCTCCACCTATTGTTCTTTCATCCCTTCGTGCACTCTCTGCCCTCATTACTTTTGTTTTCCTTCTGTTTATTTTGAGTCCCCTGCCTCTTGATATAAAATGCATTCCATTAGCCAGGCTTTGTAAATCTTGTGGTGTTTTGTCGATTGAAGTTTGTAATTAACTGTTTTTCATGTCAGTATTTGTATGCTGTGATCAGTCGTCTTTAATATAAATAAATAGCTGTTATTAATATTATAATTATTATGACTTCATCATGTTAATTCGTGTGACTGGTTAATTAGGTATACAGACGTTCATTATTATTATTATTATTATTATTATTATTATTATTATTATTATTATTATTAATATTATTATTATAAAACTGTAGTAGTAGTATAAATTTTTTTCGTGACGGAGGACCGTATGTACTCGTTTATCATTGTTATGATTGTTACTTTTATTGTTATTTCTCATTTAGACATACTAGATAGGTACACATTTTCTAATCGTTCTCCTGTTCGCTTCTGCTATACTGATGTCTGTTTCGTGAGGTGATGCACCTCCTGGGAAGGCCTGGTTTAAACCTCGCAAAGAAGCCTTTAGTGTTTTTTTGGGGGGGTGGGAGGGAGGCGGGTGGAGGCAGCGGTAGAAAGTATTCCAGTCACGTTCTTGAAGCCATGACACTCAGGCTAATGGACGGAGATAATTGGCCAGTTTGCTAATTACAAGTAAATGCCTCCTAATGATTCTTACCTGTGCTGCACACGTGTATTTTAGTCTCCCCGTGCATGCAGGTAACTCAGTCCTTGTGTGTTAGCATGTGTTAGAAATGCGTTTGTTCGTCAGTCATTGTATGTTCTGAACTTCAGTGTCTGTGTTTGTTTTTACGTCCCTGTGATAATGTTTCGTCTTAGCGTCATGCACTGTCTCCTTGTGCATGTGGTTGCACGACATGCCGTATCTCTTTGTGCATGTGGTTGTCTGCGTGCTTGTGTGTGTGTGTGTTTGTGTGTCAGTATTTCGATATGTTTTACTCATGCAGAGAATGTCGTGCAATTGGAACTTCAGAAGTTCAAGCGAAGATGCAATGCATTACTACCCTAATACTGTTATCCTTGAATTTTAATACGTTTTTATCTATTTATTGGGTTTTTTCTTTTTTAGTAGATGGGATATCTTCTTTCTGTATTTCCCTGTACTTCCTCTTACTTTTTCCTGAAGGACACCATATTCTTTGGAAGCTTGAATTTCAAGTCAGTGGCCCCTGTGGGCTTGTTCCATATGAATATCTTTCATCTACTAAATAATAATAATAATAATAATAATAATAATAATAATAATAATAATAATAATAATAATAATACTTCATAGCATTCCATTTGATCTCAGTATGCCTGTGACTCTTTGTATAGGTGTGGGTGCAAGCGTAATCGTAATATCTATTTTTGTTTGAATGGATGTTTTGTATGCACATTCGCATATGCATTTCATAGTTCCTTTTAACTGAAGTTGAAGAAGCGTTTGTGTGGGTGTATGTCTGTTTGTAAATGAATCCGATTAATACTTGCGAGTGTTTGTCTGGGTCCCAGTTGATAATTGTGTTTGTATGTGTTTGTCTTTTGTCTTTTTTGTTTCGTGGGATGAAGGCATTACAAAGGAAGATCTGGCCCTTCGTGGGGTGTGGAGAGGGGAAGAAGGGCATATTTTTGTTCTCTGGCAATTTTTGGGAAGGTTTATCCAAAGCCGATTTGATTCATGTTAATGCAAATTGGGGGATTAGCCGGAATTCATTCCGTGTGTTGAAGGGGCTGCTCTTTTTACGCTGTTTTTTTCTTAGGGGGTAGTAGTAGGCAGTAAACGGTAGTAGTAATAGTAGTAGTGGTGGTAGAAGTGGTGACTGGATATACAGGCGTACTATATACAAACATTTCATTGCCTCACATTTATATTTGCAAATATTGATGTCTATGTAAGTATGCAGGTATATCTTTAGCACAGTCCGAAGTATGCAACCAGTCTTATCAGACTAAGGGTTAACAAAAAATAGACAAAAAGGCTTTAAAACAGTAGCGATGGGCAAAAGTATTCATGGAAAAATGAGACCGCTATTTATCCCTTTCCAGTAGGGAAATTTGCCATTGTTGAGACGTATTGCCCAAGGTTCAGTTCTGTATGCAAAGAGAACGCAAGGAGCGAGCACTGCAGATATGAGATTAGTTGCCATTCAGGGACGAATAAAGACTTTATACAGCTGTAATTACTGTGATGAGGAGAGTACCTAACGGCATCGGAAAAAGCAGATGCTGCCACTAGGTACATTTATAATTGGGTCATTGCAACGCTCAGTTCGATTAATGTTTATGAAATACATATTGCTGCAGCTCGTTTTGAATATGTCAGTTAATTTGAATGTCATTGCTTTTATTACTTCATATTTATAACTACTATTAAGCATAATATCACTAACGGCATAACTATAACATTAATGATGGCTACATTCATCGTTGGTTTTATTCCGTCCTTTTGCCTCATGGCGATATAATAGGAGTTTTTCCATTGGTGTTTATTCAATGGAATCAATTAAGGTGATGAATTTGACAGTCGCCTAATGACATTACACTGATGGGTTGTCTCTTTGGCCCTCTTTGTACATCTGGCAGCGCTGACGGCCGTCGTTCATACATCAGTTAAGTGTCAGACAAACATTGGGCCATTAACTCTGCAATAGATTTAGATATATATTGTAATAATGTCGGAGTGTCAAATAGGTTTCGCATTCCGGCATTGTTTAGGAGTTCTGAGGGCGCCGACTCCAACGGGAGTCCATTTATCTTGAAATGGTCAATTTTGAGTAAGTTTCAACTTTTGAATATATATATATGTATGTATATGCATATATATATTATGTGTAGGTGTGTGTGTATATATATATATATTATTTATTTATTTATTTATTTATTTATTTATTTATTTATTTATTTATTTATTTATTTATTTATTCATTCATTTATTTATTTATTTATTGCAACTCACATGAAGAAGCCTAACAAAAATTTAACTAAAGGAGATGAAAAATAGATTTTGCAAAAATATTTGAATAAATAATTATGGTTTCTCTCTCTCTCTCTCTCTCTCTCTCTCTCTCTCTCTCTCTCTCTCTCTCTCTCTCTCTCTCTCTCTCTCTCTCTCTCTCTCTCCTTATTTATTTACGAATTCATACATTATATATGTATATATATACATGTTTACTCATATATACTGTAGAGAGAGAGAGAGAGAGAGAGAGAGACGTTCTGACCCAGCCACAGTGTGATCCCGTAGCACATGAAAACCAAATTCAGTAAAGAGCCAGAGGTGAAGAATAGAAAACAAGAAAAGTTCTAAACATGACGAAGATCAGGTATTGCCTTGTTCTCTCAAATGTCCCACCTCTTCAAAAATGCATCGAAGTTTTTATACCATCGAAGATGGTGGATATTTTTTAGCACTAAACAGATTCCTGGTCTTTCTTCTTTTCATCTTCCTGATACTTTGGATTTTCGAGAAAGGTTTGGGAATTTTCTCCTGGAGTCGAATGGACGCGTAGGATGCGCAGGAGGCCGAGGGAAGCTCTTTGAAGGAGGAAGGATTGGGATATGTAAGGTTGTGTGGGTGTGTCTCTGTTGTGCATCCTATTCGTGAAAGGTTAACATTGTTAATTTGACCATGTGTCCTCCACTATGTCCTTTTGATCAATTAGGCTATGTAATGGTGAGTGTGGGCAGTTTTTGGTTGGGTGACCAGCAAGAAAAGGAAGAAACGGTTGGCACATAAATCCCTTGAACCCCCATTGGGCAGGGTGTAGGCTGGCAACATGACACCATGAACTTATGTAGACATTCAGAATGGTAACGCCTTCCGGAGCAGTCACCTATTAGGAGAAAAGGTATAGTATAAAATATATATATATATATATATATATATATATATATATATATATATATATATATATATATATATATATATATATATGAATTATAGGTCATCTTTGGAAAACTGTAATGAAACCAGTCACGAAAGGTGCTAGATTCTTCGTTTACTGCTTAAATATAGAGCCGTGTGCTTACCGTATCTAAAAATAGTGCAAGGATGTCGTGAAGTTAGGAGATAACTGTGGCCGGTAGAAATATGTAGCAGCTAAAGTGACCAATATATTGTATATGTGTGTGTGTGTTCGTGCGTGTAAATATATTTATCCAACAAAACGCCGTTTTATGTGCTGATTATGTTTTCCTTCATTGTCATCATTAGAGCTGTTAATCCGTCTCTTCGCTTGGTCCCTCAAGGCCATTCGAATTTGAACGAAAGCTTGGGTTTCGACTGCATAGCTTTAAGGTTTATTCTGGTAAATAGCAAAAAAAAATCTTACTGATCTTCACTCAGGCAGGGACAGACAGGGGATCCACTTCGCCATTTCTCCGACCTTCCCGTTGAAAGAAGATATCAAAAACTATTTCTGGGACTTTTTGTATCGCTGTCCTCCTTGGAGGAAATCGTTAGCCTTTCCTCTTGTTAAACCAAGTCAGATCTCGGAGGCAGACTTCCCTCTGCTCTGTATGAGGTCTTGTCGTAGTTACAGATATTATTTTGGATGATTTTCTGAGTTGTTCACGTACTAAACATGTATTTATATTGTTTCTTGATTTGCGTAAATTAATGTATTGTTTTCAGATTTATTTTTGTATATTTCCATTTTTCATTTTATAATATTAATAAAACTAATAACGGTAGTGCTGCATTGTCCTAAAATCAGCTGGCAGTAATCTAGGTGATGATATTTTTTCCATGCTCTTTGACTTTTTCAACCCTACGTGCTCAGGAGATATCTTGACCCACCTTTGTTCAGAAAGTGATTCACTCATCGTTTATTATTGGATAA
>JANJGK010000010.1:46263045-46268045 GCA_039081455.1 Macrobrachium rosenbergii | reverse complement strand
TTTACTTTTGTTCATTACCTTAATTGTTTGCAAGCTTCTTTCGGAATTCGGAGATGATGAAATTGCTCTCACTTGTTACCCTGTTTTTTTATTACTGATTATTGTCTGGGCGTCTTGGATAAAGATTTACAGCTGATGTTTATATTTTTCCGTGATGTTGTTGTTGATGCTGGTTTTTATCGGGATGTTGTAGTTGCCGGTTTTGCTTTGATATTTTTGTATTGTGATGGAGCTGCTGCTTTTTACGAGGTAGTTGTGATTCTGTATTTGCTGCTTTTGTATATGGTTGTAGTAGTTGTTTAAGGTTGTGAATGCTGTTTTTTGTGAATATGTAGTTGCTGCTTTGCATCAGATTTTCATAATTGCTCATTTTTTTTTTCAAAAGTTGTAGATGCTCTTTTTGCTAGAAGGCTATCATTTTTTTTAATAAAAAATTTTGTAGTTTCTTTACCGTTAATAAGTTTTACCAGCTGCTTTTCATTACGAGAATGTATTTACTGATGTTTATTGGAGAGTTTTAGTTAATGTTACTTTATAAGGAGGTTAGACACACACAGAGACGTATAAAAAATCATCATTTTCTTACAAATATCCGAATAGTTGCTTCTTTTTGTGAGGAAGTTTTGATAGGTGTTTTTTAGAAGTCTGTAGTTGCTGCTTAATCGTGCGAAGATTGTGGTTGCTGCTTTTTTTAATTTTTTGTCCGTTCGCACTTTTTCTGCCCGCCCCCAGATTTTAAAAACTACTAAGGCTAGAGGGCTGGAAATTGGTATATTGATTATCCACCCTCAAATCATCAAACATACCAAATTGCAGCCCTCTAGCCTCAGTAGTTTTTTCATTTTATTTAAGGTTGAAGTTAGCCGTAATTGTGCGTCTGGCCACGCTATAGGACAGGGCACCACTGGGCTGTGGTTAAAGATTCATGGGCAGCGGCTCGTACATCATTATACTGAGACCACCTAACGATAGGTCTATTTTCGGTGGCCTTGATTATAAGCTGTAGAGAAAACTCGATTGCAATTTTCTAGCTGTGGTTGCCCTGTTTATCAGTAAAAACAAAACATGAATGACAAATACACGCTATCAATTGGCAGTGTGTCCCTGTAAATAAAAACATGGAAAACGGCAAACCCCGTTGGAGGGTAGTGACGTCTGTGCACCTTATTACTTAAGGATCTTTTGAAGCGTTCCTTCACCCCATACCTGCAACCCTTTTCATTCCTTTTATTGTACCTCCGCGCATATTCTGTTTCTTCCGTCTTTCTTTCCACCCTCTCCTATCGGTTGTTTCACGTTGCAAGTGCGAGGTTTTCCTCCTGTTTCACTTTTCAGACCTTTTATTCTCAGTTTCCCTTCCATCGCTGAAATGTAAGGAATTGCTGTAAATTTTCGTCAGTCACGTTGCTGAGCCAAGTACGAGGTTACAGGTATTGTGAAATTTTAATTTTAATTTACATAAACTCTCTTATAATGATGTGTGAACGATATATCGCTAATTGGTAATTTTCTTAAGCTGTTATGGAAATAATTGTGCCCACACAAACTCACACACACACGCAATATATACATATATATATATATATATATATATATATATATATATATATATGTATGTATATATATGCATATATATACATAATATATATATTTATGTATGTATATATGTATTCACATAATATATGTATGCGTTTGTGTGTCCAGTTAGTTTAAATGCTTGATTATCGGATACACAGATATCCAGACATGCCTCGTGCCTTATTCGACATTGAAAAAAAAAATGTTACCCTAACCAAACAAGTCGATTACAAAATTAATTTGTTATGTCACTTATAATCCAATAATACAGTGTTGTCCAATTACAGCATGATATGGTGCGTAGTGAAAATAATCGGATTAAAAAATAGTAAATGTAGGTTTAGATGTTCGAAACTTTTTACTTATTTTATTTTTAGTTTTTTTTTCAGGTAATGAGTATGATATGCTTAATATTTGTTTTATTTGTATCTGGAAGTTGCTTTAAATTATGTGATTGAAGTACAAATTTAATAAAAAGAATTTTCGTTGAAGAAAGAAAAATGTACATAATGGTACTGATACAATAAGAGCAAAAATGAGCAAAAATTACGAAAATAATTTCTTAAACAACGAATGCTGATGTTCAGGAAGAAAAGATTAAATCAAGGATCAGTTAAAGTACTCTCTCTCTCTCTCTCTCTCTCTCTCTCTCTCTCTCTCTCTCTCTCTCTCTCTCTCTCGTTCCCCGAGCCTTAATGTCCTATGGCCAAATTCACTCAAATCATAATCAGGGATTCGTAGCTTTGAGGCCTCGTTGGTTCCACAACTGCTGGAGGAGTTTTAAGCCGACAACATTTGCTGGGCTTTGTCTCTGAATTGCTGTGATTGTGTCCTCTCTCGCGTCTGTCTGTGTTTAAGCTTTATTGGACTTTATCTTTGCTTTTCCTTTGATTTCTGTATGTTACGTTTTATCGGTATTTACCTTAGCGTATATTTTCTCCTTTTTAAAGCTTTTTATCCAGTACTCGTATTTTATATTTTTTTTATTTTCCGTACGTTTAAATGACGTCGGATGTATTTGTTTTTGTATATGTGGAGGAGATCAGAGTAGGCTGCTGGGAATGACTCGAGTATGTTGAAAATCCTTGAGAAGTAGAATAAAAGAAGGGATTTATCCAGTATCCCTTCCGCCAAATAAGTTGAGAGACGATTGTTAGCCCCTTTGTCTTCGTGGAAAGCGTCTGTGATTGTTCTCACGATTTCTGAAAAACCAGAGGAAAAAAAATTGATAAAACTCGTCAAGTATATTTAATCAGGTGACTTATTTGAAGTGATTAACTCTTTTGCTATGAATCTCATTTGAGCTGAGGTTCTGTTACCATAGAAACCATCTTACCCATCGTAAGTGACTGGGATTTTTGGTTGTGCAATACTTCATAGCAGGCTATATATTTGTAATGTTAATTTTAAAATAACTAAATATTATTACGCACTCACTGATTTTAACTCATTTACTCAGTATTGTGTACAATTGCGGAGTATTTTTGTCTAGATATATTGTGGTAAATTCCACTAGTCAAGTTACTGAGTCCAGTACTCTGAATACATTACTCGGTGACTATGAGAAGTCAGTTAGGACGTCAGATTTGGCCTAATAGATAAATCAGTCTCAAGGCTAAATAGGCTGAGCAGCACTTGAGTATACAATGTAGGCCAAAGGCCAAGCACTGGACCCTATGCGGTCATTCAGCGCTGAAACGGAAATTGACTGTAAAACGTCTGCAAGGTGTAACAGGAGGAAAATATCGCAGTTGCGCAATGAATCAATTGTTAAGAGAGGTTGGAGAGTAAGGTGGAAGAAAGAGAATATGAAAGGGGGGGTACAGTAAAAGGAACGAAAGGGGTTGTGCAGCTAGGGGCCGAAATGCACGCTGCAAAGAACCTTAAGTAATGTCTACAGTGTACCGCATGAGGTGCACTGACGGCGCTACCCCCCCTATGGTTGAGTAGTACTTGTGCTTCTCCTCCTTATGATAAGGTATTCACGAGTTACAAACACGAGAGTTGGTTGTGTGGATCCATCTTTCCTCCTCTCCACTGCGCTCTTGGGAAGTCTTGTTGTCTGTGTGTTTCCAGGTCTTATGAACTTCTGTTTTCCAGTTCGAGGTCTCTATGCACCATTTAAAACTATTTTATCGGTGTCACCGTTTTGTAAATGTGGTTGGGTTATGTCATGATTTAATTGCTTTTTATATTCCAGAGCTTATAGTGTTTGTGTGAGTCAGTGTTTTTATGATTAAGTATTGTCCAAAGTATTTGTACGTACTACATTGTGCGTGTGTGAGCACGCGCCCTTGTATAGGCGTATGTTTATCGTTGATACTTGTATGTTCATTCGGGCTTCTCGCTAGTATTAACAAACGAATAATCGGCGGTATCAAAGTAAATGTGAGTTCCTTTATGTGCAACTTAAATTTATTGGCAAAGTGTTGTAATGGAATAGCTGAGTACATGCAGATCTGGAACTTAATGACAAGTGTCCCACTAGAAATCTTGAAAACTTATGTAATGCGAGAAGATAAATAGTAAATGACTGTTTGCAAATTGCGGATATTTTAATGAGCTTAATATCGTGCGTTATGTCTCGTGGGCGCTTGAATGCAAATTGCTTTCGTACAGGAAATGACGTTCTGCCGGACAGACAAACAGACAGACTTGCTTCTGTTTTGGTCGGGTGAGCTGTCTTATGACCTTCCACCTTGGAATGGTGACGTGCATTATTACTCTCTCTCTCTCTCTCTCTCTCTCTCTCTCTCTCTCTCTCTCTCTCTCTCTCTCTGAAAGGTAGAGAGAGAACTACCTGTTGAATAAATTTCTGGTGGCCATTGTGACATTCCCTGGCAAAAGACCTTTATATCTTATGGAATGCCTCTTCCTTGGTAATATGTAGTTTAATTATTTTTACGTCATCTCATGTGGAAAATTCAATTGCAGGTTATGTTCGCCAGCTTGACTTTATATATATATATATATATATATATATATATATATATATATATATATATATATATATATTATATATATATTATATATATATTATATATATATTATATATATATATATATATATATATATATATATATATGAATGAATGAATGGTGTCCTCTCTCTCTCTCTCTCTCTCTCTCTCTCTCTCTCTCTCTCTCTCTCTCTCTCTCTCTCTCTCTCTCTCTCTCTCTCAATCACTTTATCGAATTCCAGCCACTGTTTCACATATCGGGTTTCCTCCAACCTTTCTCTATACGGCAAAAGAGAAATATTTTGACAGTTGTCTGTCCGTCTTTTAGGAAACCGAAAAAAATATTTTTTTCAGTTTTAAGATAAAGTGGAATTTAAGTAGAAAATGAGGCAGTCGCTTAGATATGAATTTTGCCTTGAGACACCTTAGAAGGTATTGCAACGGGTAACATAGATCTGAAGAG
>JANJGK010000010.1:46231527-46256527 GCA_039081455.1 Macrobrachium rosenbergii | reverse complement strand
CTGTGATGGGCGCGCGCGCACGCATACAAAAAGAGTCCGTCAGTTTGCTGTATATACCATTAATTTTATTCTGGCTATATTAGTTTTCTGTAAAAGAAAACTATTGAGATGGCTTTTTATGTCCGTTCCCACTTTTTCTGTCCGCCCTCAGAACTTAAAAACTACTGAGGCTAGAGGACTACAAATTGGTATGTTGATCATCCACCCTCCAATCATCAAACACACCAAATTGCACCACTCTAGCCTCAGTAGTTATCATTTTATTTAAGGTTAAAGTTAGTCATGATCGTGCGTCTGGCAACGTTTGGACAGACCACCACCGGACCGTGGCTGAAAGTTTCATGGGCCGCGGCTCATACAGCATTATACGCTGTACAGAAAACTTGATTGCGCCGAAGAAACTTCGTCGCATATTTTATTTGTTTAATATTGTCTTAGATTTGCTCTAGGTAAGGGTATCAAGTAACCCATCATCGACTTAGTATTATAATGAATTAATACGTAAGTAAAACAGGTGTATGGTTATTTGGTTTCAATTTGTTCGGTGATGGGCAGTTTCTGTGCTGGCCTGTATTAATTTAGTAATTTATTATTATTTATTAAATTGTGAATTTTTTTCTCTTTTAGTAGGTGGCCTCCTTTATAGGCCCTGCGGGCTTGTTCCATATGATGAAGGTTCATCTTCTGAATAATAATAATAATAATAATAATAATAATAATAATAATAATAATAATAATAATAATAATAATTAGTTGACTCTTCAGGATTGAGAATATAAATTCTCTGATTCAAATTTAGGTTACAAGGATACATTTCGAGATTACCAGGAAATGTATTAGCCTCGCGGATTCTACGTGTTAGCCAGGACAAATAGGAGTAGGACAAGACGAGGACCAATAAATGAAAAGTTATATTATTTAGATTAATTCGTTCTTATTCTCTTCCTAGCCATATGACGTTTTGGATAAAGTATTGAAAGGACTAACGGGTTTAAGCAAATGAACAATCACGCGTTGATGCAGGTGAGGCGGTGACTGATGTCTTGCAAAAGGAACGAGAAAGCGTTTTAAAGTGAAGGAAGTGAAGGCACTTGCGTGAAGAGGAGAGAAGGCACTCGATGCACCAGGCATTAAATATGAAGTGAACATCGTTACACAGATCGGCACTATAAAAAAAAAAGTTTTCAAGTCCCAAATACGATTGGTTACTCCGTGTCACAAGTCCACGAGAGCAGAACTGATTGCGACGTTGAGATCTGAACTTCCTCATTTTTTTTTTTTTTTTTACGAAAGAAGGAACACGTGCGTATTGATTAAAATAGTTCCTTCGAGCGTAAGAGTTTATTTACATCCAATTTCAACCCTTGGGAAAGAAAAGCAGGAATTTGGGTGTTAAGAGAAGAGGTAATATCTTTACGTTCATTTTGTGTTTTTTTTTTTTGTATTATTACTTTAATTTACTTTTTCCATCCTTAAAATGCTTATCTAATATTAAACAGAAATAGTCAGACTTATTATTAGTACATAGAATAGTAATTTTAAATGTGTGCTCATATATAATGTACGTAAAAATGTACGTACGTATGTTGTGTATGAAAGGCCAAATATATAAAAACATGCCAACATCGATTTCAGTAATGTTTCTCCCTTCTTTTCTAAAAATACTTCGGCAATTGCTACACAAACACGCACTATTTGATCGCCAATATTCATTCGCATATCGATAATCTCATTGTCAATATGGAATGAAATTGCTGGTCGATGTCGTTGTCGTCGGTAAATAAACATAATACCCAATTATAGGGAATCTCATCTAACCCAGGATCGATCGGGTGATTGATTGATTGATTGATTAAATGCTCTTTCAACACACACTGCCGTTACAACAGCAAGACCATCGCATAGCCAGGATCGGGCATCGTGTTTTCAAGGGAAATTCACTGACGGCCTGTCACCGAAGAATTAGATTACTGTTTATTGTATTTTGCGAAATAGAAAAGTTGTGTGTAGAAAATGAATTCATAAACTATTCTTGCAGAATTTGACTTGTTTTTCGACAGCCATACCAAGCTCCAGTTTTCTTTTTGTTTTTTTTTTACCATACGAAAAATAACCAAAAAATGATATGCACAAATGAAAGCCTAAAATAGATTTTTTTCCTTCCATTTACCTATGTGTCGAAGTCCCTTCTGTTTTATTGGATTTCCCAATCGGATAATATTCCTCTTCTTTTTAATCTATCTTTTTTAATATGGTATATGGATTAATTTTTGAGAGGCTTCTTATTTCTGTCTCAGAGGCATTATAAATCTTGCAAGCTGTTCAAGTCACGTTTTCTGGACACGTAATGAGGTTTGAGATTTGTGTTTAAAGAAAGTGGAGATAAGTCAATGGAACGCCGGTCAAAACGGCTACTGAAGACAAGTTTAAGTTTTGTTGGTGGTCTAGAGACTCTAGACTGTAAGTTTAGGGGAACGTGGAACTGGATGTAGGATTGTTATTAAACGACTTTGATGGGGAAGTGTAGAATTTAGATGTAGTATGTGATATTTACCATCTATGGCATAACAGACTGGACATATCTCATAAATACTGATATGAATGTATTTGGTGAATTTCTTCACTTGCTGCCGCAACTTTTGGCAGAAAAGGACCGCTTTAACATGTACTCGCGGATGTCAGCAGATCAGTTCTACGGCTCTTTTAACATAATTTAATGAAAAATATCAATTAAATTTAAATCTAATCTGTTGTGTACCTCCCTGGTGCCAGTTGACGAGAAACTGGGATTAAGGATCTAATCTGACGCTTTATAACGTACCAAAACCCGGTCGGTATCAGATGACACGTAACACGTCATAAGGCCTATCAGAACGCTTTGTGTTTAACACATCCTAACACGTGTTAACGCGTTTTAACACGTCACAACAACGGAATTCGTACACGCTCTAACACCTGTAGGCTAATGCCTGTAAGGGGAAAAGGTGTATCTTGAAATAATACTAATTTCATAGGTCTCAGTAAGTAAGTAATCTTGTAAAGAGCACACGTACTTGCACTAAGTTATGCAACTCTTAAAACTTTGAAACCTTGCATCTTCTGTTGGGCTTCAGAATGTCCAACTTGAATGGTCTCATTAATGATACCTGGTTTGTTCCGTTTGCTGTGTAATGTGTTGAGAGAAGTTTATCAGTACGTGCAGTAATATTCTCAGATTATAATTGTTTTATTTTAACCAGTCGTTATATTTATTACTTTTTTATACTTTTTTTGTTTTTATTTTCTTCTTTCATCGCTGTGTCGTTTATTCCATGTGGATATTTAGTCATAATGACTCATGGTATTTTCGTTAGTACGAATGTTCGCACTTGTTGTCAGACACTTGTACATATGCTTGTTTGCAATATTGTGCGCGCGCGCGCCCGTGTGTGTGTTCCATGATGGTCACGGATGCATATATGTTAGTCCCGTAAAGAAAACTGAACTTTACTTTTGGATATTCACCTGTGGAAAAGAGGAAAGCTACTTGAACACAGGACTAGGGAACACAGAAGAGGTCGTACAGTGTCTTGGTGCATGGCTGAGAAGGAACAAGGAGCCAAAGGACCCATTGATTCTGCATTGTTTTGCAACGCGTGTGAAACATATTTGCATTTACATGCGTGCGCAAGCGCGTATGTGGGAGCGAAAGGCAAGCCCTTACAACAATCGTTTAGCCATGCTGTTGTAAGCAAGATTAACTGCAAATGCGTGAGGAGATATATTTGGCTTGAAGTAAATACAGTATGCATTTGTGAAGATACATGGATGTCATTACTCATGATAACGTGTATTTACCAGAGGATTAAGTGGTTATTATATTATTTGGCATCAGCATATTCGTTTTATTTATTTTTCACTGTTACGCTTCCAATGGCTATATATATATATATATATATATATATATATATATATATATATATATATATATATAATATATATATATATATATATATATATACATATATATATATATATATATATATACATATATATATATATATATATATATATATATATATATATATATATTATATATATATATATATACTGTATATATATCTAAGCGCGTAAACAGGAGGGCTTTTAGATCACAAGCGCGCGCTTGGAGAGAGAGAGAGAGAGAGAGAGAGAGAGAGAGAGAGAGAGAGAGAGAGAGAGAGGTTGTGAGTATTGGTGAACGTAAGCTGGTCGGGTTGGGGGGGAGGGCCTCGCTCCCAAGGGACCACAATGAGCTTGGCAATTAAGTCAACTGTAATGTAAATAATCCTTTTTCACGAATCATATTTCGTTGCTTTCATAATTTATGGCCGAGGCATTTCATATGCAAGCTCTGATTGCCAGCAGAATACATAAATGATTTATTGTGATTGCTTTTATTTTTTTTTTTATAAATGTTAGAATAACGTATTCCCCCGGTAATTCCCCTGGTAATCCACCCTCTGTCTTTGATTGTGCATTTCGTTTATTCCATCCCTTCGCAAAGACCACAAAGGAAGAGGGATTTGGGTAATTGTTTGTAATCGTTCTCTTCTGTGCCTTCCCTTACAGGCATCTCGGCTTACTGTGGAGTTTGTTGCTTGCTTCGAGTGGCACTTCCGTGCCACTACAAAGACTTCCCGGATAAGAAACAGTCTGTTTCTTTCTTTATTTGATCATTTTTCTGTGTTTTCTTTATTTTCGTCTCGGTTTATCTTCCTCCTGAATGTTATTCTTTCACATTTATAATCTGTCGGTCTGTGCGTATGGCAAGGACCTTTTTCTGGGTTCGTGACATCCGTCTTGGCAGTTGGAAAAGAATTGAATGTAGGGAACTTGAAGACTGGTTTTCATAAACTCCAGTATCAACGAATTTTGTACATTTTAATGGTCATGTGCTTCAAAAGTCAATTTAAGAAATAGAGATTGGGTGTGTTTTCAGTGCAGTGAACCGTACACTTTTTAACCTTGAGTTGCTTCTCGGTTTGAGCGAGTCTTCATTTCCAAATAAGGATAAAGAAGTTGTCAGTAGGAAACGCATCCGAAGTGTCAGATAATCGAGAAGTCAAGAGATGATTATTGAGGAGCGGTCTCTTCACGTAGATCTGGATGAGGTAACAAATAGAACAGTTTGCTACTCGTTCAGTTGGGAATATGCATCGTATTCCAATGCAAGTTTTCTGCACTTCATTTCTCTTTGGAATTAGAAAGACCTCGTCTTCTTTAAAGCCTGTCTTACGTATGATATGGCATTCTTCTTAAATATAATAATGCTTTCACGTCTAGTGCCCTTTCTGTTGATGCTGTTCTTCATCGACTGTACTCGCAAGTCGTGTACATATTATGCATTTTTAACTCATACTTGGCTGTTTTAAACTAAAGTTTGTGTCACTTGTCATTGTATGAAATATAGATGTGTACTTTAATAATATATGATATTTTAAACAGTTTGCCATGAGTAATTTTTCTTATCTGCATTTGCCCACTAGATTCCTGGCTTGCTTTCGTCTTTAATGACCTTTGCAATCAAGGGTTAGAATTTATGAAAGTTAGGAATTCATTGTTATGACCGCAGTTTTTGGCAATGGACTCTCTCTCTCTCTCTCTCTCTCTCTCTCTCTCTCTCTCTCTCTCTCTCTCTCTCTCTCTCTCTCTCTCTCTCTCTCTTTGTGAAGACGAGACTGCCACGATTTTCATATTTAAAATTAAATACCTTATGCTTAAAAGAACATCCCCACCTACTCGATCGACTTGAAGGAAAATCGTTCAAAGTGAAACATGAACTGATTGCTTTTATACATTTATTTACATATTTACCTATCATAATTCCAGTGTTCATAAAGTATTGTTAAAATGTTGGAGTAGTCACAAATGATTTTCTTACACAAATTAGGAAACGTTTGTATTTGAAATTTTCAAATAGAAATTTTGAGCAAATGTTGTTTCTCTTGTGTACAGAGAAGCAAATGTTTAATCATGTGATAATGCATGGAGATGTACGAGTATCTTAATCACTTTTTGTTTACAGAGAAGACCAAATGTTTACCCTTATTACTGCACGGAATTATGATAATTATCTTTCTGTTTAGATAATATCTAATGTTTACTCTTGTTGCGTACAGTCTATGGTAGCTTATAATTATCCATTGTTCGTAAACTTTAATTTTCAGGTATTGATTCGGAATTAGTGTTTTTTTTTATTTTTAAGCTCAAAATGAAAGTAATACAGACACACACACACACACACACACACACATATATATATATATATATATATATATATATATATATATATATATATATATATATATATATATATATATATATATATATATTTACACACACACATAAATAGATAGATAGATAAATAGATAGATATGGATGTATGTCGTGTGTGCCGTAAACTTATGGTAAGTTTACATGTTAGTAGTGTGCTTGGTTAGGGTAAAGAAACGAAAAATAAACCTAATTATTATTAAAAGAAAGAATTTGTCAAAATTGTGATTGTGAACATTTTAGGTAACAAGTACAAAATGAAATGACTGAAATAATCCATTTATGTATTTAAATGATTAAGATTTAAACGACCAGATTTAATGATACTCTCATTAAACTCGGAGATAAAAAAAAACGGAAACAAGAGACTTGTGCCTCCTTGTCTCGTACGGTAACTACTTAAAAGTTCACCCGTGGCTCGTGTTTTAATTAGGGCCAGCCTTGCAACGCAGAGCTTCTTTCGGTAAACTTTAATTGCTGTCTAGGTCATTAAGTACTGCCTGGTCATTATCCTTCATGTATTCAGGAGAAAAACCTAATCTCAAGAGGTCTAGCCTACACATTATTATTATTATTATTATTATTACTATTATTATTATTATTATTATTATTATTATTATTATTATTATTATTATAGTGGATGAAACCCATTCACATGGAACAAGCACGACTTGAAATTCAAGCTTCTAAAAAATACTGGTTTCAGCCTCCCACCGCAGACCCCACACTGCAGCAGTAACTGATCATAATACAGAGCCAGTGATCTTTAATCGCCCCGGGGGAGACGCGAACCCGCGACATCTGGGTGGCATGCCACGACACTAACCACTATACCAGCGGACCAGCTATCATCTCTTCTCACGAATTTTCGCCTTTGCAAGAAGGAATAAAGTGACTGATTATCTTGAGTGGAAATCAGATTGTTTTGCCCTGCTGGTACGAATATTTAAGCATGTTTGTGTGAATGTGCGTCTTTTTTTTTGGGGGGGGGGTGTTTATGTTCTTAGAACAGTGGCAGGAATCAACAATGCAGTTACAGTTGACAGAGGGATAGATTGATTGATTGGATGACTGATGTAAACTGAGGGAGAGAAAGAGAATACTTTCAAGTTTGTCGCACCGACGCTTTGTTTTGTTAATTATGTATTTTACAGGTAGACATTTCTTTAGAAATCGTTGGAGCACACACTCGTTTTGCGGAAAACATTTTTAAAAAGTAGTCCTGTTAAAACTTACAGTATTAGAGTATAAGAGATTGAAAGAATGATAATAATAGAGGATGGATTAGACAAACAGCAAATTGAAAAATGCAGCCTATTTTTTCGATAGGTCAAGCGTTGTATGTATATGTATATACAAGTGTATCTGTGGACATGTGTGTGTGTGTGATAGTATTATTATCATTGCTATAAAATTTCTTGTGCATGCAATCATGAACTCAAATAATTCCGTTGTAGCATTTGCCAAAAAATAAAGTCGCTGTCCGAATTATTTGCAGAATTACAGAGTGCTGTTGAAGCTCTAGAACTATTATTAACAAGCAGAAATTCACTTACTTATTAATTGAATTTATATAAACAAAAATCCCCTCAAATTTGCAATTCACGAAACGTAATAAAATTTATGAAATTTTCATGTCAGAGAACAATATTAGCAATCATAAAATATTCTCTTTAATCGTCTTTCGCTTTCATCGCGCGTGTATAAATGTTAATTCCTCGTGAATAATGGACAGTTCGTATTAAAATTCTATTTATTCATTATTCGTCAGATGCTCAGTTATTCCATCAGATCTTTTGCAAACGGAATTTTTAACTAACTTATCCCTAAGGTTTCCTCGATTCGCAGGTTGTAAAGAAATATTTTGCCTCTGGTGTTTAATTATGCTTTTGTATTGATATCTCTTATCATGCATGTATATATGTCTGCATGTATGTATATGTATTGTCGTGCAAAGAATCAGTTCTCAGTATTTACCTTGTCATGTAGAGAAAGGCAGTTTTTCACTTAGGTAAAGAAATTAAGTAACAAGTATTGTTAGTTATTTGTTTAAAAACACACACACACATATATATATATACATACATACATACCTGCATACATTCATACATACCTATATACATATATATTCATTTACAATGTACTTTAGAATTATCGGTACAAGTTTGCATCAATTTGAAATTATTTTAATTCTTGTGGCATTTGAACAAACTAGAATTTCCTTCGTGATTTTTCAGTATCATCTGTTTGCTCCCTTGCATTTAGTGTTAATTAAATGTAACGCTAAAAAGGGTGGGAATTTAGTACTCTCATGCGTCCAATAACAATTAGAGGTAAAGGTCCCTGGAGTCGAAACATTTCTAGGATAACCACTATGACTGTAGTAATGGTAATATACATATATATACACATACATATTATATATACATATATATATATAAATAATATATATATATATAATGTATATATGTGTGCGCGCGCGCTCGTGTGTATTTATGTATGTATATCTGTATGAGTGTCTGAGCGCGTGTGAGTGTGTCTGCGTCAATATCCAATTACTTTTACATGTGATTTTAGTGCACTGATAACTGTTACCTACACTTCCATGTATTGAGCCTTTTCTTTTTCCATTAAACAGCTTCCTGTGCGAATTTCTGCTTCTAAAGAAAGTCTCAGTAACATTCTTTTACTATTCGAAGAATATTGGATTATTTTCCCCCTTAGTGTTTATTTCTCCAACTAAAAGTCCTAGTTATTTCTCCAAGTCATTTTTTCTTCCAAGTTGTGACTATTATTCATTCTCACTCTAAAGTAGTATATTTTATCTTATCAAAGTGGTGATTATTTTATGAATGGTTTTATTGTTATTGTGCTGTGTGTGTGTGTGTGTGTGTGTGTGTGTGTGTGTGTGTGTGTGATAAACTGCATTAACTCTTTGCTAAAATGACCTTAGGTGGTACTTGTATCTCATAAAAAAATTTTTTTTTAAAGCTCACTTAAATGTAATTTCCTTTGACGGAAATATACGCAGCAAAACTGTAATGTGAGGTGTTGTCTGATTTCATATATTTTTTTTTATATAATTGTTCGTATTTTATCTATGTTGAATATCTGAAGATAAATACTGTTCAAAACATTAATTTTTATTTCATAACAATAATTGTCGGAAAGTCTTCGAGAAAATGATCAAGAGAGACTGTTGTGTGAAAGATGAAGACGAAATTTAGTTCATGCAACGGATAACAAATCACTTCTTATTCTTAATTTTAGGTGAGTACAAAACATGTACGATTACTCGTGCAGGAAACCTGCTTATAGGAAATCACATCTCAGTTGATTGTTTTATATACAATACATACCCAAATACATTGAACGGAATAGCCTGTGCTCTCTCTCTCTCTCTCTCTCTCTCTCTCTCTCTCTCTCTCTCTCTCTCTCTCTCTCTCTCTACGCGCACAAAAGACGCTGTCTCCTATCTTCTCTCTTGAGTTAAACGGCCCTTGAGTGTAGAAAATCACGCCTGATGTGAGATTGCAAAACGTCTGGCATCCCATCGGCCCTGATAATTCTTCAGTGACCCGTTTCCGAAATGATACTAGGTAGTGTTTCTCGCAAATGGAGATTAGATTTTTTTTTTTTTTAATATTACTGTTGGGTTTCTCTCTTGTTATGCGTTTGTTATTTTACAGAGTTAGCGTTAAATGCGATGTTATTTATATTTTTGGACCTGCATATTCTTGTATTCATATCCCTAAAGATTTTTGCAATACGCGCGTGCAAGCACGCACACCTAAAAAAAAAAACACACATATATGTGTACATATACACATCTATATGTATATAGATATAGATACTACAGTATATATATATATATATATATATATATATATATATATATATATATATATATATAATTTATAGATATTTCACCTGCATGCTTTTCACGTAAGGGGTAGTGGCCCCAGAAAGCGTTAGCTCTCTGTTTTCTCAACAAGTATTTTGGGATGTGGTTGCGAGCTCCATACCCTTCTCCATGCAGTGTCAACCCATCACAGTCAACTGACTACCTAGGTTTATAATCATTTCTTAGTCAAACACATTCCCACTGAATTTATATCCAAAAGTCCTAAAGACGTTTTACCCTATTGAGCCGCTCTAGGGATTCTAAAATTTACATAAAATTGATGTATGCAATTCATGTTCTTCAGTGTTATGTGCCAAAGTGCTGTTCATAGATTCACAAAATAAGAACAAAGAACAAGAAAGTGCCATTACCCACGCCCTATCTCTCTCGGGTCTTGTGTGACGTCAGAGCCCATACGTGTTAGGAATAACGAAAGAGTAATCAATTTGTTTACGTTTCCAGGACAAAGGATTTTATTTTTTTTCACTCGCCTGCCTGGAATTTTCTGTAGAGGTCTCCGTGGAATATTCTTTAGTTAGGTTTTTCCGAGATTCTTGCACTGTCATTTGAGATATTGTTTCGTTAAATGGCGGATGATGAAGATGACGTCACTGTCATGAAGATGATGTTATTATAAAAGTTATTTCCATAGCAATATTATCTTCAATTTTATGACTGCTGTTGTTATTATCTTCAATTTTATTACTGCTTTTGTTATTATCTCCCTTTTTATTACTTACTATTTTCATTATTTGTGGCAAAGAATAGTATCTTGCTGTTTGATGTAAAAGTGTTAGTAGTCTCAGCCAATTATAAAGGCTATACGAACGTAACTAAACACAGTAGTCTGTTGTCATTTATAATACACTCACACACACACACGCACACACACACACACACACACAAACACACACACACACACACACACACACACACATATATATATATATATATATATATATATATATATATATATATATATATATATATATATATATATATATATATATATATATCATTGTTGTATGGTAGTCATGTTACG
Organism: Macrobrachium rosenbergii; assembly: GCA_039081455.1. Classification (NCBI taxonomy): domain Eukaryota; kingdom Metazoa; phylum Arthropoda; class Malacostraca; order Decapoda; family Palaemonidae; genus Macrobrachium; species Macrobrachium rosenbergii. The sequence continues at coordinate 46,245,287 of JANJGK010000010.1, read as the reverse complement.
TAGAGAGATCGGGCAAAGTTATGGTTATGAAATTATTGTATATTGCGCAGTTTGGAAGTTTCGAGCACGAAGGGAAGAAAGAAACAGACTGTGTTAAAGTGTTGGAAAGGAAGAGGGCTTGCCAGACAGTGGTGAGAGGCCGAGTGTATAGATACACGAAGCTTTTGAATCTTATTGCGCAAGAGGCTCACTCTTTGTTCAGCATTAATGGATTGAATAAGGGAGAGACTGCAGTCGTTCTTCTTTCAGGATTCATTCTTTATTTGGGGAAGTGAATTAATAAAAATTAATAAACAAACGCGCGCGCGCACGCACGCACGCACACACACGCACACATATATATACACACATACATATCAATTCGTATTTTCCTTTATAGGGGTGTGATTGTATAATGCGCTACACTGCCGGTTTTCTGCGAGTATTTTTGGGGTGAGGTTGCTTGCCCCGCGCTTTGCCTTACGAATACTCAAGGGGTTTCAAGGTGGTCACTCATTAAGTTATTGACACGACCCTACCTTACTTAAATTCGCTGATCTGGCGACTAGCGGTATAGCGAACATTTGTGCGTGCTTGTGGAGAGAGAGAGAGAGAGAGAGAGAGAGAGAGAGAGAGAGAGAGAGAGAGAGAGAGAGAGTTTACACATAAAACCACTCCTCTCGAGGTTACACTTATGCAAATTTTAATTCATCACCTTTTTGGCGATCGTGAAAGGCGAAGCCGGATATTAATTGCTGCTTTGTATGCAAAAGATTGCATTTAATCAAGATGACCTCAATACATTGAGAGGCAGGCACTCATGAACGTAAATTTTCTTATACATATTGCATGCATACTTACAGAATACTTATATAGAGGCATAGATATAAACACTTTTCGTTATACACATAATGTATATACAAAATTACTTATAAACACATAACGTTATACACATAACTTATAAACACTTTACGTTATATACAAATAATGTATATACAAATACAATTAACACATTACGCTATACACATAATGTACATTCAAATGTACGTATAAAAACATGATGGTGTTCATAGATTATATGCAAATATACGTATAAACACATCACGGTATACACATAACGTATGTACAAATGTACCTGTTTAACACATCACGGTATGAACATAACGTATTCACAGCTGTATGCATAAACACATTACGGTATACATATAACTAATATACAAATGTACGTATAAACACGTTAAGGTATACACATAAGGTATATGCAGATGCACTTGTAAACAAATTACTTTATACGCATAAGGTATACTGTATACAAATGTGCGTAAACACATTACGGTATACACATAAATTACTGTATGAATGTGTGTATATATAACCGAAATGTCGTTAGTATGAAATCCAGCGTATATACACATAAGTACTTATGTCAAAGGCCTGATAACACATGGAACCCATCTGGCCTGACAGGCGATTTCACGCCTCCATATCAGGTCGTTTTATTGCCATTTCCCATTATGAGATTACAGGGATGAGGAATCGAACCGCGATAGCTGCGGATACCGAGATAATTCCTGGCTGAGTGACGAGAGAGAGAGAGAGAGAGAGAGAGAGAGAGAGAGAGAGAGAGAGAGAGAGAGAGAGAGTAGCCATTTCATTAAGCTAATAGAATCTGGCATTGGATCTAGATTGTGGCTAGAGAACTGATAGATGGTTTTTGTTTTCAAATTTGTAAGGTGATTACGGGCAAGGTATTGTTTGATGTCATGTGCGCGATGACAGTGAATTCGCGATAAGATTGAGTGTGTTTTGTTTTAACTCTCTCATTTCCTGTTTTGATGATTATATATATATATATATATATATATATATATATATATATATATATATATATATATATATATATATTTATTTATATATATATATATATATATATATATATATATATATATATATATATATATATATATATATTTATTTATATATATATATATATATATATATATATATATATGCATATATATATACATATATATACTGTATATATATACATATAATATATATATATGTGTGGTTGTGTGTGTATGTATGTATACATGTATGTATATACACACATATATATGTGTGTGCGTGCGTTCCCATGCGTGCATTTTGTATGTGCGTGCGTGTGTTTGCATGTTTGTAACATCAAACCTGCTGTTAATGTTAAAGGGATAAGTATATGCAATATTTATTTCGTTCAGTAGGTAGCCATTTTTGCGTATACATAAAATTACGTACATGTGCGTGCTCAAACACACACACACACGCACAGAGTGCGTGTGTGTGACTGGCTCAATAAAGCTTACCAAAAGTGATGTATACGTCTGAGTTAATGAAGTTTCAAAAATTGATAAAGCCATTAATAACTGGCAACTGCAGTTGTCAACGAATGCCATTAGGCAATATTCATATGGCTGTAGTTATTAGGCAACAATTAATTTTTATAAATTGAATGAGAGTGTGAGAGAGAGGAAGTGACAGTGATTCTAATGCGATCAATAGTTGGCAAAAAGGGGTAAGGAAAATCAAGGGTTGTACATGCAGACATTCGGTCATACATATTGATGAACTCATATTTCTTATGAGAGTGTGTACATAAGCACACACGCGTATTTATGCATGCATACATTGACCTGTTCCCTTTTGGAGGCGTAATTACAACTGTAAAACTTTCATTTGTATGTTTTCCTCACAAGAGGTGAGGCTGCATGCTCTCACACAACGAGAATAATATGCTAAACCTTAATTAAATATTTTTCCCCCCAATTTGCGAGACTCGAACCAGGTTTATTGGTATACTGGAGGTTCTTTAATAAAGTTATTGTTTTCTGAAAAATGTTTGTGTTCTGTTTGACCCAGTCTGTGGATTTTTTCTGTTATCAACAGCCTCTGGAGCCGTGAATAAATATTTTGGAGCGATAGTCTATATAAGAAGTGAGCAAAGTAGCGTTCGGAAAAATGTTTGTAAAAAAAATGGAGCCACTGAAGGAAACTTGGTTAACACATAGTTGAGCGAAGTGGAGAAACTGCAGCCTTTTTATCGGTACTTCGTACAGAATGTGCAAACTTGGTGAAGCTTGTAAGTTTGAGCTTCAGTTTAAGTTATACAGAAATGTCACTTACCATTTTTAGTAGGTAAGTTATGTCTCTGTGATATCAATAATTAAGTACAGGAGAACAGTATAGACTGAGGTATAGCCAGCTGTCAAGTTCCTGAGCACTAAAGGCTAAGATTTGGTGCGTTGTCGTCAAGTGCTTTGAGAGGCCAGACTTCGAGGTAAACGACGTCGTGATAGCCACAAGAACGGTGTAAAGAGACGAAGTTTTATTGTTCTCTATATTGTTTCCCCCGATATAAAGGATATTTGGCAAGCATTCTCAAGTTCTTTTATGAAAACAGTGTCGCTTCAGCATCGTTGCTACCTTACCCCCCCCTCCATCCTTTATTCCATCCCCCATCCCCCCCTCCCTATTCGGAGCTCCTGGTTCATTGACATACACAAAGCCCTCGGAAACGGTGGGATGATGTTGGAACTCTCTCTCTCTCTCTCTCTCTCTCTCTCTCTCTCTCTCTCTCTCTCAAAAAAGGAAAAAGGAGAAAAGAAAGAAAATAAAAAGGCTTCCGTTCGGGTCTACATTTCCCATCAGAAAATCAATTTGGCGATGAATGAATCCACGAAGACATCTTGCCTGAGATTCTTTGTTGACACCGCTCGGGAAGGAACACTCAACCAGGGTTACCAATTCCGGCCATCTTTCAGATTGAAGTTGAGAGTTAGCATTTTCTTTATCCCTTTGATAATAACGTTGCTGACTCTTACTCTTGCCATTTCAAGCGCCTATGCGCAGAACGCGATTGCTCCCTACGAAGAAAACGAGCTTTTATTTGTGCATGGCTGTTGGCAAGCCTGCGAGGGCCTTCTTTTCAGGAAACTCGATCCTATACTGGAATCATTATCGGTATGATTAAACTCCACACGTGTGAGATTAGATTCTCTGTCATCGACACTCCAGCGGAGGATTCCGTTTTTCATTCCATTTCCATTTCTCTTTTTCCAGTGCCATGAAGAGATTTTTTCTTCTTTCTTTTCGCTGTGCAGAGAAAATCCACGTAATAAATATTCTGCGACTTTCTTTTATTTTACATCAGATAAAAAGTTAACGGTACTTCAATAAAGATAAATCTAGATGAAAATAAACATAAATGGAAATCCTAAGGGCATTTAAGTGGATTATTTTCGAAATGGCATTACTGGGTAAAGTATTTCAGATGCAGTGAAAAAACAGCCATAAGTAGACTTAATTTCATATTAACATTTGATTATCAGTCAGTATTACTTTATAAACACCTAAAAATCACATGCCTCCTAAGAAATACGTTGAGAGCTTATAAACAAGGAGTCGATTCGCTGTCCTAACTTTATGATTTACTTTCCTAACTTTATTCATGGGACCTATCTGGTTATTTTGGCCGCAAGAGGAAGGGGACTCGTTTTTGGCAACATCAAATGGCTCAGATGCCCAGTTTATTGCGATACCCTAAAATGTATTCTCATAAAGTTACTCTCCTGTTTCCTGAAACTACATACTGTTAATCATGGACTATCAAAAATACTGATTTTTTTTTTTATTATTCACTGTAATTTTTTTGACTAGAGGGTCGACAGCTTTACTCAATGTTATATCTGTTTCCAATTCTACTTCTGAAGCATGAAAAGGTCTCTAGCATTCTTGGTCTCGTTTTTGAGACAGACAAACAGAATGAGTAGAGATAAAGATAAACAGAAATAATGAAGTTTCAAGATGATAAGGCAAATTTAGGAAGGTGAAAGTAATGACTTATGATCAATGGCTGGTTCATAAGATCGTTTGGGAAAAGATTAGTATTTTTTTTTTTTAGATCAAAATCTCAAAATCGTTTCTTCCTTACTGTCGTTTCAGTGCTTTATGTTCTTGAGTGTGCTTGCGTACGTGATTCTGCTTTGGGATGTAGGTCACCGATGCTATGATAGAATCTTCTACCTGGGATGATACGTCTGAGAACTAACCTAGCCTCCATCAGTTCCAAATGGGCCACTTGTTGCACTAGGCTTCTATACCCAAGACGCGGTATTTCCTTCCCTGACGTTCCCTTTGCCCTTGTGTGAAAAATAGATGCAACCGACTGCCGGGTTGAACTATGATATCAAGAAATCAGCGAGTGAAAGGGGAAAAGGGTAATATGATACAAGGGGAAAATATGGGTCAGGACCTTTTATACTTCTTTTTATTTATTTATTTTTTTTTTTGCTTATGGGATATGCTAGAGACGTTGTAGGTAAAATGGATCGTTTGGTTCTGTCCAGTTAAGTTAAGGCATCTATGGTAATATTTGCGGTCTTGGGGATTTCCGACAAGCGAAAATGGACACTATGTAAATGTGTTTGTAAGTTTTATCTTCTTTTGAATATATATATATATATATATATATATATATATATATATATATATATATACATACATACACATTATATATATACTGTGTATGTATATATATATATATATGCAAATGGATTATGATATTGGAGTTGTAATCGTGGCTATGCAAACGAGAAAGTCAGTCTTCAATCAGGTGAGAGGTGAAAAATTCCTTTCAGCTCAGGTTCGTTTCATTGTTTCAAATTAAGCTCAGACACTCGAGAAATTAATTCACGTTCGCCTGAACTCAAAATACAGGCGTCCTTCAGTTTGTTCATTTCCGTTCTGGAACTGTCATCATATTCATCATCACCATCGTCATAATCATTATCACTATCAGTGCCTTCGCAACGGAGGGTAGCAGCCGAGCTGGAGTTAAAATACACTTTAATTACAAGTAGTAGATAGCATTTTACGGCCGAAACTTTCGCAGGGTAAAAGGTAATAATGATTTTGCAGCATACTCGAAAAGTCCGAGAGGAAAGCGAGAGATTTCTGTTCCCTTCAATCGCGACGAGCGCAGCGTTGCATCATTTTGTTTTTTTCTCTTCTCACTTTCTCTCCCTCTTTCTCTGTCGTCCTCTTTTCCTCTCTTTCGGCGTTCGTTCAGCCAGATATCGCGAACCAGAAATCGCCGCCTCTCAATCCCCGGTACAAAACGTCGCTGCAAATCCATTCATATATATATGAAGAGAAAAAAAAGATCCGGCGTAAAATGTCCTGATGGAAAAAGAGGACCTTCCTGGAGCGCTAATGAGGGGCTGTGATTACCCGGAGAGAGGAAAATCCAACTCGCTTTTTAATAGGCGTTGTTGCTTATTAAGAAAAACGAGGGGGAGAATGCCGCCGGATAAATGAGGAAGAGAGGGAGATAGCTTTCGTCCATTCATATATATATATGTACTTATGTATATGTGTGTATATGTATATATATACACATAGGAATTTTATATTTATATATATGCATATATACAGTATAAATACACACACATATATATGTATGTATGTATAATAAGTGAAGAGAGAGAGAGAGAGAGAGGAGAGAGGAGAGAGAGAGAGAGAGAGAGAGAGAGAGAGAGAGAGAGAGAGAGATATCGGTAGCACTGGAATGCACGTACATAAACGCATAACGCATGCAGGCACACAGGGTGGATTTGGAACGCTGATATAACGGTGATTTAGAAATATATACTATCAGGAAGCACACACGCACACACACACACACAGAGAGAGAGAGAGAGAGAGAGAGAGAGAGAGAGAGAGAGAGAGAGAGAGAGAGAGAGAGAGAGAGAGAATTGGAACTTTCTAAAATATAAAGATATAGGGGAGCTATCATTTCAAAGCATTTAACCACTTATTGACAAATGACAGCATATACAAGATATAAACACCATTCAGAGATTTACCGAGTTATATTTACCCTACGAAATCAACCGGCGACTCTTTGCCCTACGAAATGAACGGGGGATTATTTACCTTATGAAATCAACGGAAGACGTACACTCATACAAGAATTTGGGAAGCTTTTAGATAATAAAACAGGCTATATATCTCCACGGGTGATGAGACAAGCAGCAAATGGAAGAAGCAGAGATCGAGAGACATGAAGATCCACACAGAAATGAAGGAATGAAATGGACAAAGAAAGGCAAAGTTGTTACAAGTATGTCTGGCATATGTAATATTCATAAATGCTAACTTATCATCGAAAGAGAAACGTCAACCTTCTGTCTTTGGCTTTCGGAGAGAGAGAGAGAGAGAGAGAGAGAGAGAGAGAGAGAGAGAGAGAGACAAAGCAGGACTCAATAAAAACGTTTACTGATCTTGGAAACTGACCGGAGTTATTAGAACATTCATTTCATGTAAAGAGATAGATAGATAGATAGATAGATAGATAGATAGATAGATAGATAGATAGATAGATAGATAGACAGTTAGATAGATAGATAGATAGATATATAGATTACTTACGTAAACACACGGATATGAAAGCTTCCATGGCATTCAGTTATTGAGATAGATAAATAGATAGATAGATAGATAGATAGATAGATAGACAAACAGACAGACAGATAGATAGATAGATAGATAGATAGATAGATAGATTACTTACGTAAACACTGGGATATGAAAGCTTCCATGGCATTCAGTTATTGAGAAATCTGTAACATTTTGATGCAGAGACAGAGAGTGAACTTTTAAAAACGCAGGTAGTATTAAGGGAAAACAGATGTAGGGAAATGTATGAAAAATTTCTCAATAAAGAAGGAATACTTTATTTGAAAATACCCGTGGCATTTGGATACAGACAGACACACAGACAGGCAGACGCCATATTTCATACGAGGACTAGCCCGAGATCATGGCTAGATAAAGCACGAACCTGTTTATCAAATTCTGTTCTTCGCCTCCTTTCTCGATAAGCGCCTTTTGCCTTTTTGCTGCCACTCGTTTTTGTTTATTTCGCTAATTAATATCGCCTCATTATTATTATTATTATTATTATTATTATTATTATTATTATTATTATTATTATTATTATTATTGATGAATAAAGCCTGCAGTAATTTTGTAGACTAGATTTATTTGTATGCATACATAGGTGCTATTATTATTATTATTATTATTATTATTATTATTATTATTATTATTATTATTATTATTATTATTATTATTATTAATGGAGAAGCAAATCCACAGTTATGTATGTGTACATATATTTAAAGATGAATCAATATAGATAGCTATCGGGAACTTGTTCGGTTCCACCCCTTTTCAATGGAGTATTATTATTATTATTATTATTATTATTATTATTATTATTATTATTATTATTATTATTATATTACTCAGGGGTGACTAGTGTTTACAGTTTATCAGTTTTAAAACTAATAATAAAAGCTAAAGAATTAAATGCAGAATTATCTAATAAAAAAAAGACGAAAAGATATAGAACCATTTTTGCATATCGATTGGGAGACACAAAAACCTAGACTGTTACATAACAGAAGTTATTGTGTGACGTATTAAAGCTGCTAAAATGAACAAACAGATGTTCTTATCCATCTCATGCTGAAAATTAAAGAGGAAATTTTCAAAAACTTCACTCTTACTTTACAGGTAACGAGACGATCACATTTCAAAAGAGGTGTTTCATCAGCATTTGGGGAAAACGAGTGCGTTTAGAGAATTCCACAGCATGTCGGTAGGAAGAACATTTCTTAATTAAGCCTGGATTTAATTTTTTCTTCAGACCTCCAACAGTAGATGGGTAGAACTGAAAGGTAACCAGCGAGTTTATCGAATACTGAACGTACATTTTCCTTTACCGTATCATTAGATTAAGGAACCCTGCTTCTACCTCCCTGAAAAAAAGTACTTGGCGCCAGAAAGAAAGGAAACAGGAAAACAAATTTTATTCAGACAACTTTAACAACAGCCACAGAGTCTAAAAATGCCAATTAACGTGATACCAAAGCAGTCATAAAGCAACGAAAACAACAAAAGCGGGAGCAACAACTGAAAGGGAAAAATCACCCGGAAACAACAACAGCAAAAACAAAGAAAGCAGCTGAAGAAGAAACAATAACAAGAACTTAAGAAAAAAAATTTAAAAGACAGGATAAAACAGGTGAAAAATGCGCCGAAGTTTCATCGGCACAATCGAATTTTCTGAACAGCGCATAAGCAAGGCCACCAAAAACAGATCTATCTTTCGGTGGTCTCGGTATAATACTGTATGAGCCGCGGCCCATGAAACTTTAACGATGGCCCGGTGGTGGCCTGTCCTTTATCGTTGCCAGACCCACGATTATGGCTAACTTTAACCTTAAATAAAATAAAAACTACAGAGGCTAGAGGGCTGCAGTTTGGTATGTTTGATGATTGGAAGGTGGATGATGAACATCCAAATTTGCAGCCCTCTATCCTCAGTAGTTTTTAAGATCTGGGGGCGGACAGAAAAAGTGCGGACGGACAGACAAAGCCGGCACAATAGTTTTCTTTGACAGAAAACTAAAAATCCACAGAATGAGGTGTGGTACGGAACGAGCCGAATGCCTTTGTCGGCTTGATCGCGAACCTCAGTTTAAAATGACGATTACCTCGTCCCAGGAAGTCGTTTGGTCCCATTTTCTGTGCCAAATTCTACCCGCAAATGACTCCTTACGAGGATGGAATGGTTTTGGAAAACAATGCGAGTAATTTGTTTCTCCAGATCATCATCGGCTTTTCTGGCCTTCTTCGCAGTTCTTTTGGACGTGAACAGATAGATTATTATCTTTAGATTTACTTTTACTTCGTTTTTAGGTTTTCTTCCAATTATATGAAGAGGATTTTTGATATATAAATAGTAAATTGTTCATATGCACATTTATGTCTTTTTGTTAATTTTACAAACTCTCTCTCTCTCTCTCTCTCTCTCTCTCTCTCTCTCTCTCTCTCTCTCTCTCTCTCTCTCTCTCTCTCTCTCTCACGAAACTGTATTACTTATTTAATATCACGACATCGCGTGTACCACCTCTACTTCTTTGCTGTGGAAATAAACGAGTACCTGTTTTAAACGCTTCGTCATGGAGGCATACACTCATGTAAATATAGAAGACATATTTCCTGTGTACATAAGCAATCAAGTTACGTTCCTAAAAAAGAAAATACAAAACCGTGAAAGTGTAATCGTGTGAGATAATAGGATCTTGTATTCTTGTCAGTGACGTCCAGTTCTTTATATGAAAATCGTTAAAGACAGTAAAACGTAAGTGGTAATTCTAAAACCACCCAGGTAGCTAAGGCTAAGCTGAATTAATCTATTGTCCCTCTGCCGGCTCTTGTGAGTAGTGCAGTGACGGTTCGAATCCGGGGAAGAACAGCTAGTACATATTGCTTAATGTATTTAAGGGCTGAGTTGTGATTTAGTTAATGAAGTGCCTGTCTTTTAGGCTTTACCACCCGTGAAAAATAGCAGGTGCGTATTCAGTTATACACACACACACACACACACACACACACACACACACACACATATATATATATATATATATATATATATATATATATATATATATATATATATATATATATATTACACGCTCGCTCGCACAAATGTATACATACATACACACACACATACACATATAAATTATATACTGTGTATATATATATATATATATATATATATATATATATATATATATATATATATATATATATATACGTAGTATGGGTTTGTGTGCTGACGCAATCGGTCGTGATCATTTGTGCCGGAATAATGAGCTACAACTAGCTATTGTCATTACGATAAAGAAAGCCCTCCATAGGGAGAAATGTAAATGCGAAGAACACTAATTGGTGAAGTTATGCGATTTTTCCAGACGGTCTACAGGTAAATATTATCAGGAAGTTCCCGTAATGAACGAGAAGCGAAATAGTTGTTTTAATGTTTCCGTCGTCAACATCACCACCATAATTACCTCAGAGTATTAGTTGTTATTGATAATTATTATATTTATATATTATATATTAATTTGTTGTTTTATCTATTTTTCTGATAGCTGATCTACTTTCTCTGCATTTCCCATTACCTTCTGTTACTTCTTTCTATTGAACACCATATTCTTTGGAAGCTTGAATTTCAGGTCAGTGGTCCCTGAGGGATTGTTGCATATGAATAGGGTTTATCTTAATAATAATAATAATAATAATAATAATAATAATAATAATAATAATAATAATAATAATAATAATAATAATAATAATAATAATAATAAAGAAATTCACAATCTCGTGAAAAACAATTTGTGTAATACACATCCACAATTATATAGTAAACTGTATTACTGAGTAAAAGACAAAAAGCAAAGCCTTTCGAACGCCTGAACGGTGTTCCTCATAGCTGTATATTACGCAAAGCAACAACAGTACTCATCATCATCATCATCATCATTTTTTACTAATAGGAATAACTGTGTATGTAATAGGAAGTTTACCAGCAACAGCAGTATGGGTAGTAGCGCCGGAGATGATGGCCGTGGCGTTCGTTATGAATAGTAGTTTTGACCCATCGAATTAAATTTGGGATAAAATGCGCGCCGTTATTTTATCCAAACATGCGAATACATATATTTCCGTTACCAATTAGATCGGCTCGCTTGACATTTCATTTCACAACTGAATAGAATTATTGGCTATTTTGTGATTGCTGAAAAGTTTTAGGGCAAATATTGAATCGTGGTGTTTTGCGAGTATGAAATGAAAAATTTGGGCCGTCCCTTTAGTGTGTGTGTGTGTGTGTATGTGTGCGTGCGTGTTCCTGACTCTACGTGTTTGTTTTTATATACGAATTCATACGTATCTGTATATATACTTATGTATGTGTGTGTATGCGTGTCTACTCATGGTATAGTGGTTATGATACTCGCCCACCCAACAAAAGGACCGGAGTTCGATTCCCAATCGAGACAGAACGATTCGGGTCATTCCATGAAATCCCATAGAGCCTCTGTTTACGTACACGGTGAGTTCAGTACCTGGTAATTAGTCGACTGTGGAACGATGCAACAAGGAGTGGAATGACACACTCGGATAACAACCTCGGTTGGTTTATATATATATATATATATATATATATATATATATATATATATATATATATATATATATATATATATATATAATATATATATATATATATATATATATATATATATATATTATAAAATCTGTCATAAAACTGGATAAGTGAGCTTAAATAGTTAATGATAGGTAAATTGGGAAGATGAAGCCAGTGATTAAATAAATGAACAGGATTACGGAAAAATCAGTTTGTTGCTTTATCAACCTGACATTTCCATGGCATTTTGTAAGTGTAAAGTTAGATGCATTTTTTCAGTGTTTCTTGTTGGTAAGATACCTTTATTCTTTGCCCGTTCTGATACAGCAGCGAGAATCTCTGAAGAAATTTGAGGCTTATGCAGGCAACGTTCTATAGCCACTGTAGTTTTATTGCTTAATGAAAGTTACAAGTATGTTTGGTTTTTATTGACGAAGGGGACCTTTCTTTCACTCTCAAGAACGAACTATGATTATAAGCTGGCCAATATTTGTCTCATTTCTTTAAGAAAAGAGAAGCAAATTAAGTATATGAAACACAAATAAAGGGATAGAATATAGATTGAAAAATGAAGTTTAAGAAAGAGTTATATAATCATTACCTCTTCTTAAGTTCTTAAGAAAAGAAAATCGATTTCAAAATTCACCTCTCCTAAGACAACATTTATATCTATTGAATTGACTGGCTTGTTAGGATTATAGAAGCACGAATGAAGGAACAGAATATAGAATGCAAAATGAAGTTAAAGAAAGAGTTAAATGTAATAAAAAACCACAATTATATAGTAAACTGTATTTCTGTGTAATACAGTTTACTATGTAATGGTGGATTTTTATTACACAAACTGTTTTTCAAGAGATTGTGAATTTCTCAGCAAAGAGTTATATACTTAGTACCTCTTAAATTTTTATTTCCTTATTATCTTCACTAACATTTTCCTCTTCTTCTTTTCAGTGTTGGCTGTAGGGAGAGGCACTCAGGGTCCTTCCTTCACCATAGAGCCACCGAGGACTATCCACTTTACCAACAGCACAGGTGCCACCGTTAATTGCATGGCAGAAGGCACTCCGCCTCCGTCGATTTCGTGGACGAATAAGGACGGGCGGATCATTGACCAGGTAACGTACATAATGATATAAAAGCTTTTTGACTCTTATGACTGAGGATGGGTCATGAAGTTGCAAGCAATATTACTAAGAAATTTGTGCCGTTCAGGCTGGTGTGTTTATTTGAATTCACATACACAGACACATATATTTGTGTATTTTTGTGCACACACACACACACACACATATATATATATACATATATATATATGTGTGTGTGTGTGTGGGTATGTATATATGTATACACACACACTCACACACACACACACACACACATATATATATATATATATATATATATATATATATATATATATATATATACTCGTATATATATATATATATTACATACATGTGTGTACGTGCACGTCTTTGTGTGCTTGAGAAACGAGTATGTGACTTCCCACGGAATTATGTAAAATTACAACCAAAACGTATTTCTTCTGTAATTCCAGTGAAGTCAGAGACTCACATTTGACTCTGGAGGCACTTCATTCGGCAATCAGTCCTTTTCCATATTTCCGAGTTTGCATGCCTGAAACTCTTCTCATTCTGATTTCCTTTCACGTTTT
>JANJGK010000010.1:46213109-46225609 GCA_039081455.1 Macrobrachium rosenbergii | reverse complement strand
AAATAACCGTCATCTCGGACTCGCCAGTTTTTCTCATTTTAATCCAAAGGAAAAATGAAATGGAATAATTTAGGAGCAAAATCGTCCTGATAAGAAAGAAGACAAGAAATTACTAGCCTTATAACATTTCTTATCTCGTCGCCATGATGAGTCCATTAGAGAAGAGAGAGAGAGAGAGAGAGAGGAGAGAGAGAGAGATTTAATTAATATCTACAGCGAAAGGCATCATTCTGTTACTTTTAGTTGTCAACTTCGCGTGTGCGTGTGTGTGTGTGTGTGTGTGTTTGTGTGTGTGTGTGTGTGTGTGTGTGTGAGAGAGAGAGAGAGAGAGAGAGAGAGAGAGTGGCTTCAGGTTGTCAAATCTGGATGAATAAGCAAAAGATAAAATATCAAAGGGATGAACGAGAGAGAGAGAGAGAGAGAGAGATGAGAGGAGAAATGGCCCTCTCGTTACGTTACCTCTGGTTGTCAAGTCAGGATGAATAAATAAAGATAAAAGATTAAAAGGGAGAGAGAGAAAGAAATTACCCTCATTTTTCGTTGCCATCTTCACATCACGAACTGCAATAACAATTACACGTAATCAGCCCGTCTCATTACAAGATCTATCTTAAGAATAGTTCATCTTCAGCTAATCTAAGACTAATTGGGGATTACGAACTGTCATTTTCGACTGAGCCTCTTCATTATTTTTTTTTCTGAGAGAGAGAGAGAGAGAGAGAGAGAGAGAGAGAGAGAGTCTCATCGCCGCCATTTCGTCAACGAGCAGAACAATTAATTCATATTTTTGTTTCGACGTTAGGGGCCCTCGACATAATGGAAGACCGATTGTCACGACTAAACCATTTTTTCGGATTGTTGAAGATTACCTGTCTGTCTGGTTGTTTGTCTCTCTCTCTCTCTCTCTCTCTCTCTCTCTCTCTCTATATATATATATATATATATATTGTGCTTGCTGGCGTACTCTGTGAGTTATAAGATGAATACGAAGGATTAGAAATGTGTAAATACGAATAAATGGTACAAAACGTAGCGTAGCTAAACGGAATATTTCATTGCTGTGCGACGGTTGCGGTCAAATGGAGTTGATAATTTGGTAACGAGTGTATAATTCGGAAGTGCTACGAGGGAGAAGAAAAGGAAGCCTTTGAAAGCTCTTGGATTAGACGCCAAGAAAGATGCAGAGAAAGTCAGGGGTCTTAATATCCAAGGGGAGCGAAGTGTGTGCAAGTTGATTGAATGTTGCAATGTGTGTGTGTATGTGCTTATTTGTTTTTTGTTTGTTCGTGTGTGTGTTTGTGTGTGTATAGAGGGTTCGACTCACTGCTGATGGACCCTCTGTGTAATTACACGAAGCAACTGAGTTCTGGATGTTTTCTGCAGACAGAGTTCGTCTGAGGTAAACTATGTATGTGGCAATGCTGTTGTTATTCATTTCCCCTCCAGCAAGCACTTGTTTAGGGAAAACAGTTTAATGTTTATATCTGTCTATCTATCTATCTATCTATCTATCTATCTATCTATCTATCTATCTATCTATCTATCTATCTATCTATCTATCTAACTATCTATCTATCTATCTATCTATATATATATGTATATATATATATATATATATATATATATGATATATAAAATGCTAAGGCAAAGGCGAATCGGAGACAGACTTTTAATCAACTGCTGTAGTAGTTTTATAGCATAAATACACTGAAAGTAAAAAAAAATAATCCGTACCCTGAAAATACATTCTCTGAACGCCAAGTATTAGACGTGAACAATACTTTTTATCGCTGCACTTCAAAAAGAACCATCTGCGCTAATAGCACTTTTGTTATAATTCACTTGCTGATAATGAGTTGTGTAAGCAAACTGGTCGTAAAATTATGGGCAGACCTGTATAGTTGATTGTGTTTGTGCATCTTATACACGTATAAACATGTATAGGATATACACACAATCACAACACAGACACACACACATATATATATGTGTGTTTGTGTGTGAGTGAGTATGTAGGTATGTGTATATATTATATAATATATATATATATATATATATATATATATTTATATATAAGACATACTATATATACATACATACACACACACACACACACATATATATATATATATATATATGTGTGTGTGTGTGTGTGTGTGTGTGTGTGTGTGCAAAAATGTTTTCCTTCAATCACAAGTCCTGAAAAATGGCCGCGCAGCAACGTCTAAGCCAATTCAGACCTTGTATCTGAAGTTTAAATCCCAATGGATCTTTCTCAGCATCATGGCATTTGTCACAATTACGGCTTGGTTCCTGTTCGGTTACCAGTAAATTAACTGAAATTCTTCCCTCACGAGGATTTCAACCTATATGCACCTCTATTCTGCCTGACATCTTACTTTTTCGTCTAAATTATATTTCAATATTTGATTACTTTCATCTATTGATTGCGCTTTGTTTATCAAACCTCCTCCCTCTATTCTTTTCATCTCTTTCAAAGTGTTCTTACCTTTCTTTTTTTTCTCTCCATTCCCTTGTTTATTGTTTCCTTCATTTTCTTAAACCGCTTTATTTTATTTTTTTTTTTTTGCACCTTTATGTCCCGAACCGAAACAGATCTGATCTTCAACTCTTATTTATTACCAGGTCACCTCCCATCCATATAGGAATCCCCACCAAAGTCATTTATCCCCGCCTCATTATAACCTCTTCTGACCCCCAACCCCATGAGAACCCTTACCACCTATCGCATATTCATCCCACGGTCACATCCCATCCTTATTTGAGTCCCATACAAAGAACCTCACCCTCAACCTATCACACTCTCGAGCGAAAAAGAAACCTGACCTCTAACCCTCACTGACCCTCGAAGCAGCCTCCTATCCCAATGAGGATCCGCTTTGCCTATTCCTACCTCATTCCCTTGGGGTCTATCCTGACCTTCCTGCAATCCTCTCATTCTCGGAGTCCCCTGTCAATATAGCTTTTCTCTTCTCAATTACTTCCACATCCGGGACTCAATTGCTGCCCGCCCTGTGACGTTTAGCACGCATTATTTGATTAAAAACAAGGCTCGTAAAATCCCGTCTTTCTACCGTCTCATATTTTTAGGGTTCCTCTCATTAGGAAAGTGCCCTCCCACTATCGATTTTTCTCTAAACTACAAGAGATGCCGGGAGAAAAAATGGATGGATGGGATGAGAGAGAGAGAGAGAGAGAGAGAGAGAGAGGTCATGGACTAATTTTTCAAGCAAAGAAATGCAAAGGAGATTTTTACGTCTATAAGACAATAAGATCTCTCTCTCTCTCTCTCTCTCTCTCTCTCTCTCTCTCTCTCTCGCAGAGGATGAATGAGTAGAACTCGGGAGTCCAAAGGCTAATTTGCTTGTTTCCTCCACCTGGTACTGAAATTTCTTTTTCGAGTTAATAAAATTATTCTCTTTCCATACGGAGTGCGTAGGATTAATTTACCAAATGCCATAATGTTTACAAGTATCTGTCAATTTAAGGCTGCGTTTTTATAAATATGCAAAAACCTTTCCCACACGTTAAGTATATATTATTGATGGTGATACTACATAGCTCATGCCTCATCGGTCAGTATAAATTGAAAGGAAATCTTACACTAAAACACTTAATGTGTCAACATTCAATGTTTGCTTACTTTGCTATGTGAAAACCTTTAATAATTTGTTTATTTCTTTCGTAAAACATTTATTGCTGACATGGTTTGCTTGGCAAGACATCAGTTTTAATGGATACCTATTATGCTTAGAGAAAAACTTTTGATATTCATGAACTATTAAAAACAAAAAATTTTTACCTACTTTGTTAAGTAAACAGTGAATTTAACTGACTTTCCTAAGAAAACCATTTAATTCATACTAGCCTAGCTTAGTGAAAACATTAGTTTTACTGATTTTTCCCGAAAAAAATACAGTTAAGAGTCAAGTGCATTTAAAAAAAAAGTTGAATTTTATCGACTTGGCTTGGCACAAACATCTTCTATTTAAATTCCACTAACCCAACGAAAAAAAATATTCTGCAGTGCAAAAAACAATATGAAAGCTTGAGGGAAAAAAATACTGCGAAAATAACAACAAAGAAAAAAGATCGGTAATAGACTTTTTATCTTTGGAAAGAGACAAAAAGAAATACAACAAAAGCAGATTACCAGAAATAAAAGGGAAAAAATAATTATATCAAAAGAAAGAGAAAGAAATAAATTGCACGAATTAATGAATGTCAGAAGCACCCAAATACAAAGGAGGGAGAGAGATGAAGAAATCACGAAAAAGTAAAGGTAACGGAAAATAATAAAGGAATGAAACTGTGAAGAAGAGAGTGGAAATACATAAGATAAAATCACGATGCGGAAAATAAAAAGCTTTACCAAAAATTGAAATAAAAATTAAACAAATGAAATTAACAAAAAAAAGTGCATAAAAGCATTGGAAAAAAAAGGCAAATGAACCTTTATTTTATAGAGGAGAGTAAGTTCATAGACAATAATTAGAAGAGAAAAATCCTTAACGATAACATAGAGAAAAATCCTTAACGATAACATAATATATTTATATATATATATATATATATATATATAAATATATATATATATATATATATACATACACACACACACACACACACACACATATATATATATATATATATATATATGTATACATACATATATAACACAGGAATCGGGTAGATGCTATGTCAAGATCCGAAGAGATTAAAATAACTCAGACAAGAACGAGAGTTGAAAATTACAGTTGTTATAAAATGATTAAAAACAAGCATTGAAGTACAAAATCGAAGGCACACCTCTATTTCAAGAAGAAAGACAGTCGAGTGACAACAGAGGGCAACTTGGAGTTCCAGGAACACTCACGATAGGGATAGAGGCGTGACAGAGGACTGGGAGTTTAACTGCGGTACAGTCTGTTTAATAAATAACGATTCCAGAACCGTTAGAAGCTGGTCATTCGAGGCTCTACCCAATATTTCCAAATCATCATATTTTATTTTATGTTTACATTAAAGCACATGGTCACGTATGCTAGAGAATTTAGGGTTCGACAGTTTAACCCTTGTTCTGTAGCTAACGCCACGATGAGAACCTATTCTCACCTTCAGCAACCTCCGTGTGCAACCGACATATGTCCCCAGGTCACATCTGGGCCAAGGGGATTTGTATATTACACCGGAGGTCATTAGTGGGCTTAGATTTTCTTTGTATTTAAATATAGGGCCAATCGTTAAAGGGTTTCTTGGTATTAGCTTTAAATTAATAGCTGGAATATGGCGATTGATGATTTTGTATAATTCTTCATAAAAAGACTTTTTATGTATTTATGTAAATTTTTTTTTATCTTTTTAGCCTTGAAAATGGGACTTGTGATCCAGAAACGTCGGAAACTTTAATAAAGTCATGATATCAACATCCCTCTTCGGATATATATATATATATATATATATATTCTCGAGCTGTACGATTGCAACCCATTCCTGGGCATACAAGACCTAGTATTGTTACCAAGAAATTAACTCGCTCTTCCCAACCCACCCGAAATATTAAGAGTACAGCAACGGGTGAAAAAGCTTTACTAAAAGGTGTAAAGAGGTTATATATATATATATATATATATATACATTTGTATATATTAAAATGGTAATCTAGTTGGTAACACATACATAAAAACGATAAGGAATATCTTGCAGTATCACAGTCATATTTGGCGAAAATTCTTTTGTGCTTTGATACCAGCAATGTGTACTAGTTTCGCTCGCCCCCCCCCCCACTCTCTCTCTCTCTCTCTCTCTCTCTCAAACTCTTCTTTACTTTAATATCAGGAATGTGTTAATAGTTCTCTCTCTCTCTCTCTCTCTCAAAAACTTCTCCTCTTTAATATGAGCAATATGTTAATGGTTCCTCTCTCTCTCTCTCTCTCTCTCTCTCTCTCTCTTTCTCTCTCTCTCTCTCTCAAAAACTCTTCTCCTCTTTAATATGAGCAATATGTTAATAGTTCCTCTCTCTCTCTCTCTCTCTCTCTCTCGACCTCAGCATCATTGCCCCGCTTAATACGGCGAATTCTTTCCCGAAATATGCAATTCCGACCCCACGCAAAATTTACACACCAAAGATGGCCCCCCTCCGACGCTGGGAGATGAATTATCTGGGCGCAAAGCTCCCGTGGGAAACCTCTCATGGGAAACCTCCATGCCCTTTATGTCTCCCAGTTAAGTTCGAATCCAGCTCATCCTTTTCCCCGCTTATTCTTTATTGTGCATAATACCTCCTCTAAATAGCCTCTATCAGGTGTTCCTTCCGTCGAATGCCGTCACGGTTGAAGGGTTGTGGGGAAAAGGGTTAGGGTTATGTAGGTTTTATTTATTTATTTTTTTTTTTGAAAGAACAGAGGTCGGTGGGAGGGGCAGCCTAATGGCCTTGTCTAGGCCAGGCCCGAGTACGATGAGGAGAAGACTTGGACGAATGAAGGGCGGGGCCACGCTACGAAATGCTTAAACACTCTATTTACCGTACCCAATTTTCCTCACTCGAAATGCCACCAATACTTCTGTTACGAATGGCGTTCCGTATACATATACAATCACCCGTTATATCTTTCCTAGGCGCCCTCTCTCCATTTTCGGAGCATTTAAAATGATTTCTTAGATTTCCTGGCGGAAATATATCGTTTTGATATGGTAATGCCGGAGGGCAATAATAACGATGCAAGGAATACGTTTCTCTCTCTCTCTCTCTCTCTCTCTCTCTCCCTCTCTCTCTCTCTCTCTCTCTCTGTTTCAGATGGCAGTGTCAGAGGGTACAGAAAGCTATAAACAAAATCCCCTTTGTGTATTACTCTCTCTCTCTCTTTAAATCCCCCCCCCCCCGCGAAAGATTGAGCAGAGTATCAAAATAGAATTTCGCCGGGCGAAATATGTTTAGGAAATGGTACTCGTCTGGTTGAATTACTACCGTCAAAAGAGGTTATTTAATGGGGGAAAGAGAGCCCTATGCCAAAGCACAGGACCGTGGAAAGCTGGTTATTTCTCTGATTGGGTAAATAAACGTTTTCCTTCCTCTCTCTCTCTCTCTCTCTCTCTCTCTCTCATTTACTTTTCCCTACTGGGAAATATTTGAAGTTTTATCTACACTAGCTTTTGAGCAAGTTTCTCTCCTCTTTTCAATAGTTGTATTCCATAATAATATTTTTACTGGCTTGCCTGACAGGCCGGAAGCAAATTAGGTTGTCATAAAGGTAGGTAAGTATATATATATATATATATATAGAGAGAGAGAGAGAGAGAGAGAGATCATCATATGTAACAGATGTCTGACATACGTAAGGACCCTAACACTTCCCAACAAACTTACTAAGAGGAACATTTTCATGGGCTAGCAATTCAATTAAAACTGAAATGTTTACAATGCTTACCCAGTTGAACAAGTCCCATATATACAGGGCACCACAACCAAGTCTGAAGAGAGAGAGAGAGAGAGAGAGAGAGAGAGAGAGAGAACTACAGGTAAAGATTAACAGGCAGAAACCTGCATACGAAGATTGCTTGCTTATCACTCTATATACTGGTATTTAATGGTATAAATAATAAATAAACCAACATGCTAGCACTCATATTGTAACATAAAGGACTTACATATTTCCACGAATACCAACCATCCCCCAAGCCCACCCAAAAAAACTCAAGATAGTCTTCTCTGCGACATTCACATGTAGCGTAAAATACCTGTACAAGCAAAACTTCAACTAAGCTGAACAATCAATGAATTCGAAATGCAAATAAGTTTCCATGATTCCAAAACCATTTTAAGCAGTAATGCTACCTTGCATTGCGGCTGTCGGGCTAAAGGCATAAGAAATAATGAAATACAGGTCTCAAGGATGAAGTATTGGCCACAATCACTCAATATCATAAATATCTGGCGATAAGACCAAAACGGTCTATATCGTTCTTTCTGGACGTTACACGATGAATCGTATAAAGGTGAAAGAGTAAACACCCCTCATGTGTAAAACAAGCATGATCATAAATAAATGACAATAAACAAAACTGAACAGAGAAAATACGAATGGAATGATGAGGAAAATACAAAATAAACTCAACGAAAAAAGGAAGCTTTAAACTGCATAGATTTTCCATGTTCTCTCCATGTCTCTCTCATATCTCTAGCCTCTGTAATAGCGCGCAATTATCATTCAGTATGGAGATAGAGTAAGAGAACTTTTAATTAATACTTCATTCCATTGAAACACTATCGTTTTATGAAATATCAGAAAATGGAAAAATACCTGTCAAGGGCATTCACCTCCATCCTTGTTCTTGATTAAGATGGTCTCATGCCAGCATAGGTTCTTACCTTAGAAAACTGACTACTCCGTCACTGCACATTTTTATTTTCTAAATACAGCAAACTGGTCATTTTTCATTCTCTGAAGATTGCAAGCATAAGCAAATAAACAAAAACAAACCAGGGTTACTTTAGTTAACTTGAGTTTATCTTGAAATCTTAAGGGGCATTACAGATAATTAGTATGTGACGTTTCTATTTACTTAATTCATATAATTTTTATATTTCCTCTTAAATTCAGAACAAAGGTAACGTACAAAAAAAAACAACAACAAAAATCATATTAAAATAAACTCAAACCAAGGATAACGTACGACAAACAACAACAACAAAAACCAACAACAATAATAATGATGATGATAAATAATGAACACAAGCACGCTTCGCATCCACGCAAAAGCCAGGAGCGAAAGGCCCCAAATCTTTGCGGAGTGAGGACCGGCAAACCGAAAAGCAAAACAGAGAGAAATCTCCAATTTTTCACTCGGAGGCTTTGGAAGGGTCTGAGATCAGGTGCGGCTGCATCCTCTGCTTTATAGGCAGCTCAGGTGCGGGAGATTTTGGCTCAAGACCTTAATTTGTAGCCCACCTACGGAAGCCGCCGAGTCGGGAGAGTACCTGAAGGGGTTGTCAGAGGAGGAGGAGGATGAGGAGGAGGAGAAGGAGGAGTGAAGACAGGAAGAGCAGGAGGCGACGAGGTGATAATGTTGCAACGCAGACGCTAATAAAGGTAATGGTGAAGGAAGAGATTATAACGATGTTAGTGTAACAGAATGAAGGAAGAAGTGGACGATGAATTGAAGAGTTGATGCTGAAGGTATTATAGAACAGGAAGAGAATGTAATAGCATTAATACCATAGACAGGAGGAAATATAGGTATGGGAAGAAGTAATATGGTAATTCTATGGAATGAAGGTGAGGAGAAGAAGATGATTACGTCGGTGATAAGAGAGTGAAAATGATACCTTGAGAAGACAAGGAATAACGAGCTAAGGAAAATAACAGGATCATCCCACACAGTTATGGAACGAGGGGAGGGGAAAGAAACTAAAGAGAATGATATTGGCCGTGATATGAATGGGAAATAGGGGATACAAAGGTGATACCACAGAAACACGAGGAAAACCGGTATAAGAAGTAAATAAGTTATCCCACAGAACGAGTAGAAGGGGAAAAAAAAAGGAAATTAATGATGTCGGTGAGAAGAAAGAGTATGAGGTAATGTTAGCGGTGATACTACAGTATCTGGAAGAGAAAGCAAAGACGTTAATAATGACGGTAATGAGAAATGGGAGACGAGGAAATAATGTTGGTGATAACCTAAAACAAGTAAAAATGCGCCGAAGTTTCTTCAGCGCAATCGAGTTTTCTGTACAACGTATAATCAAGGCCACCGAAAATAGATCTATCTTTCGGTGGTTCCGGTATAATGCTGTATGAGCCGCGGCACATGAATCTTTAACCACGGCCTGATGGTGGCCTGTCCTGTATCGTGGCCAGATGCACGATTATGGCTAACTTTAACCTTAAATAAAATAAAAACTGCTGAGGCTAAAGGGCTGCAATTTGGAATGTCTGATGATTGGGGGGTGGGTGATCAACATACCAATTTGCAGCCCTCTAGCCTCAGTAGTTTTTAAGATCTGAGGGCGGACGGACAGACAAAGCCGGCACAATAGTTTTCTTTTACAGAAAACCAAAATAGTAGAAGAAATGGGCAGGGGAGGAAGTAAGAGGGTCGCCCCACAGAAAATGAGGAGGATTGCAGGAGGAGGAAAAGGTAATGTAGGTCGTGAGGTAAAGAAGGTCTTAGTTAAAGGAGTGTCTTCAGCTGGGTCGATGGCTGCCTACTCAATTCTTCATTTATTTCATTCATAAGTTATGACGGCAAAGAGAAGAGGAAAAAACAACTCTATTTCTTTACGTCGCTTGGATTAAGAGCTCCGTGTTGGATATTACATTTCACGCGTAGGAATCCCCTTGATACTTAAGTTTTGTTAAGTTTACAGAACGAGAAAGATTTTGATCTAAAGGTACTGGCATGAACTTTAAAGGGCAAAGACCTATTGATTTCTGCATAAGAAACTGACAATAGTAACGAGCAAACAATATTACAAAGCAAAGCAAATGGTGCTGGGGTTCGATGCTTCATTGGCTTTCCCAAATATGCTATCGAATTAATAATAAAATACAATTGGCCATTTTACATAGCATCTTCGTTTGTGAAGATGCTATATCTCATACAGGCTAAAAAGATTTGCAAGATAAGCGATCAATAAATTAGTCATAAAATGTACAGAGTAATTTCAGCTTGCATTTTTAATTCTTGAAGTAATCGGTCTCAATAAATCAGTCTTTTTTTTGACGGAGGAAAACGTAAACAAGGCAAAAACAAAGCAAAAGGAAGCTGAATTAAACCAAATACATCTCAGAGACTGGATAGAACGATGAATGATAATGGGAAACAAATGAGGTTACATCAAGGGATAAAATGAACAAAACAGAGAGAGAGAGAGAGAGAGAGAGAGAGAGAGAGATCAAGGTAATGCAAGGGCGGGGTGTATTTACATTTCACATAAAGAACATAAAGAAGACAAGGAAATAAGTACATATGAGCAAAACCACTTCAAGGTGGAAATAAAAACAAGTCATACTTTTAACCCTCCCCAAAATGAACAAAACACATTTGCCAGGTCCCTCCTCCTCCTCCTCCTCCTCCTCCTCCTCCTCCTCCTCCTCTGTTGAAAAATATCATCCGAATAAATCTAGATATAACTGTCAGTCAGAAAATCCCCTTTTTCCAAAATAACAGCAGAAAAATATCTGACATAAATATGCAGTAATCCCGCCCACTGGAAAAAGAGTACAAAAACCATTTCCACTAAACTATTTCCACTATCGTATCTGAAAGGACACCTGACTGTGAATAGCCACAGGTAGTTAACTACCTGTAATCGCCGTTGAAATCACGCATAACTCACGAGTATCGGACGCAACTGGACGTTACGCTCCGTAATGATGTGGAATTCTGCGACCGTCATATGAAGGTCATCAACAACAGTTGAAATTAATACGGCGAAATTAATACATCTGTTGCATTTACTGAAATTAATATAGCTGTGGCATTTACATAATTTTTTTTTACAGTAATGGCATCCAGGACAGAGCGCCCTATATTTCAGACCGACTAAATCATTACGTTTCAAGTTGATCTGTCTGTAACAAAGAAGCTGCTGTAGTTTAACAATGTTTGCATAAAGGCTTGTAAAGACAACACGAAATTGAACATACATACGAACGTATTTTAATTTCAGAGGAGTGTATGTACCCTGCAATCTACATACATATACAACGCTGGTGTCTTGATCATTGAAGTTAAAGAACACTTTTTTTCATGTACTTGTACAGGAAACTACTTATGAATGATAGGTAACGATGGTATTACTGAAACTTACGACAAATCTAAGAGGTCTAGTGGGAGCAGGAATGTGTCACTTATAAAAAATAACACATAAAAATAGTGCATATATGCAAATCATTCAGCTTATACATGCATAATATACAAACGGACGTCTACCACTCGTCTTCCACACACACACACACAAACACACACATAAATACACACACACACACACACACACATATATATATATATATATATATAAGCACATTACAAAGATACATTTCATAAACGTATACATACAAACAGATACAAAAGTACCCAGTATAACCCCACACCGACCTACACCAATTTTCACTAAATCAATTCAGAATATTAGTTCCCCCTTATATCGTATTTCTTATTCTCCCAGATACCAAACATGGGAAGATGCATTTCGAATACAGAAGGGAAGCAAATTCTATTGTAATCAAATAGAGAGAGGGAGCAGCCAGTCTCTCTATCTCTCTCTCGCTCTCTCTCTCTCTCTCTCTCTCTCTCTCTCGTCTCTCTGTGCGAGCTGCAGACTGGGATCGCTTATTCTATTCTACTTCGAGGAAATCGTCGTAAGTATTTTATATAATACTGAAATAATGACTCTATTTATGCCCCAAGATACTGTTACAATATTCCCATCATAGAACATTATAAATGACAAATAAACAATATAAACGACAACG
>JANJGK010000010.1:46196078-46213009 GCA_039081455.1 Macrobrachium rosenbergii | reverse complement strand
AAATATGCAATTAGTTCTAGTCCCAATAACGCCGCGCCGTCTGTCCGTGTGTTTGCACGCGCGTACGCGAGCGCATATAAATTAGACAAAAAAAAAAATACCTGCATATTTCTGAAATGTAATTAAAATTTCATTAGCAAAGCAATCAGTTTCAATTCTACATCGAGAAAATCAGACAACCAAAACATGAAAGCTGCTCTCAAAGGAGCCAAAAATGCGTTATTAATTACGCCAGGGATCGCTTCTGATTTTGTTATTGTCTGTCTGTCAGTAGGTCAGGCTACGCGAAAACCAACGGATGGATTTTCATTAGCATTTTATGCTGGCCTTCACTTGGCCAAAGACCTGATCTTAACTTGTTCATTTTAAACAGACTTACAGCCAGCACTGGTTTTCTTTTTTTCACGAGTAGCCAATACAAATTTTTACAGCAAAACCAGTTATTGCCAAAATCAGATGGACTGTTCCCTGGGTCATGTCTGGTCTTCCCATTTGACAGATCTGAGTCAAAAGCCTTCACTTGTGAACACATCAGGTTCAATGATCTTCCCTTTTTGACGAATCGGGATCAATAACCTTGCCTTTTTTACAGGTCGCTATCAACGACGTTTCCTTTTTGACAGATCCGGATTAATGGCCTTACCTTTTTTGATAGACCCTAATGTACAGTAAGTTATTTTCGTTCCTTATTGACCAAATCCAAAGATAAAATCATTACAGTACCAAATATATATTTCTTATACTTTAAAACCTATGCAACGAGAGAGAGAGAGAGAGAGAGAGAGAGAGAGAGAGAGAGAGAGAGAGAGAGAGAGAGAGAGAGAGAGAGAGAGAGAGAGAGAGAGAGACTTTAGTAGCCCGATTTTACCAATAAAAGGGGAAATGCTGTTATAAACGCATTCAAGATATCAAGATAAAGAATTTTGGATATTACTATCCTTAAATCAATAAAAAAAATGAACCTTTCAATAAAATAATGTTCACCAATGTTCTTCCTACAGAGAAAATTAGTCTAAGTAAATATAAATAGTTTCAGAGGAAAAATCCAGAAAAAACTCCCAAGAATGGAAATCATCTCTAGAGGGAAAATCTAATCAAACAAATCTTAGAAGTTAGTTTTTGAGCGAAAACTCTACCTCTCGAGACTATCTTTCAAGTAAGATATATTTTTGTCTGGGAAAGAAAACAGTCCTACAACGAAAATGGAAATATCTCTGCTGAGGTAAAAATAGAAAATAAGCTTCATCTCAGAAGGAAACATCTTAAAAGAGTAAACATTTTTTTCCAAAAGGTCTGGTGACAGAAAATTTCCTTACATAATATTTCCTGAAAAGGGAATTAAAGTGGACCCAATTAAGAAAAAATAAAGCATAGAATATACAAAAAAATCGTCCCTAAAAAAAAGCATTTTTTTTTATCAAAAAGTCTAGCGAAGTATAAAAATACTCCTTCAAAGTTCAGGTGGCAGTCAAGAACTGCACCTGTCAAAAAGGTGTCAATAACTGTCTATATTCGATACATATAAAAGACCAAACCTCTACCTCCTTATTTATTAAAGTCGTAACTTCTCTGTAACTGCCAACTGCCATTCGTGCGGCCATTCTAAGCTATAAGCTTTAGGGATTAAGAGAAGTCTTAAAGAGAATATACTTTAATAAACAGCTCGAAGTTCTAAAGACAAAGGAATTTGGAAAAGGGATGCACTCATATAAAGTAGCATTAACGCTGTGCAGTGAACGGTTAAAGACCAAATCTTCATTTCGAAATTTTCTGCCCTTAACTTTTCATTATATTCTAGCATGCAACTGGTTATTTTTGAGAACTTTTTAAATGCAAAGAGCGATTGCACAGACAAGCTAGTGTCCTTTGCTTGCCTGAAGAGAAAGAAAAAGAAAGGAAGAAGACACTGACAAAGGTGTTTCCAAGTTAAGCTGACAGCACCGCCTAATTCACAAACTCTAATATATATATATATATATATATATATATATATATAATATATATATATATATATATATATATATATATATATATATATACGTATATATTTATATATGTAATAGCTATCTATCTATCTATATATATATACATATATATACATATATACACACACACACACACACACACACACACATATATATATATATATATATATATATATATATATATATATATATATATAGAATCGCTACAAACGAGGAAGTATCAACCTCTTCCGAGATTTATTTATGACTTCTCCCTTCAGGAACTTAACAGTGAAAAATCGCTTTACTTGAAACCACTTTTAACGCCGAGATTTAGGTGTAAGGGACATCTTTTCATATCACATTTATCTCCGAGTTTGCGGCCGAAATTTATTGTGTGCCCTTAAAGGGCCCGCGGACAACACACACCAGCCTTTTCTCCAAAATACAAAAGGACGCCAGAGGTCCTACTTCTCGGGGATTTATTTCGGGCTCCTGCGATGTTACGTGCATTATTATCACTACTCTTATTATACTCTGCAGTTTATGTTATTTTTCTTATTCTTTTTAGTTTTCTGTAAAAGAAAACTATTGAGATGGCTTTGTCCGTCCGTCCGCGCTTTTTCTGTCCGCCCTCAGATCTTAAAAACCACTGAGGCTAGAGGACTGCAAATTGGTATGTTGATCACCCACCCTCCAATCGTCAAACGTACCAAATTGCAGCCCTCTAGCCTCAGTAGTTTTTATTTTATTTAAGGTTAAAGTTAGCCATTTTCGTGCGTCGGGCAGCGCTATAGGACAGGCCACCACCGGGCCGTGGCTAAAATTTTCATGGGCCGCGGCTCATACAGCATTGAACGCTGTACAGAAAACTCGATTGCTCTGAAGACACTTCGGCGCATTTTCTACTTATTTATTTCTGATGATAATGAGGGGTGGTGATTATTATGAAAATGATCATTCCGACTTTTAATAAACTGTTGCTCTTTCTTTGGATCTTCCCAATTATTATTATTATTATAGTTATTCTTTTTCCTTATAGGATGATCATGGGGAGTGATGATTATGATGATTACTAATGTTTTTATTTAAGCAGTCGCTCTTCTTTCACATCATTTAATTACTCTTATTAAGATTGTTAGGGGTCCCGATAGTGACGATTATAATAATCGTCATCTTTATAATACAGCCTCTTAGCAGTACAATAAAAGCAATTCTATAATCGGGAAATATTTGATTACGATTTCATATGGTAATTTGAACACCAAGATAGCTTTATATTTCCCTAACTTTAAATGGTATCATTATTTAGAGAAGGAAAAAAAGTCAGTATAATACAACAATGTTTGTTCACAAAGTATAGTATGGAAATGAATAACATTTTATATATATATATATATATATATATATATATATATATATATATATATGTGTATATATATATATGTATATGTATATGTATATATATATATATATATATATATATATATATATATATATATATGTATATGTATATGTGTATATATATATATATATATATATATATATATATATATATATATATATATATATATATATATATATATATATATATATCACGGTGAATTAATTTCTAGAGTAAAGCTCCGATCCGGAAAAGCTTCGGGCAGCAACCTAATACGCTTTTCCAGCCCAGAAAATAAGGCCTACCGAAGAAAACAGAAGTAAGAACAAAATTCCAAAACCTGGAAATCCATACGAAACCGTCATCCACAGACGTCGCAGCATTTACCTACAAAAAAAAAATGTAAATAAATAAGAGTGAAAATGAGAAAAATTATAAAATTCACATGCAGTTTCCGCTCGTCTTCGCGGCGTCCTCCATTATCCATTTTCATTTATCATCATAAAATTTTACATATTTCTCTTTTTTCTAATCTTAATGCTTACTTTTCAATTTGAGTCATAAGCTTCATTATCCTCTCATCAGTACGTCTCTCGCTTTGTCCGTCTTCATCTTAATCATTATTAGACGCCATCTTTCGGTTCTTCT
Organism: Macrobrachium rosenbergii; assembly: GCA_039081455.1. NCBI lineage: Eukaryota > Metazoa > Arthropoda > Malacostraca > Decapoda > Palaemonidae > Macrobrachium > Macrobrachium rosenbergii. The sequence continues at coordinate 46,209,013 of JANJGK010000010.1, read as the reverse complement.
AGATTATTTTCACTCTTCCTGTTTCGTTTTCTTTACTTTTTCATTAATTTTTCTTCTCTATCATCATTTGAGCAATAGGCGCAATTATCAAATCATCAGTAGGTCTCTTGCTTTGTTCATTTTTATTATCATCATTGGCGCCATCTTTCGGTTCCACGAAATTATTTTCACTTTCCCTGTTTCGCCCTCCTAATTCCCGCATTAATTTTTTTTTATCCATATTCATCACTAACAATCATCATCATTAACGCCATCTTTCGGGTCTTCTGCTTTATTTTCACCCATGCTGTTTCGCTCTCTTCATTCTGTCATTCATTGTTCTTCTCCACAATCACCTTCCTCTCACCGCACATCCATTTTCTTCCTCATAACCTTTTCCATCCCACTATCATTCACCATCCTTTATAATTCTCTCCATCTTCTCCCGCGCCACTTTTCTCCTCTTCCTCCATCACCATTCCTCCTTCTTTCCCTTCCACCATCGTCATAACCATCACCTCCTCCTAGTGGGTTATTAGGTATTTTGTACCCAATTACTGAAGGAAAGAATCTTTTATCGGGCCTTTTTCCATTTCTGGCGGCAACGTGGAGAGAGGAATTCGGTGGGAAACTGAAATCGCTATGAGGTGGTGTGTTGCGGTATAAAACGTTTCTTATGTTTAATCGTATAACACACGCATATATATATATATATATATATATATATATATATATATATATATATATATATATATATATATATGTAATAAACACAATCACGTGTGAGACAGAAATAAATTTCTGACTCACATCGAAATCGAACAAAGGTCTTTCAATTGAAAGGCAAGGGCGCTACCAGTTGGCAGCGTCCTTGTCTTTCAATGGAAAGACCTGGATTCGATCCCGATGTGAGTCAGAAATTATATATATATATATATATATATATATATATATATATATATATATATATATATATATATATATATATATATATATATATATATATATATATATATATATATATATATATATATATATATATATATATAAAGGTTACACACACAAGTGTATGAGAGACAACACTCAAAAAGGAAATTTACAAACCTCATTTGAAAACAAGATCCAAAGGCTACGATAATCACTTGGAAGTCTTAATTCTTGCTGAGTAATAGGCATTAATTGTTTTGTACTTCTGATAAAACAGTAAATCCCTTCATATAGCTCCAGGCCTATGAAAAACAATAAATACTTTAGTGTTGGATTTTTCTTATATTTTCATCATTAGTTCGATCATAAAGATATCATTTTCGATGTAACCGATTTACGGCAAAAAAGATTTTTGATTAGAGTGTTATAAACAACAAAATGAAAATTAATTTCTGATATCTATAAAGAACAGCAGACTGAAACGCAAGCAGTTTCTCTACTGTTATTTGAAATGCTTCTTTCGAAAGTTATTATTACCAATATATTCATAACTAAAGTTCCGTCGCACCTTTGCATTCCTGACCAAACCTATGCGTCCATCTTTGATCCAATCATCATTCCGTTGTGCGTGGCGGCAAACGGTATGTACGTATGTATGCATGTGTGTATGTGTGTATGTATTTGCAAATATTTAGATATAGTGATACTGCACATGTCAAGATGAAACATTCATACATAGACTAAGCTTCTCACAAAACATATTCTCTCTCTCTCTCTCTTTCTCTCTCTCTCTCTCTCTCTCTCTCTCTCTCTCTCTCTCTCTCTCTCTCTCTCTCTCTCACTATCTGTATATTAAAGGTGCATTTTCTAATAAGTGACTTCAATATCACTAATACTCAAAGTAAAGATATTACAAAAACCTATCATTTCCCCGAGGGAATGATCATAGCTCTACTAAGCAGTGCTGATTTTTTGGATATAATAATAACATTACGAAAGCTAAAGTAATATGCGCTAAATGGAAAGGATATCGAGACTCCATCGCCGGAAGTACTAGTCTACGAAAAAGTGAATTAATAACGATGACAGAATGATATTACAACAAAAAACAGGTAGGAACTGACAACCTGAACATGGTAAAGTTTCAGTCTGTAAGTTTATCGTTAAAGTTTCAGTCTGTAAGTTTATCGTTACTATTGAAATGAACAGGCCATTTGCTAGGGTAAGAGGCTGGTTATGGTACCAGCCACCCGTTGAGATACTATAGCTGGTTCACTTAAGGTAGATTCTTTGGCCTACGAGACTATTGTTTGGCGGCCTCTGATTGGCTGGTACCGGGAGGTAGGTGGCTCGCTCACTGTCTCGTTTTTACGTCTGTAGCTCAGAAAACTAGCAATATGTTTATATTTCTTCATTTATCTTACGCTTTGCACACGGTAGGAAAATTTTGGTTATACCACTGGATTCGGTATTAATTGCACAACTAAATGATGACTTCCAGAAACCAATAAGATAAAACATAAAGGAATTACGACGAGTAAAAGTGAAGAGAGAAACATTTAATTCTTTATACTTGTTTTTACTTATCATCAGATTTTGCATCACTCATGCGATCAACTTAAAATTAAACTTGTGTTTTTATACAATAAATTCACCCAGAATACGCTGATGCTTTCAGATTTTAGATGTGTGTGATATGTGAAAAGAAAATGAAAATATGTCTTATTATGTTGCATCTGTACTTGACTCAGTTTGCCGAGAGACGGTGATCTGTGAGACACTGCGTTGGTCCTCTCAGTCGCTGAAAAAATTAATAATCAGATGGATGCAACCAGATGTGCTGGCTTCAATTAAGTCTAGGTGAGGAATTTGTATACTGTAGGCTACACGATAAATAACAGGTCTACATAATTATGAGTTCATTATTACGGCCGCTTGTTTCTCTGGTTGATAACATCAAAAGCTTATGGTTTTTATATGTTCATTCAATGAACGAAAGTACATCTCTTTATTTCTTACCATAAACTCTATTGGCAATGCAACGAATATAATATTCTGTCTTTTTCAGAATTTGTTTGATCTACTCTTACACCAGAATGTGTATTCCTTTATATGCATGTTACATTTGATAATTATGTAGGCCTGTTATTTATCATGTAGCCTACAGTATGCAAATTCCTCACTTAGACTAAACTGAAGCCAACACATCTGGATGCATCCATCTGATTATTAATTTTTTCTCATCAGATATGTCCAGACATACGGACATATATGATATTGGAGTGAAAATGTTCGCCAGTCATAATGGGAATTCTATGCATTTATTTACAGAAAATCTAATTGCAGAACAATACGGTAAATACTGTCGAAACTGCAAACTTCTCCTATCGCTAATTGGCAACTGTCAACGACTGAGAGGCTGAGAGGACCAACACGGTGTCTCATAGAGCACCGTCTCTAGGCAAACTGAGTCAAGTACAGATGTAACATAATAAGACATATTCTTTATTTTCTCTTCACACATCACACGCATCTAAAATCTGAAAGCATCAGCGTATTCTAGGTGAATTTACTGTATGAAAACACAAGTTTTATTTTATGTTGATCGCATGAATGATGCAAAATCCGATGATAAGTAAAATCAGGTATAAAGAATTAAATGTTTCTCTCTTCACTTTTACTCGTTGTAATTCCTTTGTGTTTTATCTTTTTGATTTCTGGTAATCATCATTTAGTTGTACAATTAATACCGAATCCTGTGGTATGGATAAAACTTTCCTATCTTGTGCAAAACGTGAGATAAATGAAGAAATATAAACAAACTGCTAGTTTTCTGAGCAACAGACGTAAAAATGAGACAGTGAGCTAGCCGCCTACCTCCCGGTACTAGCCAATCAGAGGCCGCCAAACAAACGTCTCGTAGGCCCAAGAATCTACCTTAAGTGAACCAGCTATAACACTGGAGGACACAGGACCCTTTGAGGACTGGCTAAACAGTCTGATGTTGGAGCCCTTTTTAGTTACAGTTCGCCCAGTAACTTTTATTTGTGCTCCATGTATCACAATCCAGATAGAGAAGTGAGCATTTCTGACTGTCTTCTTACCACCAGGGATAAGATACAGGTATACGACGGAAATGTTTCTCGTGTTTTTTGGTGATTTCAATACTCACAAAAGAAAGTGGATTCTGTATCTCACACTAGGCTTTACTTAACAAGTGCTTGGTTGTAGTATTCACTGATTCCCATGGTGTTATAACAAGTTTTGTGTCTTTTAATGGCCAAAATTGAGCTGTTCCTGACTTTCCCTCCTCTTGTATAATTATACCACTTTGTAAACAGTCTAGAATGTAAATTTGAGTCACCTTTCACTTTGAAGTTGAACCTCTCTCTCTCTCTCTCTCTCTCTCTCTCTCTCTCTCTCTCTCTCTCTCTCTCTCTATATATATATATATATATATATATATATATATATATATATATATATATACAGTATATATATATATATATATATATATATATATATATATATATATATATATATATATATATATATATATATATGTGTGTGTGTGTGTGTGTGTGTGTGTGTGTGTGTGTGTGTGTGGGTGTGTGTGTGTATGTGTGTGTGTGTGTTTATAATCAAATTCTTTTACTGACTGAAGATTTTGTTTTCATGGATATCCCTTGCCATTACAGGTCAATAAATTTTGTTAGTACATTTAAGTCCGTTTTAGTTGCTGCAACACAAATTGGAAAAGCACAATGCTAGTAGACTAGTAGAAATTAAGAAATAAGGAATAATATTCTAAAGAGGAGTGTCAAAGAAAATCAAAAGAACAAATAAAGTAAAATAAAGATTAATAACAAATGAACTATGAAATAAGGCTCTTATCAGACTGTGTGTAACAAACACACACACACAAACATGTATATATATATATATATATATATATATATATATATATATATATATATATATATATATATATATATATATATATATATATATATGTGTGTGTGTGTGTGTGTGTGTGTGCGTGTGTGTGTGCGTGTGTGTTCATATGTAGATCTAATTTTTCCAAGCAAAATGACAATACGACATTGCAAGCGTATGTAATACCCCTAAAACAAAGCCGCAATACTCGAGCCATTTGATCAGATTCTTAAAAACTCAAATATTTTTATCTGACGGCGCAGTACGTACATTCATAAATAAGCAGCATCTTTTGTTGCTCACGACGAAGGGGTTGCAAAATTGCAACTGCCATTTGCTGGAACGCCCTAATCATAACGAATAGTTTGTTACGTTACCCGAAGGAACGGGTATTAGACCTTCACCGGCAATAAATATTCATTTCTCCTAAAGGAAAGTTTATGGTGCCAACAAACGTTTTCATAATGGCTGGGAAAAACACACTACGTCCTCTCTGTCTCTCTTTTTCTCTTTCTCTCTCTCTCTCTCTCTAGTTCTTTCTTAACTGTGCATTATATTTCTGTGATCCGTCCATTGCGAGGTCTCACAATGGGTGGGAAAAATACACAAAGACCTTTCTTCCACTGGTACTTTGGCGTATGTTAAACGATACCACAAAAGTTGCTGCATAAAAGTAAACAACAAAAACAACAGAAGCGATCAAATCAGAGAGGGAAAAAGCGTTGCAAATAAAGCACAAGACACAATCAGTCAAAAATACTGCCCGTAAAAAACGCTCGAGTTCATAAGTCCTCAAGTTATCGCATAAAATGTGATCTATGAATGAGAAAGTTAGCGCTGAGAACGATTCACTGGCGAGGAAGGGGAGGAATCTCACTTAGCCTGGGCCTCTTTTGCTCGGCAAATGGTCGAGAAGCGCTTGAGCCTGAACAATTTAGTTAATAGCAACACTAATATGAATTCATGTTTTATTATTATTATTATTATTATTATTATTATTATTATTATTATTATTATTATTTTCTCGTTGGACGAGTCGGTATAGTTCTCGGCTAGCACCCTGCTGGGACCGCGTTCGAGTCTCCGAACGGCCAATGAAGAATTAGAGGAATTTATTTCTGGTGATAGAAATTAATTTCTCGCTTTAATGTGGTTCGGATTCCACAATAAGCAGTAGGTCCCGTTGCTAGGCAAACAATTGGTTCTTAGCCAAGTAAAATAAGTCTAATCCTTCGGCCCAGCCCTGGGAGAGCTGTTAATCAGCTCAGTGGTCTGGTTACACTAAGGTATACTTAACTTATTATTATTATTATTATTATTATTATTATTATTATTATTATTATTATTGCTGTAAATTTGTTTTTTTACTTATACAACAACTCTATCTTCGGACCTGTCCATAATTATTGTTTGATTTTTTGGAATTATTTTCTTCTCTTACTATCTGATTCTTAATTTTTTTATTTTAGGACATTAAAAAGCCGAGAAATAAAACAATTTGCCTAACTTTAAGAGGAAAAAACATCAGTTAAAAAAGGCGGCATTATCATTTCCAGCTAGAGTGCCATGTTCAAAATCTGACCGACCTGACCCAGATATTGAATATAAGCATCGTAATTTTCTTTTTCATTTTACGCCATGACACAGAAAGAAAAAGAAAACCCAAGGTTTAAATGTTATTCAGTCGTACGGTCTCATTTACACAGTTAAACTGATTGTGAATAATCCTTCACATTTGAAATAATTTCATGACTCCAAATTTCCGAATAGTTAAACTTCATCTATGCACGCACATAACTGTGTTTGATTAAGATAAAGTAAAAGTGGTCAAGCAATTCCATATTATGCATAACGATACCTTCAGACATCATTTTCAATTTCCGAGTTTATTTCAGAAAGCCTTCGTCCGAGCTTCATTCGGTTCACCAGACGAATGCACAGCCTAACGGAGGAACGCAGGGTACTCAAATGTAATTCCCCCACTCTCCCCCTCCCCCAGCCCCCATCCCCTCCCCCCTCCCTCCTACATTACGATTACGATGAATTGCTTAATTCTGCGACCTTCGTAAAGCAGTAAACATTAAAGTCAGGACACACCAACTCCGCGATCCTTTCGCTAACATAATGGCACCAGCTGAAGTGGTTTCCTTAAATCAAGCTGAGAAATATTGGAAACTATTAATTTGAAACTGCCACTGACAAATATTGGGGGAAGCAACTTACAGGTAATAGAGTTCAGTTTCATAAGGACGGAATCCAAACACACAGAGAGAGAGAGAGAGAGAGAGAGAGAGAGAGAGAGAGAGAGAGAGAGAGAGAGAGAGAGAGTGTATGTATCCAGTTTCTTTTTCAAGCAAGGATAAGTATATATATATATATATACACACACATATATATACAATATATACATCAGCACCCTTATTTGGAGCTGTAATTTATGAATTCTGAAACACAAGATGATGTTTAGGTACAAGTAAGCATAAAGACTACCAAATAGGACTGGGTTACAATATGCTATCAATATTCGTTTCAAGTCACATACTCTTGATTTCTACACAGCAGCCTCTTCATAAACAGACTAAGCCCACTAAGTAGACCACAGAGGAGTCCACTCAACTAAATTTTCAACAAATTAAATACTATTACTAATATGTAACATCAACATAATAAAACTGGGTATTTTAGTTCCCGAAATCCATCGATGTTCTCGAATTTCTGAATTCTAGACCCTTTCACAGAAATTTGCTCCGTTTTTCAAAATTTCAAAAACCAGATCCAAAGACATTTCAGAGATCTAAATTAGAACGAAAAGAACAGGTTTCCCTGGTCCCAGCATCCCTATCACTCAACCACCCTGCTCCACACACCCTCCATCTATCTCCTTTTATATTTCGTCCACGAAAGTGAAGCCTGTTAGTAATACCAAGTCAATCACTTAAAGGAAACGACTAAATCTCTCTCTCTCTCTCTCTCTCTCTCTCTCTCTCTCTCTCTCTCTCTCTCTCTCTCTCTCTCTCTCTCTACTTTCAGGTCAATTTGCTTTATATCTTTTCGCGCACTTCCTATACCAAAATTTATCATCATCATCATCAAACTTACATATGATAAAGATTACTGTTTTTGTCTATATTATTATTATTATTATTATTATTATTATTATTATTATTATTATTATCCGCACTCGCTGTGGAAAGTATAGCTGCGGTCTGGCGTTGTTGCACCACCAAACACAATCATAATTCGAGAAATCCATGCTCTCCTGATCAGAAGCTTCAATGCTACGGTTCAGAGACATAAGTTTCAAGTATGTGCGGCGTCTCTGTGCAAGAAGAAGAAGAAGAAGAAGAAGAAGAAGAAGAAGAAGAAGGAGAGAGAGAGAGAGAGAGAGAGAGAGAGAGAGGAGAACACCTCGTCATTATAGCACGAAACAAAAGGAATTTATTCATTCACTGAATAAATTAGCCAGCGCCAGAGCGAAACAAAGGCAAATAAAAAAACATGACAAAATGTCGGGACGCGGGGGAAGGAAAAAAAAAAAAAGGGTAAAATGCTATTGAGCGCTGGCAACACAACACCGCGAATATTCATGAGGAGATTTGTCCGCATCAAAACATTCCCATTATCATATTTACATCCAATATCGCTGTTCTCTCCAATAAATGCATATTATGCATGCATTTCAAATATTCTCTGGCCTGGGAAAGAAAAAAGAATGATTAAAAAAAAAACGGAATTCTTGCGAATTATATATGCAAGTTCCGGAGAATGTTCAAGCTGTATGTAGGTCAGTTCACGTGAGACCTTGTTCTTTATCTAGAAATAACATTACAGTTCTAACAAAGGAAACCTTAATGACAACAATATCCTAATAACAAAAGACGCAACAGGAAAAATTACAATTACTTATGTAGAAACTTAAATCTTCCAATTGTACAATTTAGTTACAAGACACCGAGGAATTGAATTAAGAACAACACGTCTTAATAATGATAATTTTATCTAAATTAAGTAATAGGATGCACATTCACACAATTAACTCACAAATCCCGACAAAAGAACAGATGTGTCTACCCTACTCGCACTCTTTCATGCACTTTATTTTTCAGTTTAATCTCTCACTAAGCTGGGCAACTGGTTTAATTCTATCACTGAACACTTCAGTCTCCCTAGCAGTAAATGTATTTTCATTATAGGCAGTGATGATGTAAGATTCAAATCTTAGCTCTCCAGTAATTTGGAATTTATTATTAAAAACTGGATGTGAATCTGTCTGGATAAACTAAGATATACTTGACTTAACTGACCGGTTTCGGCTTTATTTCTAAGCCATTATCGAAGGACTGCTACACAGTAGTAGAGATTCACCAAATATATGCTAGAGGAACATTAAAAACAAACGTACAGACCGCTGAAACTCAAAAATCGGAAACCACAAATGAATGTATGGGTGAAGCCACACGTTCATTTGTGGTTGAGGTCAGGTACTCTATCTAAAAATCTGTTTATCCCTTTCTCTGTTCAGAACCACTACCTTTCTTAAAAAGATAAAAATTTTTTATATTTCTTTCGAAATTAATAAACCAAGTTAATACATTCCTTGACTGATATTCATATTCTTCCAAAAGCTTTCTATTATAAAACTAGACTTAATGATGTTTCTTTCCACTGTATTATTAAGATAAACATACAATCTTTTTCGTCCCTGCCCAGTTGATTGTCAGGCGAATTCTTTATTAAGAATTTCTAACGCTACGTATCAGTTCTTCGATAATGGCTTAGAAATAAAGTGTGCATGATTGTGTGTAAATGTAAAGACAAAGAAACTATGAAAATTAATTCACAAAGTTTACATTCAACGAAATTTCAAAAATATAATCAAACCATATTACTAATGTTCGCAAACAGTTGTTCCCAAACTTTTTGAAAAAAGCTAGAAAGAGAGACGGGGGGGGGGGGAAGAGAAGAGGGTTACGGAGAGAGATGAGGGTGGGGGGAGGTAGGGGGGGGGGGGTGGGGGAGAGCAGCAACAACCGACACATTAAATATAATTCGATGTACAACCACGTTACATTAAATTCAAACAGCGAAATGCTTAATGTCCCACAGGCCAATTATACCTCATAACGACAATAACAATGGTCGTCCGGCGCTTATACATTCCATTTGAATAATTTCGCCCGAATTAAAAACACACGTGCCATTAAAACATGTATCTCCCACTCTCATTCCCCAGTCCGTTGCCATGCCATGGTGTTTTTGTCATAATCTCTCTCTCTCTCTCATTTTTTTTAGCGCTGGGTGACAGCGAGACAGACAGCGCGAATGACGGAAAAAAAGGAAAGTTTCCGAAAAACTAACCTCTGATGCGCTGATGTCACAGGTTTTTGAAGCAACTCAAATCTCGTATACTTGGTTGTCGATCAGAGCTATAATCTCCAAACGGTTTCTTTAGCTGGAATAACTACATTTCCTGTGCGCTGAATAAACGAAAAGTTCAGATATATAAAAAAAAATCATGAACAGAAATGTGAAGTCTAGAAGAGTGATAGCCATTTAAATGGTACAGAAAATAATCATGAAAGGTGAAGAGTTAATCTATAAAAACAGTAAAAAATGCGCCGAAGTTTTCGGCGCAATCGAGTTTTCTGTACAGCGTATACTGCTGTATGAAACTCTCAGGCACGTCCCATGAAACTCAGCCGCGGCCCATGAAACTTTCAGCCACGGCAAGGTGCTGGCCTGTGTTGTTTGTACCTATAGCGGTGCCAGACGCACGATAATGGCTAACTTTAACCTTAAATAACATAAAAACTACTGAGGCTAGAGGGCTGCAATTTGGTAAGGTTGATGATTGGAGGGTGGATGATCAACATAGCAATTTTGCAGCCCTCTAACCTCGGTAGTTTTTAAGAACAAGGGGCGGACATACAAAGCCATCTCAATAGTTTTCTTTTACAGAAAACTAAAAATGCAATTGGCATCTACATATTTTTCCATTGTAGAAAAATGATAGTCTTCGGGTAATGAACTCCGCATTCAGACTTATCATTGTGCAGTTTGGGGCACCTAAAAAAGAATGTAGCATGTTGGGAGTTCGGGTCGTTTCGGCCGTAAGTCATTTAGGCCGCAAGCACGTTTAAGTGCAAAATGGGGGCCTGTTTAGTACCAGCCGTTTGGGGATGTACACGTCAAACATAAAATGATGACGGTAAATACCATAAACATAGGCTAATGTCTTACGTTGTTTTGTATGCTACGGCCTAAATGACTTACGGCCGAAACTACCAGGACCGAATGTGGGATATTGGACCCAACTTTGGGACAGTCCGTTATATCTCTAAACTGAGGCTTGCTACCCGAATCCTCTTTTATATAGCCGATATTTTGGACGGTATAGATCTACTGGAAACAAAAGTATGAGACCAGATAAAATTACTTTTTAACTTTTTTTCTTATCCTTTTCTTTAAATCTTCAGATAAAAACCCTTATGGACAGAGTCAACAGACAATAAACCCAAGAGGGCTCCTAAGTGAAATCAGCCTGCAGACAGAGAGTTTATAGGAACAGGTGATTAAATAAATAAATGTCAGGGAATAGAAAATAAAACCGATACACCTGAAATCAGGAGACGTCAACAAAGGACGAGGAAAGAATAAGCATCACACTTAGACATTAAGAGATCAGAAGATTCCACAATTGCTCTGGGCAAACTCTTCAACATTTCAGTCGTAGCCACGTTAAAACTAACACACCGAGTTGTACTAAATCTGAAACTGCAAAACGACGCTACTTGAAGCAGCATCCTGGCTAGAGTTGCGAGCAAAAACATCCAGGTCAGGTACAGAAGAGTGCATGGGAATGTTTACCGTAGCAGAACATTTATGCAACAAATATAATGAACTCGCTTTACGTCTGCGCCGCAAGTCGACAATAAGGGCATAACTAAAATTCATTCCGATATAAAAAAAAAGGACTATTATAATTTTCATTGATATCATCAGTGGAAAAAAGGCGTTAATTTGACTTACAAAAACTACCTATTTCATCAAAATCTGTCATAACTGCTAAAGGTATAATCCCCCAGAAATAAAAATAAGGGCTGAAATGCTCCGAATACCCAAACATTATTAAATTCCTAAATAACCAACTCGATAATCCATATTATCAAGAAATATAAAACTCGTGCAAACACTCTGGCGTGACGCACCGAAATCCCTCAAGCGTTCTTTCTTTCCAGAAAGGGGAAAAACACATATTTACACTTAGAACAATTCGGTGTTGCCAACATATTACGACATTTTCTCACGTTTGCCTTAATCTTCAGCGGCACTCGACGCGCGAGGCGATGTAACATAATCCGTTTTCTATAATGCAGGGGCTCATCAATACGAAAGGGGGAAACTGCGTTAATCACGAACCGGGGATTAGGGGCTGCAACCCGTACCCTTCGTCGATGGTGTCTCTCAACGGCAAGTGACTCTTTCACTTTTATTTCTTTAATGATGCGTAAATGGCGTCGCTGAGTAAATATGCTAATCATTCCTGGAGAACGCTTATACGGGCGTTATCAATATGGGTGCCATACTAATGGTCTGCTCTCTGAAATATACATATATATATATATATATATATATATATATATATATATATATATATATATATATATATATATATATATATATATATATATATATATATATATAGATATATATATATATACATATATATATACATATATATATGTGTATATATATACAGTATAAATATATGTATAAATATATATACATTGTCAAATACATCTTGCTTCTACTATAGCTACTACTTTTATTTATCACCGTTCTAATCCAGATTCTTGATTTCTAAAAAATAAAAAGAATATGAAATTTTATGGTAAAAGGTATGGGAAATCTCCACAGACAGTTACAATAAAAATACAGCATACAGTAAGAACTTTTCTTAATACATTACAATTTCTGGAAGTCGAAAGAAGAAACTAAAAATTCTCATGTGCCAAATACCACTTCGAAAGGATAATACAATCACATATGCTCCAATGAAAATCAGTGTTCTTGGACAAGGAGCCCATTACTAT
>JANJGK010000010.1:46181078-46191078 GCA_039081455.1 Macrobrachium rosenbergii | reverse complement strand
AGAGGAAATGCTTTTTACGTGACATTTAATCCATATTGCAACGGATCGCACTCTATCTAAAATAGCATCATGCCCCAATGGTATTGATACCCGGAATGAAAATTAAATTTTTTTGTTTAAATTTCTAAATCTACATAGGGATTCCTGATCTGACACTGATTTTCTCTTCAGAAAATGGCTTTTTACCAAAAAAATTTTTGGATTTGATACTGATTTTTACTCTTTGGATTTTTTTTCCCTTTTGCAAAAGTCATCTGCTCCGCAAATTGCTTTTTGTTTTCTCTTCGGCACCAGGTGCTATATAAAATGAATTTCCTTTTTATAAAATGGTTTTGGTTTCTAAAGGAACTGCTTGCAAAATAACGATTCCTCTCCAAAACCTTATTTTTTTCTCTTCAGATAACTATTTCTTTTGGAAACCGATTTTTCTTCAAAACAAATAACTTCCAGAAATTGGCTTCGATTTCTGAAACTTAACTTAATTCTAAAACACCTTGTGCATGAATTCTATTTTTGAAAAGCTGTCTCCATCGACATCTTTTGCACACTGTCCACTTCCAAATAAAAGCCATTATCCTTCAAGATCGCATTATCTTTCACTCTTTTTCTCTCCAAACATCATTTATGCACTTGCCTTTTCTCTCGCTCTGTAAGTATTTTTTTTCTGCGTCACCTTTCATGTATAACAGCATTTTCACTCTCTCTCTATCCACATTATTTTCCCTCGGTCCATAAAAAAATTTTTATATATATAATTTGCATGCTAAGTCTCTCTCTCTCTCTCTCTCTCTCTCTCTCTCTCTCTCTCTCTCTCTCTCTCTCTCTCTCACACACAAACAGACCCATTATTCATGCACTTGCCTTCTTCCGCATTTTATAGATTTTTTGAAAACATCACCTGTGATATATAACTACACTCTCTCTCTCTCTCTCTCTCTCTCTCTCTCTCTCTCTCTCTCTCTCTCTCTCTCTCTCTCTCTCTCTCATAATTTTTCAATCAATGGGTTTTGTGAAAAAACAAACATTTGGGAAAAAAATTCAACCCTTCCACCGCCGTAGTGTGTATGTTCACTTTAGGCAATGCATGCCAATGGGGCTGGCCTTGCCAAGATAATTTACATTGCTGTTTGTATAGTTAGACGCAATATTTATTTGTTTGTTTATTTGTCTGCGACTGTGCTCGTGGTTACCCTCGCGACAATGCTTGTGGGTTCGTACGTATGGCACTAATACTTGTTTTGATCTGCACGCTTTTTGTTGATTTTGTTGATCTTCTTGCTCTCTCTCTCTCTCTCTTGTCCATCAGCTATATGTATACATACGTACATACATACATATATATATATATATATATATATATATATATATATATATATATATATATATATATATATATATATATTTATATTATATATATATATTTATATTATATATATATATATATATATATATATATATATATATATTTATATAATATATATATATATATATATATATATATATACATATATATATATATATATATATATATATATATATATATATATATATATATATATATATATATATATATATATATACATATACTGTGTGTGTCTCCTGCTCTCTCGTTCACCATACATGTAACTGCCTTTCCGTCATTCTAAAACATCTCTAAACGCAACTGCTCTGTTCTATCTCAGCCCCTCTCACGCTGCGTCTCTGATACATTACATAATATGCATCTGTTTTGTCTCTGTCTGACTGTCTGTCTGTCTGTCTGTCTGTTTGTTTGTCAGTCTGTCCCTCTCTCTTTCACTGGTGCGGTTCCCGAAAAACAGAATGGCAAAACAAGCCCGTTTCAATCCAAGCATTTGACAATTACATGCCCCTTTAACTGGGATCACTCAGCCTGGGGGACTGCTGCCCATATTGCAGATATTCGCCATGACGATGGTAAATATCAGAAGGCTTATTTCATATGCACGGATCATTATAATGTTTATATATTCAAGTCAGTCATTACTAACGACAGCATGCGCTTGCACTCACAAACACACACACACATGTATATATATATATATATATATATATATATATATATATATATATATATATATATATATATATATATGTATATATTGCATAGTGGTTACTCTTACCAAATGCGCATGTATATAATTGTAATAGCCATAATGTTCTCTTTGCTTCTCGAATTCTTTACATTTTTGTATACGTTTGTTACTACAAAGCCATAGATCCTAATGGAAAGAAATATGAAGTAATTCTGATGTCCGCTTGCGGGAATCGAACCCCCACTGCCGAGTAATCAGAACGAGGTCTTGTTGCCGACCTGACCGTCGGCAACATGACTTCTGATTACTCGGGAATGGGGGTTCGATTCCCGCTACCGGACATCAGAATTACATCATATTTCTTGCCACTGGATCTAAGGCTTTGTAGTGACAAGTGTATCCAAAAAGTGTGAAGAATTCGAGAAGTAAAGAGAGCATTGTAGGCACTACAATGACACACACACACACACACACACACACACACACACACACACACACATATATATATATATATATATATATATATATATATATATATATATATATCGTTTAAAAATTTCTTGTAAAACATACTAATTGAGTCAATAAATATATCACCTTGATAACTCTACAAAATAAGTCCGCTTTTTATGATATAAGCATCGCTTTGCCTACATAATGTAGAAGGGTTGGAAAATATTTCTTTCAGTTATTTAGCATTTTCAAGCTACAGACTTAGTATGCATACATACACACACATATACATATATGTATATATTATATATATATATATCTATATATATATATATATATCATCCACACGAAACGAAAGTATAAAAAAAAAATACACAACAATAAAGCAGTGCGCAAAAATAATGGGGGGAAGGCGGTAAAAATATTAGCAGTCGAGGTAAAATAAAAAAAATAAAAAAACTGCAAATAAAAAACTGAGGCTGACGCGAATGCCATCGATAAAAATGACATTGAAATTTGATCGCTTATTAATTCAATAACTGACAGAACGGGGACCGTCACTGGTACACGAGGAGGGTCGTCATCTGGGGATGACAGGGCAAAAAAAAAGGGGGGGGGGGTGCCAGACGGGGAGATCTCAACTCCACGTTTATAAAATATAAATAGGGTGAAAACTTACTTCATAATATTAATAATAATAACTTCTTAAAATACGTGATACAAAGTATAAGACTGAATTAAAAACTGTATGTAAGCAAACATATGCAAATGAAATAAGCAAATGCTTATATTTTAATTAACTTCATAATATTAATTATAATGTTTTCAAATAAATCATACAAAATACAGGACTAAAAAAAAATTCACGCAGGCAAACATAAGTATATGAAACAAGCAAACACTTATATTTTATATAACCGACTTAATAATATTAATAATAATAATAGCTTCTTAAAATACATGATGCAAGCAAACATAAGCAAATGAAATAAGCAACTGCCCATGTTTTAACTAACTTAATAACATCAAAAATAATACTTTCTTCAAATACATGATCCAAAACATAAGACTGAATAAAAAAAAAATACATGCAAGCAAAACATAAACAAATGCTTATGCATTAACAAACTTCATAATATTAATATTAATAGCTTTTTAAAATACATGATACAAAATATAAGACTGAATAAAAAAAATACATGCAAGCAAACACAAGCAAATGAAATAAGCAAATGCTTCTGTTTTGATTGCATGTATTTTTTTTTTATCCAGTCTTGTATTTTCTATCTTGTATTTTAAGAAACTATTATTATTAATGTTACTCAGTTAGTGTTCACCCTACTTATATTTATAAACTTGCAGTGGATCTATACATAATAGCACAGACAGGAATAATAATAATAATAATAATAATAATAATAATAATAATAATAATAATAATAATAATAATAATAATAATAATAATAATAATAATTGCAGACAAATTAATACACAAATGAGCAAATATATGACAATGATTAAATGTAATATAAAAATCGTGGTGAACGCAAGTAATAACAAGGATCCCTTATCATAGCATACTTAGGAGTCCTAGACCTTGCTCCTAGAAAAAAAGATGCCTCCTTTACATAGGAAATATCTATGAAATCTACTGATCACTTTCACTAGACATAAGGATATACAACAACAACTATGTACAGAACGAACAAATCTTTTATTTCATAATATTCTTATGGACCCGATATCCTCAGGGACCCTTTAGAAGATCCGAATAGGACTGAAGAGTTGATGGCGTGCAACATCAAGCAGGAAACTCGACAACAAAGGACTTCCGTAACCTACTCTACCAAAAGGATATTCTTTATTTCATCACTCTATCTCCTGTGGTCATTCTCATGACTCCCTTTTGCTGCCTTAAGAAGGAAAGCGGGAGAGGAGGTAAGCCCTTCCTCGAGAGCTCTTCTCTCTCCCCCTGGTAAAGAACTCATTTTCCCCTTCCAATGAGGTCACTTTCCCTCGAATGAGGTCATTAGGGGTTAATTAAAACCCTCGTCTCCTTCGCGAACACGGTTCGTTTTACTTTTTTTTTGTCTTCACCTTCTTTCTGTATTCACAAGGGGGCCGTTCACTTTATGTCATATACCCTTCTCATTATATCATAAAGAAGAAGTCGTTATGACGGCCGTCGAGAGGGTGATTTCACATTATACCCCGTCGGAGGCGAAGTCACAAGGTCCGTTCTCACAGCCAGTCTTAATGACTCATTTAAAGAGTAATTAGACCACGTGTTCGGCGGGCGCACGGGGCAATTTCAACTTGCCGAAAGGGGTTGGTAAAGCCGCGTTCAAATGAGAGGGGCTTGAATGGCTTCGATTTCTTTTTCTCATTACGTCATTTCTTGCCGAAGGTGTTCTACGGGAACAGCCAAGACAAATATCAGAATCACAATAATTCCCGGAACCCGCGTTGAGTGTTGACTTTCTGGTGCAATAAGCAGCTTCTCTCTCTCTCTCTCTCTGTCTCTCTCTCTCTCTCTCTCTCTCCTCTCTTCTCTTCTCTCTCTCTCTCTCTCTCTCTCTCTCTCTCTCTCGTTTAATCATTAAAAGATGCTTTGTTCACAGAAAAATATCCCGATTAATTCAGAGTTTTTCAGGACACACAATGACATACAATTCTGAAAATAAATTCAGGCTAATCCGTAAATAAAACAGCAATTAACATTTTCCATGAAAATTTTCTTTGATGACAGTGACAACTGCATTTCAGCTTCGAAAACCGAAGAGAGAGAGAGAGAGAGAGAGAGAACGAGAGAGAGAGGAGAGAAGAGAGAGAGAGAGAGAGAGAGAGAGAGAGAGAGAGAGAAATTAATATGCATGTGAAACTGGCATTACGATATCAAGATTAATGACGTCCAAGAGAGAGAGAGAGAGAGAGAGAGAGAGAGAGAGAGAGAGAGAGAGAGAGAGAGAGAGAGAGGATCCCACCTGCCTCCTAGAAAACAAGGGCTAACCAACACGAAATTGAAGCCGGGGCCAAATCGTATTAATAACGATTGACAATCCGCTGAAACGTCCGAGCTTCGGACACCGCCATCTGCCTCCGACGGGGAGACGGAGGCCGCCTGCAACGCCCAGACAGGATGCAGGGTAACGCCAGAAGAAAGTTAAACTCAAGAATGAGCTAATCTTTTATTTTTTTTTCAGCGTTAATAATGATTTACATTACTTACAAGCACGTGGATCGTCAGAGAGACAGGCACACATAAAATAATTAGATGTAGTCCGGATGTTTCTTAGATATTTTTTGGGTTACGTCTCCTGCTTTCTAAATGAAGATATGTGGATTTTGCGAACCTAACAACTTTAAATCATTGCTTCTCTGCTAATAGGCACTGTTTTTACAGAAAAAAAGTCGTTGTACATATATGCATATATACGTATATATACATATATATACGTATATATATATATATATATATATATATATATATATACTATATATATATATATATATATATATATATATATATATATATATATATATATATATATATATATATATATATAGTATTAAAATTATACGAAGGATGGAGAATTTCAAGAACACGTAAGTAGGAGGCCCCAATGCCCCCTGAACATCTCTCATCTTCTATCCCACCTATAGAGAATCCCGTATCTACATCCTACATTATATTCTCTCCTGACTTGATGCCTTAGTCTTTACCGTTAAGATGTACTTTGCCCTTCCCATATATTCCTTGTAATAACTATCCTCTTGTTATATTCAAGTCTTTTCTAATACTCTTTACTTGACTATTACACTGTATTTCATCTACTAACCCTTTACATTTTATTCCTTCCAGTATTTTCAAGATACTCTAATAACCAAATTATCAGCCTCTTACTTCAGTCATCGGCATTGTTTCACCGAATATTATCTCCCCTTCTCTCTGTCTCTCTCTCTCTCTCTCTCTCTCTCTCTCTCTCTCTCTCTCTCTCGTTCAAATTCGGTCATTTTATCACTGCAGTAAAATTCTCATTTGAACGACACCTTCCCTCACCCAAAGCCTCTGGCCATGATCAAATGATCAACATTTCTTTTCCAACCTGTCGATTTTCCCTCTCTCTCTCTCCCTTTCCCCATAAGTGAATTATCAGGCTGCCAAATATTACAGTTGTCACTTTATTTTTATTCGCAGAATTCAGGCAGAAAATGTTTCCTCTGCATTAGACACGGGGAAAAATTGAAGAGCGACCGTTATCCCTTCATTTTATTTATTATGTTCACACTATTCTTCACACATATTGGAATATCTGTCTACCTATCTATCTATCTGTCTATCTATCTATCTATCTATCTATCTATCTATCTATCTATCTATCTATCTATCTATCTATCTGTCTATCTATTTATCTATCTATCTTCTGGTTGGCAAACACTTTCAAGCAGACATTTTCTTTACCTTAAAGAAAATAATCATTCATTTAAAAAAGATTCAAAATACAAGCGAGTGTACTCGACATAATTAAAAAAAAAATTATAAATACAAGCGAGTGTACTCGACATAATTAAAAGAAGAATGAAACAAGGCACAAACAAACGAAGCGGACTTGCACATCCCACACAAAACATAAACATGTTTAGACCACGCAGACATGGACCATAAACTATTAGGAAGGGGATTCGCAACCCCTCGGGTTATGGGACAACAAAGTGCTATACATTCGTTCTGTTCGAAGTCTGAATGCCTCAAATGATCTTGCACGCTGCAATAATGATAGCTTCTCTTTGATGGTATGTGCTATAATAC
The DNA here is from genome assembly GCA_039081455.1 of Macrobrachium rosenbergii. Taxonomy (NCBI): domain Eukaryota; kingdom Metazoa; phylum Arthropoda; class Malacostraca; order Decapoda; family Palaemonidae; genus Macrobrachium; species Macrobrachium rosenbergii. The sequence goes on along the minus strand of JANJGK010000010.1, from coordinate 46,183,761 downwards.
TGATACAACTACGAACAGCAATAATAATAATAATAATAATAATAATAATAATCGTTGCCGTCATCATTGTCCACATGGCCACAATGATAAGATCAATTATTACAGTATTACTGTTGCTATTATTGTAAGTAGTAATAATGGTAGTAAATGTTGCTGTTACCTCTATTATAGTTATTTTCATAGCAGCCACAATCATCTAGTTATCTATCCATATTTTCATACAATAATTATGAGTCACCGCAACCACGATAATTCATTCTGAACAACAACCATTTCTTCATATTCTTGATAATTCGTTTCAGTCACAAAGAATTTACTCAGTTTTTCACCTACCTTTTTTACTTTAGTCTCCCGTCTGTTACATTTCTATTTCACTCACCCTTTCTCATTTTTCCACCCATTTATTTTCTAGTTCTGAACCATCTAAAACTTTATTTCGGGCCTTTACAGAGCAATACCTTGTTGTCATCTGCCATCATTTCTGTCCATGCTCTTTTAATACTGATCATTTCACTTTAACCGAAATACTTTTTGCTGTAAAAGTTTCAAATGCATTTGTCTAAAAGCAGACTTTTCCTTTACGAAATATAAGAAACAGAAATGAGTAAATAACTTCTTTAATTAATGTAAAAAGGTTTATTTCTTTAACTGCCTGACAGAAGCCAATCCAACTGGCTTGATATAATATTGGCCAAAACGATTTGAAGATTCACCTTGTATCCCATAAACGCAGGATACAGGATCTGGGGTTAGGAAGAACTTGCAGATATTGCAAAACATTACTGAGACCTTGTCATCGCCTACATATGGAAAACGCGAGTCTAGACTGCAAACAAGGACGCCTGAGTTCACGCGAGTCACGAATAAGTGAAAAATAAGCATTTAAAATACGGAAGATATTCGAAGGCGATTAAGATTCAAAGTTCTTTTTGAAAATAACACATAACATGAATAACAGTTCATTATCTTGCGGTTTTATTATTATTATTATTATTATTATTATTATTATTATTATTATTATTATTATTAATACTGCTACTGCTATTACTATTATTATTTAGACGAAAATTAAGTTCATTATGGTCACTTTAACGTGAAAATAAATATACCTGAACCAATTATACTACCACATCACGTAAAAATATCATACAGAGTATTATTATTATTATTATTATTATTATTATTATTATTATTATTATTATTATTATTATTATTATTATTATTATTATTATTATATATTTTTTGTATTTAATTTTTTTTTTGTCTATCACAGTCATCCTATTCGACTGGGTGGTTTTTATAGTGTGGGTTCTGGGTTGCATCCTGCCTCCTTAGGAGTCCATCACTTCTCTCACTATGTGCGCTGTTTCTGGTAGCACACACCAGATTCCTTTTCAGGGATCTTGGGATCGTGCCTTGTCTTCCTATGATTATGGGTACAATTTCCACTGGCATATCCCATATCCTTCTTATTTCTATTTTTCAGGTCTTGATACTTACCAATTTTTTTTCTCTCTTTCTCATCTACTTTGGTATCCCATGGTATCGCCACATCGATGAGTGATACTTTCTTCTTGATTTGGTCAATCAACGTCACGTCTGGTCTATTGTCACGTATCACCCTATCTGTTCTGATACCATAGTCCCAGAGGATCTTTGCCTGACCGTTTTCTATCACTCCCTCACGTTGGTGTTCGTACCACTTATTACTGCAAGCTAGCTGGTGTTTCTTGCACAGGCTCCAGTGGAGGGCTTTTGCTACTGAATCATGCCTCTTTTTGTACTGGTTCTGTGCAAGCGCCGGGCATTAGCTTGCTATGTGGTTTATGGTCTCTCTTCCATATTGCATTTCCTGCATATGGGTGAGATGTTATTTCCATCTATTGTTCTTTGGACATATCTGGTTCTTAGGGCCTGATCTTGTGCCGCTGTTAGCATTCCTTCTGTTTCCTTCTTGAGTTCTCCCCTCTGTAGCCATTGCCGTGTTTCATCGCTGGTCACTTCTTTTGTCTGTCTCATGTACTGTCCGTGCATTGGTTTGTTGTACCATTCCTCTGTTCTGTTTTTCATTCTCCTGTCTCTGTTATTATTATTATTATTATTATTATTATTATTATTATTATTATTATTATTATTATTATTATTAAACTAATCCGAAAAACAGCGGGGGTAAAAGGAAAACCATCTTACTAGCTCATTACCAATTCACGGTCTTGCGTTGTTCAAATATATCACGCCCAATACAACATGCAAACAAAAAACAAAGCCAAAGGAATTTGCAGGACAACGGTCAAACTTCCCATTGTTTACATGCCGGCGTAATTTTATAATGTTTCTTTGATAATTTGATTATTTTCTGTAATTTATATTTCAGTTTATATTTCTATGCCTTCCACTGTACAAAATAAAAGAAAAAAAAACAGGACGATTACTTAAGACTGTGTGACATTTGTCAAATCGGAATAAACGTATGGTGAACGGGAAATGAATGAAGACTGTCATTATTATGATTATTATTATTATTATTATCAAAACAACAGAATAATAATAATAATAATAATAATAATAATAATAATAATAATAATAATAATAATAATAATAATAATAATAATAATAATAATAATGGAGACTTTCATAAACAGAATTCACACAGCCATCACTAAAAGACACAGATTTCCGCTTA
>JANJGK010000010.1:46168225-46180978 GCA_039081455.1 Macrobrachium rosenbergii | reverse complement strand
GAAAAGGGCTTAGAGTTTCGTACATCTTCGTAACATTTCTTATGAATCCTTATGAACAGGTTTATTATATAAAGTTCTGCGTCCACATGCATGCATAATTATGTATGAACGCAACTTTCTGTATGTACACCAAAATACACACACAACTATCCCAGCACTCCTCAATAATAAACCCTTCCGATGAAAACGCAAACCTAAAACTATGGCTATTTATTCCCGATTTTACGGACGAGCCGAAAAATGCTGCAAAAAAATACGTCAGCACCCCGTCAACACGGCTGGATATTTCCGCCATCCTGCCGTCAGCACCGGCGGTGGATATTTCCGTCAGCATCAACGGGGAGATTTCCCCAACACGGGGATGCGAGCGAACTTGACAATTTGCTTTTCGCGAATTTCGCCCAAAGGAAGCGATACCATATTTGTGGAAGAGTGGGAAAAACAACTAACACAGCGCTGCTGATGTGCGGACGCAAACACTTTATGAAGTCAGCTTCATTTTTCCGATAGTGTATGACAGGCTAAACTCGGAGAGTCTGGGCCGAGAGAGCGGGAGTGTTGGAATAATTTCAGGAGAACTTTACGCGTCCCAGAAATCTGCCCTCAAGCAATCCACAGTGATATACAAACGCATATATTATGCTGATCATCAGGAGCTTTCGGTCTCATCCACTGATAATATAATAATAATAATAATAATAATAATAATAATAATAATAATAATAATAATAATAATAATAATAACGGCTAACAAGACAATAAGGAATTACATCGACAATTTGAAGCGTCCATGGAAGACAAATATATGAATAAATTTCACACAGTAAATTAATAAAATAAAAGAGGTAAGTCGTGGGAGCTAAGCCAGTGGGTTTTTTTAATACCTGCATGTAAAACCCACCCGATGAATCTTTCGGAAAGGGTGAACCCCATTTAACCTATAACAGAAGTAATTATACTTATACTGTAGATGAAAGATGAAATCAAGTTGAATGCATAAAGTTCTGTACATTTATTAGGTTATTTTTTCCTGTATCTAGTAGCACAAGGGGAGACATCTACAAAAACAAGGAGGAATAACTGCTTACAACGCATTAAATTTCATTATCTTAATGATGGATCAGAATGAGATGACAAAAGAAGATAATTAATATTCACAACATAATTCAGTTTGTATATATATCTAATTATTCTTGTCTGGTATAATTCTTACGTATATTTCCCTCTCTATCTGTTGGTCTGTTCATCTCTTCAAACCACATGACCTTCTTAAGGCTGTCTTTAAAGATATTCTAAAGATCTTCATTGACCCCACCCCCTCCTCTAGCTCTCTCTCTCTCTCTCTCTCTCTCCTCTCTCTCTCTCTCTCTCTCTCTCTCTCTCTCTCTCTCTCTCTCTCTCTCTCTCTCTCTCTCTCTCTCTCAAAACTACCGTATCCAGGGGTCTACATTACGCCTTTCATTTATTTCACACCTTACTTGAATCTTTGATGTCACTATCTCCGACCAGTATGGTTCGACCCAGTGCTTGAGAAATGTATTTCAATTTGCCTTGACCTTGAACTTTATTCCTTCTTAGTAAAGCTTTTGAATGCAACCAGGTGATATTTAATTGCTCTTCATTTCTTCTTACATTTATTTCTCATACTTTATGCGTGAATTTATACTTGTGCGCGTACGTTTATGAGAGAGAGAGAGAGAGAGAGAGAGAGAGAGAGAGAGAGAGAGAGAGAGGAGAGAGAGAGAGAGAGAGAGCGAGCAGTAAAAAGAAAATAATTACCTATTCTAAGACCACTTTAGAACTCCCGAGCAGGCACCGATGAAGTCCAAGATAGCTTTACATGCGTATGAAAACAAAATAGCATGATAATAATGATGATAAAAATAATAACATGAGAGAAACTGGGTAAAAAACACCATCTCTCTCTCTCTCTCTCTCTCTCTCTCTCTCTCTCTCTCTCTCTCTCTCTCTGCGAGCTTTTTTCCGATCTGACATCTGTTTCCTGTCCATTTTATCTTTCTGCTAGAAATGACTCCACCTCATTTACTGTTTTCGTCTTGACTTTTACCACATTCTTTTCGTATATTTCTTACCAACACACACACAAATAAAAACACATATATGATCTGTTGTCATGGAAGGAATGAAAAATGTTCTGTAAACTGGAACTCTTTGTCCTTCCCTCTGCCTGTCAATATTCCTCTTGCAACAAACTCAATCTGGTACAAAAACTCCTACATTTTATTTCAAGATTTCATTCCCTATTATTCTGGAAATTTATCTTTCTATCTTTATAGATTTTGTCTCTCTCTGTCTCAGCAGTTTATTTCCCTCGAAGTTCTGCAATATCCATACTTTGCAAGCAAAACGCTTCAAGTTTGAATAGATTCACTATTTTTCAGTCTCAATCATTTCAATACTTGTGTTTCAGCTTAGTTCAAAGCTATAATGAGCCGCATATTTCTGTGAATAGGCCTTTGAGGTGGAAAATCATTTTCTATTTCAACAGCCTCTTTGAAAATTTACTGACTGAAACCATAATCACTGAAAATTCCATACGTTTTGAAAGTTCGCCTACAGAGACAAAAAGGCGTTGAATGCTCGACCACAGAAATCAGATGCACATTTTTCCACGGAAAACAAAACATTGTTGTTATAAATTCCTTCACAGAAAACAGTGGCTTTGAAAATACGTCCAACAAAACCATAGGCTATTTTTCTTATATGTTAGCTATCCGGGGTCACCAACGACTCTAGTCAAGAAACCAAGAGCTCTGCGCATTCGTCCTCAGAAACCATAAGTATTTTATCCTTTCCCATCTGAAGGAAACCCAAACAGACCTTCTGCATTCCAAGGCAGCGATAAGAGTCGGCGGTCCCATGTGTATTGTTATTCGGAAACAGTCCAGCAAGCGCACTGGAGCGCGTTTATCTCCGGAGTGCCTAGCCAGAGTAAATACGGTCGGTATCATGTGCAAAGTATTTCCTTATTCTTCCTGCGGCAGCGGCGTGAGGTTCAGCCCTCTACAGCGTACGTAAAAAGACATATCTAAAACAACGTGATTATGATAAGGCGTTCATAAAGAGGAAAGACGTCTGGTACAGATTTTTTCTATTGTTCATATATATATATATATATATATATATATATATATATATATATATATATATATATATATATTTTTTTTTTTGCTTGAATCCCGTAAGAAAAAGCTGAGAAAAAACTGGTGCGATAGAAGTGTCAACTAGTTTTTACCAAATACAAACTCGCCTCTTTTATAAAGCAAAATCAAAGGACTAACTCAGTATCATCACTGTAAAAGCGAGTAAGTCTCAAGGACTGACCAAAGTTCCTGCTGTGAGTAGAATCCTAAGACGGACCAAGTCGACATACTGTGTAAGTGCTTGGAACACTCCCGTTTCACATCATTTCCTGTCACTACACCAATCTATGTGTTCATTACAAATGCCATTCGGTATGTGGACATCAAGCAACATAACAAATAAACATCCGACTGCATGCAATGCATTCAACTGCTCTCGTAAAGCTCACCAACGCAAACTATGGATCAAGAAATTCACCCTTTTTGACACCAGCCCTTCATTAGCATTGCAGATTACCAATCATAAATGCAGACCACCTCTCGTGGAGACTTTTGTTTACAAATTTCCTAATTCCTTCCGATGGTAATCCACAAAAGGGTGATAAAAATATGCGACATCTGTTTTCTCGGCTTGTTGATGCATAACTGCTTTGTACGAAGCCCCATCGAGGTTAAAATAGCAATGGATTTTCACGTTGTTTTCATTGCAAATAACTGAGATTGATTAGTCAGGAGGTTTGTGCGAGTCCCAGAGAGCTCTTGCGCGCGCATGTGTGTGTGTGTGTATGTGTGTGTGTAAGCATTTACGAATACGCAACGGTCTTATGCAAAGGCTTCATCCTAGAATGCTGTTATGTCAGAGTCTGCTCTTCCAGATAAAGATCATAAGGTTATAGGATTGCCAATGTCATAGCCGTTTATTTAAAAAAAAATTAGGCTGAAAGTATTCTTAACATCTCTACACAACATCAACAAGGAAGTGTAATGTACTATGTCATAATAAAAACGTTTATTAGGGCATAGTACATTACACATCCTTGTTGATGTTGTGTGTAGAAATGTTAAGAATACTTTCAGCCTATTTTCTTGAACAGTAAACATTATTTACTGATGCATATTTATATGTATAAACAAGTTCATTTACGTGAGTGTATTCTCTAGCAACATGATCCCAAAAAAGCACGCTGAAACATTGAAGGGTAGCATATCATGAGGCCATCCCTCTAAAAAAAACTTTAGATGAATCATATATATTATTTTCTTGCAGTTGCTAATGGCTTTACCATCATCATTGGAAACCTTAATGGGATGTTGTTGTTGTAAAGTGTTGACTGTACATTGCTGAACGTTTGATACTGTATTTTAAGTTTATCCGTTCCTGAAGAAAGAATTACGCTGTCTGTTATTAAACATCTGTTTTTCTTCGCGTCTGACGGTTTCTTGTTTAACTCAAGGCCAACATTGGCCTTGGTTTAACTTAGCCTTGAAAGTGAGTGCGTTACTTTCATGTATACAGAGAACCATCTGTCCAGCTATCTATTGTATAAATCTCTTTCTCTCTCACTCTCTCTCTCTCTCTCTCTCTCTCTCTCTCTCTCTCTATCTCTCTCTCTCTCATATATATATATATATATATATATATATATATATATATATATATATATATATATATATATATATATATATATATATTACACAGACAAATATATATACTTATATATATATATGTGTGTGTGTGCATACATAATAAATATAAATTATATATATATATATATATATATATATATATATATATATATATATATAGAGAGAGAGAGAGAGAGAGAGAGAGAGAGAGAGAGAGAGAGAGAGAGAGAGAGAGAGAGAGAGAATTATACTATAGATAGCTGTATAGATGGACAAATTTCTGTGAACTAGAAAGTAACTTATTAACTTCCAAGGCACCATTAGACGATAAGAAAAGCCGACATAAATAGCAACCAGACAAATCCTTTCTTCAGGGACGGATAGATTTCAAATACAGTAGCAGATGTTCAGTAATATACAGTACACACAATATACCAACATCATTCAATTAAGGTTTCCAGTGATGGCGAGAAATCCATCAGCAACTGCAACAAAATGATGACAATGCCGAGGAAAGTGACAAAGTATTACCATTACAAATCATGACAACAACAACAATAACTTATATAATTAATATTTTACATCAACAACCACCGCTGTAACAGCACCAGTAATATTAAGAAAAAGATGTATTTGTGAAACATGAAGCTCCTGGAAGTGTTCGGCTTAAGACTAAACAGTTTTGTCTATGACAGTCTAAATGACCGATTTTCGATGTATTACTAAGGCATAGACGCACTGCTCAGACATTTGTCGGACACTGTTTTAGAAACCAAATAGCAGTTTCTGAATGTCGGACGATGAACATTGTTAGCGAAATTCTCTGCTCGTGCGTCAATTCAAGCACTTTCCAGGTCTCGTCCACTTGTGCCACTGATTTCAATTGACAGTTGTCTTGTGATGATATACGAGTATTCCAAGGGATTTTATGAAATGGAACTAGTTGCCTGATAAGCTCATTTTGCTAAGTGAGGCTCGACCAGCGATATGGAACTACAAAATGAGAGGTTAAATTGATGGTATGACCAGATATTGGAATAGAGATGAACGCACCAGGTATATTTATACATTTATACATTTATTCATTGATCTCATCTTCCGGCAGTTATATGTAAAAATCATCAATGTTATTCCATAGCTGGACATACCGAAAATATACGGTTCCTTTTCTGAAAAGCCTTGAAGGAGGACCACAGAACCACAGCAACCTCTTCATCATCCGTCTTTCCTGTAACTGACTATATGTGTCTAAAACCGTTTTGTCTGATGCTGCGTGAGCCCAGCCTTACCGAACGGACAGACATAATAAATCATAGAATACGACAGACAGGCATAAGACAAGTCAATTACTAGGCATCCCCTGACGGTAGAACGGGGTCATAAAGATATGAATGATAACAAGAACAATAAGAATAACAACAGTTATCCACTGACGAAGATGATTATTTACATAACCCACCCCCTCCCCAACTTAATAAGGATTATGGAAAAATGTTGACAGAGGCAGAAATTGAGTATAAAAGTGTATTCCTCAGTCACTCGATTAAAAGAATGAGAACCGACGTCCCCATGTAAGGATGGATCAACAAATGGAAAACAAGAAGATTACCCGGCAAACATTTGCATAAAAAAGATGATGAAATGTATCCATTTAGGAAATTGGATTATCCTTTTAAATGAAGGAAATTACTTTATAGACAGTGGATACAGAAATTATGCGTAAAAATGCGGGCAACATAGAAGATATTTGTGAATGTATGATCAGTTTTAGGTATGAATATAGACACATGCATGAGTATATATTTATACATAAATATATATACAGTATATGTATATATATATATATATATATATATATATATATATATATATACACATATATGTATATATGTATGTATAAATATATACTCACGCATGTGCCTATATTCATACCTAAAACTGGTCATACATTCACGAATATCTTCTATGTTGCCTGTATTTTTACGAATAATTTCTGTATCCACTGTCTATAAAGTAATTTCCTTTACTTAAAAGGATATTCCAATTTCCTAAATGGACACATTTCATCATCTTTTTTATGCAAATGTTCGCCGGATAGTCTTGTTTTCCATTTGTTGAGCCAAATATATATTCAAAAATAGGATTATTACAAGGCGAAGTCGTACAATAAACAGGTACACGAGAACTTGAGTAAACATTCTACTGCAACAAGTTTTGAGTCTAGGCCATGCTTTTAATTGCGCTAACTAAAGAAATGAATATCATTTCTTATAAAAGCATGGATAATCATATACAATTTAAAAATAAAATAAAAAAGTTGAAAGAATTTAACATTGCTATTTCAGTATAAATCTAAAAGTGAAAAAAGCAATAGTATGCTATAAACGGAGGCAACTAATGGGGAGGTGCAATTATCGACAAGGACAGATCTTCTGGAGTACAGCTACGTGAATAACCTGGCAAAAGAGCAAAGATAATCATCTCACGATATCAAATAAAATGCCATTACATAATATCCTCTAATCTAACGGTACCTTATTAACGGTTAAACTGCCACTGGAGAGAGGAGAGAGAGAGAGAGAGAGAGAGGAGAGAGAGAGAGAGAGAGAGAGAGAGAGAGAGAGAGAGAGAGAGAGAGGAAATTTATTATAGAGAAAACAGAAATTTCTGACGTTATTTTTCTCAGGAGAGATACCGAAATGAAATTTGAAGTTATAGTTATTAAACAGAATCACAAGTCTAGGGAGATTGCAAGTAAACTGAAAATTCTGTTTGTTCACTTACGCACTCGATAACATTGCGTATTATTCAGTGTTGTAACTTATCAGTAAGTGATAAAAAATTTGCAGTATCAGGCTATCCTAATTAATAAGTGTAATTTAATACTATTATTAAAAAGTGTAATTTACTACTGCTATTCTACTTCTACTACTACTACTACTACTACTACTACTACTACTACTAATAATAATAATAATAATAATAATAATAATAATAATAATAATAAACACCCAAAATATTTCCCACTCACTTCGTAAAAACATTCTGTGCGATAAGATAACCAAAGATAAAAACATACAGTGACTGAATAGTAATTAAAATACATTAAATAATTCACATACAGACAGAGAGAGAGAGAGAGAGAGAGAGAGAGAGAGAGAGAGAGAGAGAGAGAGAGAGAGAGAGAGAGAGAGAGAGAGCAAGCCATTGACTGCAGCGAATGAATCGTACACGAGACTACAAATGAATTATTTCTAATTGTATCCGAGCACGTTATATCACACGGTTAGACGGTCCCTCCTCACATAACAAGTAATCGCAAGTAAACGACGCGAAGTGTTTCATTAAAGAAATCCGGAAAAATGATTTGGCTGCGAATTAGAGGCTTTCTTCTAAAACGAACGAGGGAAATCACGCAGCATATAATTGTCGAGGAGGGTGCCCGCACGAGAGATGGAAAACGGGAGGAGGAGGAGGAGGAGGAGGAGGAGGAGGAGGAGGAGGAGTGCTAGGGGAGAAATTGGAGAAGACAATATGGAGGAGGAGGGGGAGGAGGAGGAGGAGTGCTAGGGGAGAAATTGGAGAAGACAATATGGAAGAGGAGGAGGAGGAGTGCTAGGGGAGAAATTGGAGAAGACAATATGGAGGAGGAGGAGGAGGAGGAGGAGGAGGAGGAGGAGGAGGAGTGCTAGGGGAGAAATTGGAGAAGACAATATGGAGGAGGATGGGAAGAGCATGAGTTGAAGGATCAGGAATTAAACGAGTAGGAAAAAGTATTAATAGTGACAGAAAGAGGACTAAAGGAATAATGAATAACAGCAGTTCATGAAACAAAGGATGTGAAAAAGTATAAGTGCTCTACGTGAAAAAAAAAAAAAGCAGAAGCCGAGAAGTGGAATTCACATCAGCAGGAAAAATTTGGGAAACCAAAAAGAAGTTAAGAAGGGAAAGGAACAGTAGCAGGTACAGTAGACGAAGAGAAGCGGAGAGAAAGACCGAAATGGTGAGGAGGAACCGGCACGCGCCGGAGAAAGAGCAACAACCTCGGTGAGAAAAAGTAGAATGAGCAGAAAGCAAGATTCTAAAAAAACCTATGAAGACGATGAGGAGGAGAAGGAAGAAAGAAAAAAAAAATGAAATGCTGTGGGAGAAAAATAGGCACCACGAAAATGGAGATGAATAAAGGGACTCAAAAAAATTACTGGAGGATGAGCAGACGAGATAGAAAAGAGGAAAAGGAAATTTAGGTGCATAAATTAAAAGGAGCTTGATGAAAATTGCAGCTAAAAGTAGAAACAGAATAAGAAGATATGAAAGAAGGAGCAGAGGCCGACTGAGGAAAAGAGGAAGGGGAAGGAGGGAATGACAAGAGTGTTATCAATTATCAATTCGTTTATGGCCCACACGAGACACTAAAATGGTCAACCCGTTCCTTTACGAAAATCTTCCTTTTGTTTGCCAAATGACACAATATTAGACAAACATGTCCAGTTTCTATTCTATTTTTGTTTTTGAGAGAGAAGTTATTTGAGGCAAGCAGGGTGGAATTATTTCCATTGGAAGGCAAGACATTCATTTACGACACGTTGCATTTTGGGTGGAATTCATCGTATATAAAATATACTTATTAACAATAAAACTGGCGTCAGAGAGAGAGAGAGAGAGAGAGAGAGAGAGAGAGAGAGAGAGAGAGAGAGAGAGAGAGAGAAAGTATACATATAAATGGATATATAATCTATCATTTGTAATTTATAAATGGAAATATTTATACATATAAATGGAAATATAATTTATATGTATACTTGAAGTATACATATAAATGGAAATATAATTTACATTAAAAAGAATGCCGTTTGGGTATGCTGCATTCGCAGAAAAACTGACGCGAATATACAAAAGAAATCTAGAGTAGCCTACAATGGATGCCATTCACTGGGAAAAATTCATGAAGATTTTGAAAATTGAGTAAACTTTCGTACCAGTTCTTCGAATGCCTCATTAGCAAGTGTTTCCCTCATCTCCGTCTTTTGTTCCCGAAGGTAATTTGTCAGCTTTTCTCAAGAAATATTCACTTTTACCGACAGGTACTTGTTTATTCTTTCTTCGCGCTTGCTAACCTGCTTGTTCCTGGGTTTTTTACGCCTTATAATCATTAGTGTTTTGGGAACATTTTTCCCGCAAAAACTCCATAACAATGACGCAATATTTTCTTACACACACACACACACACGCACGCACACACACACACACACACACACACACATATATATATATATATATATATATATATATATATATATATATATATATATATATATATATGTATGTATATATATATATATATATATATATATATATATATATATATATACATATATATATGCACATGAATAAACAATACACTTTATCCCAGAAGAAAGTCTTTTGGAGTGAGGACGCTACGAAATAAACTTCCAGGTTAAGACCACCACAATCTTCTAACTACCAGGTCCAAATACGATGGATTTTAACAGAGCGTGATTATAACTCGTTCTCGATAGGGATTCGAACCCAAGCATGGGATTAGGGAATATTCAAGCTCATGTTTGATGAACCTTGTTCGTTCATATACGAAAACTATAAATGTGAGGGTGATTTTTTTTATTTTTGATATAGCCCCTTTATGAGAAACAGCCGAACAGTAAAGTCACAAATGTGTGTGTGTGTTTTTGTGTGATTGACTGAGGGGCTTTCTCGCCTAGCCTACCTTGCGAGGATATGAATAGTCAGTCCTTTCCAAAACCTCTTTCACACTATCCAGCCAACGTTTTCTTGCTCTTTCTCTCTTCTCCCTTGTCATACTTCCGAATTCTATACTTTCATTCATCCTATACTACTTTTTATCTCTTCTCATAAGTATCTCCACGTTTCTTAAATTTTCAAACCGCTCATCTCGACAGTTCTGGCCTTTTTCTCTGTCATTCATATTCATCCTGAACATTTTTTCAATAGAGAGGAGCTGACCCAACAATAATATAAAAACTCTTCCTCATCAATGTCTGTTTGCAAAGTACTTTGACGAATATTCTTCTGTTTAAAAGTATCTCCAAAAATCAAGCCTCTTTCAAATACATTTCCATACAATTCTCCATTCACAGTTATTCAGGAGCCCCATTCTCACTAACAACACCACCTTGTCTCTGTCTCCTACCTATACATTCAAGTCACCTAGCACAATCACCTTTAACCATTCTTGAAATCAAAACGTCTAATTCAAATATTCCCTTTCACTCTCATTCTTTACCACTCCTGGACGATACATACTAACTTCTACAACTTCTTTTCTAACACACTCAATCTTATCCATGTAAGCCTTGAATTAACATTCATATTCTTTCACCTGTCCCCGCCCCTTCTCTATTTCTACACCTTTCGGCTGTCTCAGACACAATCACACTTCTTGTCATTTCCCTCCTGCGCACAATGACTTCTCACCTTTATCTTATCACTCTCCCAGACATCCCACCTTCTCCGCCTTAATCAAATCAACTATTACACATAGCTTCTCTTCTGCAAGACACCTACGCACATTCGGAACCCTAGGACTTAGTACTTCTCTCTCTCTCTCTCTCTCTCTCTCTCTCTCTCTCTCTCTCTCTCTCTCTCTCTGTTATCTCCAGTTTCAGTGCTAGGTACAAAGCTGGGAAGTCCGTCCCTTGGCCTAACCTAACACAACCCAATCTAACCTAACCTAACCTAACCCAACATAACCCTTGGACTAACCTAACCTAACCCAACCTAACCCGTGGGCTAACCTAACCTAACCCAACCTAACCCTTGGCCTAACCTAACCCAACACAACCTAACCTAACCCAAACTCAACCTAACCCAACCTAACATAACTTTCACTTCAGGAGAGGCTCATCTACTATTTAAAAGGCGTTTCCTCCCACCAAGGAATTCACAACCCTTTAGTAGGCGATCCTTCGACGTGAATGTATATATCTGAATATATATATATAAGTAAAAATCCACAGTTATGTATATGAGCAATACAGTTTTACTCATGCACAACGATGGGCTTTTACTTGTTATTTCCGGTCACAGGACAGTGATGCACCATAGACGAATATGTGTATATATATATATATATATATATATATATATATATATATATATATATATATATCTTCTTCTTCTTCTTCTTTTAACGTGCTTTTTTCCCATTTTTTGTATGGGGTAAGCATGATGCCTTCTTTGAAGGACTTTGATTTGGCTTTGGGGTAGACCGTAGTCTCGATCGGCTGCCCTGCCTGACATCGCTTAGACCCCGGTAGCGTATGTACATGTATTGTACCAGTCACCAGCTCCCTTTCTCCCAGCAGCGAGGAGACGTTGCGCGGTAAATTTGACAGTTCGAGACATGTGAGGTGTCTGTTATGTTTTTTAGAGATGTTGGAGTGGCTTTGTTTGTGTGTGTATTAGTCTGTAACACCCATTTGCTTTTAAGCAAACCTATCCGTTGATTACATACATAATCCCGGGGTGTCTACACGGATAGCAACGTGTCCGCCTATATATATATATTATATATATATAGCTAAAACCTTAATAACACATTCCTCTTTCAAACTCAATTCCAGAATTCCCTCCACAGTTGACGTTGTCATCCAGATCCTCATCTCTGAATCACTTTTTCTCCAGTTCCATTTTTGGCATCCCATCTGGTTCTGACATCAGTACACGACGTTCGACAGATTTGCCTCGGTAAAAGAAATATTAGTCCTGTCACTGCTAGGAGAAACGCCTCACTCGAAGACTCCTACGATTTATCGCCGAAAACTCTTATTTACCAAATTGAGTAAAAAAAAAAAAAAAAAACTTGTACACATCACCGAAATAAGAAAGAAATGAGAAATACACAGAAATAAATATAATGAATCTAAAAAGTTATTTATATACAAAAATATGAATATACACACAGCACAAATACAGACTCTAACAGTCACATTCATTACAATCTTGTATTGATACATCTAAACTT
>JANJGK010000010.1:46145725-46163225 GCA_039081455.1 Macrobrachium rosenbergii | reverse complement strand
CGCAAAAAGGAACAAGGAGGGAAAAGAGACCATCGCGCCGGAAAGAAAACAAACAAACGAAAAGTCCTGATATTAAGAAGGTTCTTATTTTGAAATTCGAAACAAGGATTTCCATGTGTATATATATATATATATATATATATATATATATATATATATATATATATATATATATATATATATATATATATATATATATATATATATATATATATATATATGTGTGTGTGTGTGTGTGTGTGTGTTTATACATATATGCATAAACATATATATATATATATATATATATATATATATATATATATATATATATATATATATATATATATATATATATATATATATATATATATACGTATACTGTATGTATATATACTCGTATATATATATATATGTATATATATGTGTGTGTGTGTGTGCTGTGCTGTCCACGAGAGAAGACGCTTTCGAGACCTTTCTATTTACTTTTTCTCCTACAGCTAACCCCCTCTCGCAGCTTCTTCCTGAATCCTCGCAAGTAATCAAATCTTGGAAACTCCTCCGATATTTCCCGGAATTAATTCCGAAGCCGAGCGTTCTCCATCTAATGCAGAAATGCAAGAACACGAGTATTATTCATGTTCTCCGCTTATTCTTTATTCTCATTGACAACAAAGCAAAACTCTTCAGACTTTAATTTATATTCAGCCGAGGGAAAAATCATAATTTCCCTCCCTTATCCTTTCTTTCCTTTGAAGGAAAAATAGGAGGAACAAATGAAACCCCGCCGGGATGAAAAGATAAATATTTTATCCTCCGTCTCCTTTCTTTTGACGCGTAAAATTATAAATTCATGTTCTATTTCTTGGTAATTTGAGCTCTTTCAGAACGCAGCAACTGAAAAAGGGTAAGGCAATATACAACCTAATAGCATAAAAACTGCCAAAAACTATTTAGAATAAAATCTCAAAATTTCTTGTACTCGACATCGCACAAGATGTATGGTTACAAAAAACACGCAAGAGCGTAGTTAGAGAGAGAGAGAGAGAGAGAGAGAGAGAGAGAGAGAGAGAGAGAGAGAGAGAGAGAGAGAGAGAGAGAGAGAGAGAAATTTTGCAAGTCTCGATCGAGGAGCAATCTAACTTGGGAAAAGTTATCTAAGAGGCAAATACCCTCTTCTAAATACAGTTAAGGCACCTGAGAAATTAATTTACTAAGATTGGCCTTAAAAAGGAAATAAATGTCTGATGGAACCAGGTTTTTAGTAAACGAACTTGCACGCAATCACGCACAAACAGAGAGAGAGAGAAAGAGAGAGAGAGAGAGAGAGGCTGTTCCTTTTTGAGACGTTAAATATACTTCCTGTACAGAAAAGCATTTTAAAACGCGTACTTACAGACGCGCAAACGTATATGCGTATATGTGTATGTATGCATGTACACGCACATATATATAACATATATGTATGTGTATGTATGTACGTATGCACGTATTGCCCCATTTTATATAGACTATTCTTTTACTGAGGAATTCAATAAAGAAAAAAATATTTATGAAATTATTCTTATCTATACAAAATCTCAAAAAAATTAAGAAGCAGGCACTTCGTAAAACATGAAAATAAATAACAAAACATTACTCAAGTTTCATGAAACACCCTCAGCATTTTACAACTAAAGGTCACAACCTTCCGTGTACAAGTAAATTTGTTATGAGCATAAGGCACTGTCGTTACCTTGCTTTGACCGAATTTATGGACCCACCTGTCGTCAGAGATTCGAAGTCCACCTACCCAGTCGAGCACAGACACCTGGTATTTCTCTTTCTGTGGTCCAGGGGTTAGAAATCTCACCTCACCAGCATCAAGAACCTATTCCAATTCCCACCTAGGCCATCGGATTTGTACCCTGTCTGGTTAAACCAACTGCCGTTTTGATAAGGCAAGCATTGAAAAATATACCTGGTCGTTGTTCGACTGGGGTAGGTTGGAGCAAGGGCGAAGAATGGTATAAACGTAGCTAACTCTTCATTATGATATTTAACTTGGAACTTGGAATAGAGGATAGTACCCTTTGGAACCATCTTTCAAGGGCAAATGGAATTATTCAATTTCTAATTCTCTATATGCCCATACCGTCATGTATATCACTAAGTTTAAACTACTATCTTTTTAAAGGAAAAGCGAGTCATTTGTAATGGGAGTTTAATTACAACTCATTTTTACAAGAGAAATGGAAAAATGGAAATTTTTTTCTCCAACTTGAGGAAATACTTATTTGTGTGATAATTATTTAAGTTTACAATATTATATCCCGGGCTGGAATGCCTGTACATATATACATACACACACACACACACACATATATATATATATATACATATACATATATATATACTGTATATGTGTGTGTGTGTTTAGAAATATATATATATATATATATATATATATATATATATATATATATATATATATATATATATATATACATACTGTATATATGTGTGTGTATGTTTAGAAATATATATATATATATATTTATATATATATTTATTATGTGTGTACAGTATATATATTATATATATTATATTCATCATATGATTTTTTTTAATTAAAAATATATTATCAACGCATTGGCAGCCTTCCGATTCTTATACTTCCGATATTCACTATTCCTACAGTCTATGGGCTATCCTGGGCTGTACCCCTAAAATGCGCACCAATGGGCCATCATGGGCTTCACATAAAATGCCCACAAGCCAACCACCTTGAATTATGCCCAGATCCAACCATTAGTCTAGTTTGGAATTTATGCCTCGCAATATCATGGACTTCATTGCCTGACATAAATGTCTGCTTTCGTTCCTGGGAGACATAACAGTATATAACTAAGACTCATAACAAAATTTCAACGTTTGTTTTCACTCCTCTTCATTAACTTCTAAGGAACACATCCTAAGGCTTCTCATCCACCTGTACACATCATACATGCACACAAACCTAACAGGCATTAATGCACATATGTTTAAAACCATTCTTCTTTTCGATAATTATTCTCCATCGAGATTAAGTACTGCAATACGTCCAAGAAATTCGTTTTTTTTTTTTTTTGTAATTGTGATAACTACAATGCCCTCTTCACTTCTTGAAATCTTGACGATTCTTACAAACACTTGTCACTACAAAGCCTGAGATCCAGATGCAAGAGTATGGCAAAATTCCGACGCCCGTAGCAAGATTAGAACCAGCATCCGGAGTATCAGAACGAGGTCGCGTTACCGACCTGACCACGTTTTGGTGTCTGGTAAAAAGTGACCACTAGATTCTATATATATATATATATATATATATATATATATATATATATATATATATATATATATATATATATATATATATATATATATATATATATATATATGTGTGTGTGTGTGTGTGTGTGTGTGTTTTATATTTTTATGATATAGTACACTATGAACATTTAACTAATGAACATGAACACAACAAAAATACAATGGCTCATCTTTTTACAGCCAAACAAAAGAGAAAAAACATAGATATTTATGTCTTCATAAACTTGATATTTTGAACATATAATATACATGTACATATTTACGTATTTGATAAACTGGAAGGATGTAGTAAGCCGGGTGCTGACTTAGGAAGAGCAATCCTGCCCTAAGCCCATGATTATCATGAGAGAGGTTCAAGAGCTCTGAGAATAAAGGGAAAGGTCTGCATGCGGCATGTAATATATACACAGAATATAATACGTCCTCTCAGCATGCATAATATCAACCCTCATACGGGAATACTACATTGATAGATATTAGCTACTGACAGTGATGAAAGGGCACGGTGTAGATTGCATCTAAGGGGTAATTCGCCATTTCATGAAACGAAGAAATGTATACAAATACAGGACATGTTACAATGTACCAACATCTTTTTCTTAAATGAAAGATAAAAATACATGTTCAACAGGACCAGTATGACGTAGAAAGTAACTTGTTGAGAACGATTAGATTTTTTTATGATAACAACAATGAGATTGCTGTAATGAGATTGCTGTAAAAATGGAACTGAGGTAAGGGTGTGTGTCCCTCCAAGGTTGCTTCACACTTTTATAGATGGTTTAAGAGAGAAGCCAAGAAAATGGCCTAAGATGTATTCGCAAAGTTATGGGATAAAGCAAACGACTGGTTTGAAAGCATTGGTTAAAAGAAAAGATGACAGTGATTATTAAATAAAATCAGGTTAAGAGGGTGAGACGAAAAAAGGATAGGGGACGAATCGATACCAATATGAGTGGTTGAAGAATAAAAGTCCAGTATTCATACTGGTCTCTGAAGGCACTGTTAAGCTGAGTCTCCCTTAAAGATGTGATGATTGGGAACCGAATGATAATCAAAGATAAAGTTCGACGCTGATAAGGTGACCCGTTTATGAAACATTCGTAGAGTATAAAGGGCACAATCAATGAGAAGTGTAGATTGTTAAAAGATTATCTGTGTAAGGAGTAAATTAAGGACAAACTGGAACACACGAAGTTCTGGAACTCATGGACCCCAACATCCAGAAAGAACGATATTTCATAGAAGATTGGGGTGAGGGACGGAATGTGTTTGTGGCGAGGTGGGGGTGGGGGAAGGGGGGGCGGGAGCTGCTGATGATGATGAGCTTTCAGTAAATGCAGCAGCTGGTATAAAGGTCTTTTGCGCATGGAGTTCATCTCCTTAGTAAAATGAATGTTCTGTGGTAGCTATTGTGTGCCCGAGTGAATATTTCTTTTTAAACGTAAAAATTACACATATTACTTCCATATAACGCAAATATGTAAGTATATTCTTGACGTATGAAACTGGCGTGAGCGATATTTGGGGAAAGATCCTTCGACAACTGAAACTTCAGACAAACACCTTACGAAAGTATTAAATCAAGAATCCCATCCCCTAATCGCTAAGAATCGGGGGGAGGATGGAAGGGGTGGGAGACCATACACCCCTTTCCTAATGGATTCTCCTACCACCACTACCCGACTCCCAACACCCTACCAGATCCTCCCCCCACCCACGGAGCACTCCCTTTATATGCGCGGGAGGATCGCCAATTTGTTTTCCTGGGGCGAAATTTCTCATCGCGATTCATAATAGCAATATAAATTGCACGCGTAAGGTACAAAGCCTAGAGGGAAATCAACCCGGACGGCAATTTTTTTCCCCTCCTCTCTCTCTCTCTCTCCTCTCTCTCTCTCTCTCTCTCTCCTAATTCCGTGTACCGGTTATGACGTTAATTTCTTTTTTATTTTAATTTTTTGTAACCATCATTTTTATTTGTTTTTCTATACATGGCGGAGTATGAATATTTTACCGTCCGCTTTGTCATTATTACTTCCATTCATCCTAGTTTATCTTAGTTTTGTATTATGTATAATTTTTATTTAGTTCTCTTCCTAACGGGTAGAATCACATCCCTATTCCAATTTTGTCTGGTTCCGGACATATTTTTTCCAGCATCGTTATATACGAATATTTATTTCTTTTAGCTAAGTGAGGGATATGGGAAAAGTTCCGTAATGGAGAGAGAGAGAGAGAGAGAGAGAGAGAGAGAGAGAGAGAGAGATTGGTGCGGTGGGGAGAGGAGGTAGGAAGGTTAATTTCGGGAATAATTTCAAAGTGATATTGGGGATGTTTTGCGGTTGAAGGCAATAAAGGTTTATTCAATAAACGAGGAAATCGCTTGTTCATGTGCGGAATGCATGTTCTGCGTTTGTTATCATTTTTTTTTTTTACATGACGTGAATATATCGGATAATTCCGCAAGATATACAGAGGTCGGATTCGGGGACTCCGTTTGGGGATGCCTCAGTCAAATTAATTATCTAGACTTTTAAAGGAAATTCTAATTGCGCTTTTGGGCATTACTCGCAATAACATCGAGTAAATAATTCATTTAAAATTCATGAATAAACAGGCTATTTAATTACGGGAGCGTATATGCCTGCTGTTCCATGTGAGCTGCTTCGAATCTATTCTCTGTATCCCTGATATATATATATATATATATATATATTATATATATATATATATATATATATATATATATATATATATATATATATATATATAGTATATATATATATATATATATATATATATATATAGTATATATATATATATATATATAGTATATATATATATATATATAGTATATATATATATATATATATATATATATAAATATATATATATATATTATATATAATATTACCATACTCTTTTCCACCCTCCTCTCGGGGGGAGGGGGGAGTAACTGCACTGTTCTCACCAAGTATTTTACGATGAGGCTGCTAACCCGCCCCCCCAATTTTTTTTTCACTCTGGTTGCGACCATCAAAATCGTCTAACCACCACGTACTTAATTCACTGCTTAACGAAGTATGAGAGCAAAGTTTTTCTTAAAAAAGCACACCCAACTGCCTGCACTTGTCTTTTATTCTTCACACACCCAATGAATTCATCAAAGTTATTCTTATAACTTGAAAAAAATGTTATAGGAACACGAACCGATGAGAAACAAATGGCCAATGCGGCGGTCAATAAGGTCTCGCAGACCCACACAGAGAACAGGTCATGAACAGGTCATTAAAAAGGTCACGCAACTGTACGAGGGTATACAAAACCACGTCAGGGTCATGAGCAATTTTCAGTGGCATGGAAGATCATGTCGGTGAAGTCACGACCATCTTTGTGGGAACGGAAGTCAATATTATGTAACACTAGTAATATTTGGGTGATGTGCTCGTGAGTCGGTGTGGTAGTATGTTTGTGTGTGTGTGTGAGTCTGTGCGGTTTTGTGTTTGTGTGTCTGTGAGTCTGTGTGATTGTATGTTTGTGTGTGCGTGAATCTGTGTGGCTGCGTGTTTGTGTGTGCGTGAGTCTGTGTGATTGTTTGTTTGTGTGTGCATGAGTCTATGTGGTGGCATGTTTGTGTGCGTATGTCTGTGTTGTTGTATGTTCGCGTGTGAGTAAGTCTATATGATTGGAGTCTGTGTGATTGTGTGTTTGTGTGTCTGTGAGTCTGTGTGATCGTATGTTTGTGTGTGCGTGAGTCTGTGTGGCTTCGTGTTTGTCTGTGCGTGAGTCTGTGTGGTGGCATGTTTGTTTGCGTGTGTCTGTGTGGTTGTATGTTTGTGTGTGTGTAAGTCTATATGATTGCACGTTTGTGTGCTCGTGAGTCTGTGTGGTTGTATGTCTGTGTGTAAGTCTAAATGATTGCATGTTTTTGTGAGCGTTAGTCTGGGCGACTGTATGTTTGATTGTATGTTTGCGTGTGTGTGAGTCTGTGTGTGCGTGAGTCTGTATGGTTGTATGTTTGTGTGTGAGTAAGTCTATATGATTGCATGTTTGTGTGTGCGTGAGTCTGTGTGGTTGTATGATTGTGTGCGAGTAAGTCTATATGATTGCATGTTTGTGTGTGCGTGAGTCTGTGTGATTGTATGCTTGCGTGTGCATGAGCCTGTGTGGCTGCGTGTTTGTGAGCGCGTGAGTCTGTGTGGTTGTATGTTTGTGTGTAAGTCTATATGATTGCATGTTTGTAAGTGCGTGAGTCTGTGTGAACGTATGTTTGCGTGTGCGCGTCTGTGTCTGTGTGTGCGTGAGTCTGTACGGTTGTATGTTTGTGTGTGAGTAAGTCTATGTAATTGCACGTTTGTGTGTGCACGAGTCTGTATGGCTGTGTGTTTGTGAGAGTGTGTGAGTCTGTGTGGTAGTATGTTTGTGTGTGCGTGAGTCTGATGTAGCTGAATGTTTGAGAGAGAGAGAGAGAGAGAGAGAGAGAGAGAGAGAGAGAGAGAGAGAGAGAGAGAGAGAGAGAGAGAGAGAGAGCAAGGCAAGTTTTAACACACAGAAACAGCAAGCAAAATAATATTCCCTGGAACGACGTAAACACACGAACCGTTCTTTTGAAACTGGAGTCGCGATACGGCATTTTACTCACTGCTTGGTTTCTTTACAGAAAACAAGATACTTCGCTGTTGTTTCGTCATCTAAATATTTGCTTGAGGTGAGTTCGAAAGGAGAAGTTTGCTGTTTATGAAAGCCAAGGGAATGTGAAGCAACAACATGACATATTTCGTGTCAATGTTGGTTCAGCCCTCGTAAGGTTGATTTTACATTCTGGTATTTTGAAAATAATAATAATAATAATAATAATAATAATAATAATAACAATAATAATAATAATAATAATAATAATAATAATAATAATAATAATGAAAAATATTTCACAATAGCGTGGACATTCAGAGAAGGAATACACTCAATAAACATGCGCTTGTAATGTTATAGCAAAGCTAGATTAAAAGTGACCCAATTTCAATTTTGGTATTAAATTGCAGACGCAATATTGGAACGTTATCTCTAGAATAATCATGATAATAATAAGTTACAACAATAGCAATAATCAATTGTTATATCAACCGAAAAGTTCGCTTATTTGCGAATAAATACGCTGAAAATTGCGCGCAAGAATGCATGCACGCATGTAATAAACATCATTTGCTTTGTTTCACTGCACGTTTGAATAATAATACTCGTATTCATGAGTGCAATGCTGAATGACATATTTATGACATTCTAAGAGAAAATACTGCCGAGTTTGTGCGTGTGTGTGTGTTTGTGTTCTTTTGTGGGCGCGCGCGGGTGTGTATGTTTGTAAGTAACATATCTCAGCGTTCAAGAGCAGTTGTCTGTCAGAGTTTAACCCGGAACCCACCAACAGACACATATGGAATGCGTTCGGTTCAGGCAAACGGGAACACAGGAGCAATATCCTTCCCCTATCAGTCGTGTGCACACAGCGGTGGTGACCTTGGCTCACCTCTCTCTCATCCGGCAATTGGAAGCGAATGACGAGTGTGATGCCCGGGGACCTTTGATGGCTGTACGGTAACAACGAATGGTGATGGCTGGAAACAAATGCCGTTCGCCGGCCGTCTACCCGAGTAACAGTTTTCATACGTTTCCGGATACAGCGGTGCTCCCAATTCGTGTCAATACAAATGTTTCAATTACAATATGCACCCGCGCCATTACGTACGCCGTTTTAACCCTGCCGGTCGCCTGCATGTAAGGTTAGTGGAATCAAGTTAAGCTGACGCAGGCCGTGGGTTGACATAACAGCTACACTACTATGAGGATGAATGAGAAGGGCGCACACTTTGATTTCCTGTAGTATTGTCGACAGTGAGCCTCTAACAAAATTTCTTCAGTGCATTTCTACGGCAGTTACCTATTTCCAAATTGGTCATCAAATGGTATAAGGCGTGATCTCCAACTTCTATTGGCAAAAACCATACAGTTATGAATGCAATTAATTTCAAAGCTAAAAAAAATGGTATTTCATGAAATCAGCTACTGATAAAATACAATTAAAGGTATATCACCACACACACACACACACACACACACACACACACACACACACAGGGAGAGAGAAAGTGGGGATATGAAAAAAATATCATAAAAAGTAACGAAAAAGTAGGAAACCCAAAGAAAGTTTTATAAAGATAATCCTAAAAAAAAACACAACTCCAGTCGCCTTTTAAACAATATATAAAGTCCAATTCCACTCTTTTAAATCATTTTCCTTCATTCATTTCTAATTCATTTTTATTGCTATATGTCATTTGACTTTTAACCATTACCAATTAGGACAAAATTCTTCGCTTTCAAATTTTGTCTGCAATCGTAACAGGAGAGCTTACAGGAAATAAATTTGTACGAAAGTGGTCTGCCTTTCGTATCGTCCATGACCAACATACGTAGCAAGTTTGACAAACTCCGCATTTCCTCACAGCTCCAATTCTTAAAAGAGTTTATGTAAAAAGCGGTTCGGCACAAGTTATGACCCGTAGAGGAGTCGTCAGTGATTCGTAGCTGATGCCTAGCTGGTTTGTAGACGAAAGCTGAACGACTAGAAGCTGTTAAGTATTTTTATCCATGACAGATTGGATCAAATTCGTAAAAAACGGAAAAAGGGTCTTACTAAAATCACCTAATGCCCGTCCAAGGGAAAGGGAAGCAGTCCAAGGAATTATGCACCCTTTGACAAAAAAAAAAAAACAACATAGTAACAATCGTATGCACAAACATACATCAGAGCACTGTGCGACCTTCGACAAACAAAACCATACTAACAAGATCATACACAAACATACATCAAGGTACTGGGAGAATTTGACATACAAAACCACACTAACAAACACACCAAACGCATGCACACACATACACCCATTCGTAGAACATCTTTCAATGCAAAAAGAACCTTACATACAAACAAACGCACACAGATAAAGTACCGAGCAGCCTTCGACAGACAGACAACTGCACATACAGAGAACCGTCTCTCGGTCCGTTCCAGGTACCAGGTATACATTCACTGCCAATAATCGTTAAAATCTCTAATGATCACTATATAAGCTATCACAGATAATTTCAGACTAAGGTAAGTTCATTATCATTAAACCAATTTGCATGAATTAGCCAATTAGGACTGATTTCCAAAGAATTAAATTCAGTTAAACCTCTTTTTTTTCCTTCTCTCAACAGCATGTGATCAATATTACATTCATTTCGAGAGACGCAAGCGCAAAGGGGAGGATTGTATTAGCGAGAGAGAGAGAGAGAGAGAGAGAGAGAGAGAGAGAGTATGTATGTAGCCTTTAATAACTTGGGTGTCTTAACTGCTTCAGAATTTAATTGTATTCTCTTAAATATGTCATCTATAAGGTGTCATATTATATCATGTCTTCAATTTCAACTATGCGAGAGACTTTACTAACACATTTATATATATATATATATATATATATATATATATATATATATATATATATATATATATATATATATATATATATATTTATATATATATATATACACACATATATATACATATATAATTTTCAAGTTAAATAATTAAAATATTCAAATGAAAGACGAAGAAAAATTCCTACCCGCAAATCCTTTTTCCCAGGAGTTTCCAAGGTTCATTCAAAATTACCATCATTAAGGAAGTAAGAGATAATTACGCTAATTAGCTTATGTCTCAGTTCTCTCAGACACCTCGCCTCTGTCTCTGGCCGTTAAGTGTTTAATGGGATTTGTGTAGTAATTGTTTTCCCATCTCGAAACCTAACGCTTAGCTACCTGTTTGGTATAAGCCGTAAAAGTGA
This sequence comes from Macrobrachium rosenbergii, assembly GCA_039081455.1. Classification (NCBI taxonomy): domain Eukaryota; kingdom Metazoa; phylum Arthropoda; class Malacostraca; order Decapoda; family Palaemonidae; genus Macrobrachium; species Macrobrachium rosenbergii. The sequence goes on along the minus strand of JANJGK010000010.1, from coordinate 46,152,012 downwards.
CCTAGCGGAAAGCGTATCATATGATTTAATCCTTTACTCTGTATTGTGACAGATGCCGCTAAATGTAAAGATTAATATTTCTTTCAGAAACCTGTCTTTTTTAACGCCTGGTAATGTAAATAAAAAGTTATCGCATAGAAAATATTTATTTCTATCAAAGTATAACTTCATGTGTAAATTACCGCTTTCAAAAGCGGTAACCTATAAGTTATCGCGTAGCAAATATCTATTTCTAGAGACGTATGACTTTATAAGTAGTTCATCCCTTTCAATGCGATATTTTCTTCCGTAGGACACATTTGTCATGCAATCTTTTCATATGATTTACGTCTAGCAGAACCTATATACCTCTTCTGACGTAACGCACATCATCTTGATCAAGGAATAAGAAATAATGTCTATGGTACTGCGCGTCTTAACACGCTAAACATAATATTCTCCAGTGTTAGGTATCTCTTCACACGGTGCACATAAAAGTATCATGTTATAAATCAGTAGATTACTAAAAAATGAAAAAAAATTTCTCCCGAACTGGATATTGAAAATCAACGGACAAATCCTTTCGTAAAACTAACTCTTGTAATGTATCAGCAATTTAGGACTGAAAAAACTTATATCCATTTCTTTACTGAATCTAGCGGCCAATAGCGTGGTCTCTCTCTCTCTCTCTCTCTCTCTCTCTCTCTCTCTCTCTCTCTCTCTCTCTCTCTCTCTCTCTCCATTCATCCCGAGATGGCAACTGGAGATTCATACTGAATTGCTCTCATTAAACGGTCTCCTTTCTTCCAAGTGTAATGCTAAGCAATCAAGAGCGAGGTAGGGAGAGATTTCACATTAGCTGAAGAGAGAGAAAGATTCTCTCTCTCTCTCTCTCTCTCTCTCTCTCTCTCTCTCTCTCTCTCTCTCTCTCTGCTGATGTTTTATGGCAATGCAATAAACCTGATCAAATGCATCTCTTGGCCCCAGGTTAATTCCTGTTAAAATCCATTTCCTTAAAACAACATTCAATTCGTATCGTGTCTGGCGTTCTATCCATTTGCTGAATTAAACAATTTAGTTTTTTTTTTATTCTGTATACATATATACACCTTGACCTCAGGTCAGTTCCTGATAAATTTCGCTTTTTTACAACGACGTAATTCTATATTGCATTTGTATTCCTGACTTTATCAGTTTCTCCACATTTAACAGTACTGTAGCTCTTTCGCTTAAATTCACATGATACATGCATACGTACATAAATACATATAAATATGTGTGTATGTATGTATGTAGGTATACATACATATACATATATATACTAGTATATATAAATATATATATATATATATATATATATATATATATATATATATATATATATATATATATATATATATATGTATGTATGTATGTATGTATATACATATACATATATATACGAGTATATATATATATATATATATATATATATATATATATATATATATATGTGTGTGTGTGTGTGTGTGTGTGTGTGCTTGTATGTGGGGGCTGTCTTTCTGTATGTGAATACTAACGACATTAGGAATATGAATACAAATGGAAGCAAGGATATGCAGCAACGAATGAAAGAAGGGTGATGGAAGCAAGTGATTGATTCATAAAAGGTATTAAGAATTAAATGTAAAGTAGTATAAGAGACAGACACAGTCAGTGTAAAGGAGGAAAGTTTCAGGGTTCTCTACAAAACTTTGGAAGCGAAACTTCAAAGACAAAGGACGAAGTTAAGTTAAGTATACCTTAGTTTAACCAGACCACTGAGCTGATTAACAGCTCTCCTAGGGCTGGCCCGAAGGCTTAGATTTATTTTACGTGGCTAAGAACCAACTGGTTACCTAGCAACGGGAGTTACAGCTGACTGTGGAATCCGAACCACATTATGACGAGAAATGAATTTCTATCACCAGAAATAAATTCCTTTAATTCTTCGTTGGCCGGTGGGAGACTCGAACGCAGGACCAGCAGAATGCTAGCTGAGAACGATACCCACCTGTCCAATGAGGGACCGGGAAAAAGGACAGAGGCAGATGAGTAGCTTATAGGAAGTACAGAATGAAAGGACTGATCTCCAGATATACGAACAAAGGGAAAAATAAAATAAATCCCGAATAAAAGAAAAGATAAAAAAAAAATTGTTTTAAGAAAAAAATTGTTTTAAGAAAAAATTTGATTTATGAAAAAAATTGTTTTAAGAAAAAAAAATTGTTTTAAGGTGTTTTCGCCACCTGGAGACGATACAGGTATGCGAGAGAGGGGTGACTTGCAGAGTATCTTTAAGGAGGGCTGACGTGCTGTTGAGACGCCTTCTGGGTAGGTTTATGAAGTGAGTGATGTTACATCAGCAGTTAAAGGATCATTGTTTCAGTGAATGCTGTGAAGTCACTACACTTACCTCTTATTATGAGAAACGGCTTACTGGTACTGGCGGGATATAAATATAAATATATAATATATATACACACACACACACATATATAATATATATATATATATATATATATATATATATATATATATACATACATTATATACATACATATATATGTATGCATGTATATATATACATATATATATATATATATATATATATATATATATATATATATATATATATATATACATACATACATGCATACATAAAGCAATCGACACACAATCAGGGGTGGAACATAAATAATTTGTGATTCGCATCGGGATCGAACCCAGATCTTTCAACTGAAAAGCCTGGTTTGGCTGCCAGCGCCCTTGCCTTTCAAATGAAAGACCTGGGTTCGATCCCGATGTGGGTCAGAAATTTCTACATGCACGCATACATACATACATACATACATACATACATACATACATACATACATAAAGATCTACATATATGTATGAGAGAGAGAGAGAGAGAGAGAGAGAGAGAGAGAGAGAGAGAGAGAGAGAGCAAAACAATGGACATATGAACGAACAAACTAACCGTACCGAAATCATAACCTCATAAATCCAGCCAAAGTTAACACACCAGAAATGACCTGAGCCTTACGGCTTTCACTGATATGAAAACATTTATCAAAGTAATGGCATCAGGTGCTATCCAGCTAACGGGTGGAATAAAACTGAATTATTAAATAAAAAATACAGGAGTACAAAATAATCACTTTGTGGAAGTTAGCGAGAGCGACTGATATAAAACCATAAACATATATACATATATATATATATATATATATATATATATATATATGTACATACATACTACATACATATATATATATATATATATATATATATATATATATATATATATATATATATATATATATATAAATATATATATATATATATATAGTGGTGTATACATAATATGCACATACGCGCACACACACACAAACATACTGTATATAGATAAATATATATAATATATATATATATATATATATATATATATATATATATATATATATATAGAGAGAGAGAGAGAGAGAGAGAGAGAGAGAGAGAGAGAGAGAGAGAGAGAGAGAGAGCAGGAAAACATAAAAGTTAAGGAAAAACCGAGATTAATTTTTACCGTATTCTCCTACAGGCATTAACCGATACTCTCTTTCCCTCTCCTTCAAATTAGAAAACTCGTTCTTTTGTACCTTCTTTTGATGAACACAAGAGCTCGTATGGCAGATGGAATGGAGTAGAGAGAGAGAGAGAGAGAGAGAGAGAGAGAGAGAGAGAGAGAGAGAGAGAGAGAGAGAGAGAGAAAAGCCTTGCGTGAACCATAAAAAAAAAGTGAGAGGAAAAATGTCTAGTTCATTGTCCGTCAGAGTGGAAAAGAATTTTTTTTTTTTAAGAGAAGTATTTCCCTAGACTATTCCCTCAACTACCAAATAAAGATGGCGCCCTTGCATGTAGATGGAGGATGCATCACTTGGGAGATGGATAAAAAGAGGTAATGTACGGCAGTGGAATTGTGAGGGGGAGGTGGGGGGGGGGCGGTTGAAAGGGAGGTATCAGTAGTAGTAGTAATAGTAGTAGTAGCAGTGACAGTAGGTTCTGAATTGTAAATTGTACTTAGAACCAGCAGGTAAATTTTGCTCTTGTCTCAATACCGTAAATGTAGATAAAAAAGAAATTTAAAGTGAAAATGAGTGATTTTCTTATCAGTTATTTAAAGCGAATATATAAAATGTGAGTAAAGTATTTACTCATTCAAGCTGTAAAAGTAAGTGTACCTTAGTTTTACCAGACCACTGAACTGATTAACAGCTCTCCTAGGGCTGGCCCGAAGGATTAGACTTATTTTAGGTGGCTAAGAACCAATTGGTTACTTAGCAACGGGACCTACAGCTTATTGTGGAATCCGAACCACATTATAGCGAGAAATGAATTTCTATCACCAGAAATACATTCCTCTAACTCTTCATCAGCCGGCCGCGGGAATTGAACTCCGGCCCATCGAGTGACAGTCTGAAGCTCAACCGATTCGGCCAACAAAGGGCTCATTCAAGCTGTAGAAAGACGACAGGAAATATAATTTCTCTTTTTTCAAAGCACAATCACTCACACACAAGCAAACACATTTTCGCTCGAGAGCGCAAAAATAATTCAAAACCAGCAACTTTAACGTCCGTGCTGTCTTCCCCCCGTCTGCCTGTCTGTCTGAGACACACGCACATCATACCTACAAACCCACATGATGCCATTAATCAGGTGCATTTTCTGTCGAAGGGGCGCCTCTCCCCCATAAACACACCTTAACGCGAATATATGGGAGGCAAGTTCACCGTGACCTCATCAGCTCCCTTCCGAGTTTGAAAAAGAATTCCCAACTACTTCAGCCATTAATGAATATCCCGCTTTTTTCCCTCATTTGCGCCCTCCGCCTTTATATATTATCATTGTACTCCCTTCCCCTACAGTCATTAACTCGCAAGTTTTTCCCATCTCTTTTCTCCGCCATATTTTCAATATGAAATATCTCGGAAGGATATTCCCATCATATTTTCCATTCTGTAAATCTTACCTTTAAATCTTACCTTTCCCCCCGTTCTTTTGTCTAGCTATCATTCCTTTTTTTTCTCCTTTCTTTCATTCCTTCATTTATTCCAATCACAAAACTCCGATGAACTAGCAAAAGTCCAATTATCAACTCTAATAATCAATTCTTCCATTTATCCCACTGTCGATCATATTTTTTCAGCGTATTAAAATAGTTCGGAACTTGACATCATCTCCCTTTTTAATTTCCGTTATCACTTCAATTTAATATGCAAATAACCTGGGTGGAAAAATAACATTTCTTACAAGGTCTTAATAATGATTACTTTGGCAGCATTTTCCTTTCTCTAAATATTCTTAACTGTCCACTAAACATTCACTTTGTGTGTGTGTGTGTGTGTGTGTGTGTGTGTGAGAGAGAGAGAGAGAGAGAGAGAGAGAGAGAGAGAGAGAGAGAGAGATTAGTGAAACTGCTTTCCCCAATTGTCTAAAGCAATACAGTGCTATAAATAACAACGATTCCAATTAAGTAAAAAGAGAATGAGAAAAAAGAGCAGAATATAAAAATCCTAATTAATAAACACAAATGAATGAGACACAATTAAAAATAAGCATGGAACGCTGCTCATAAAATATACACTTAAAAAATTGTATAGCCTAAAACATTTCACGGAATACAAGATGAACTGTCCAGAACATTTCTAGCCAAACATTTCAGGCACGGTAATAGCAACATACTTTTCCAGCGGGTATAAATACGGCAGAACTAACTCGCGCGTTCTCATTTCAGCAGTAAAAGCAAACGTTCAATGCCTGGTTAAGAACATACACAGTTATTGCAATTGTAACAAGGTTTAGAATAATTTCTTATCACTCGCGAGAAATGCATGGGAACAAAGGAGGAACAAAAGTTAAATCACAAAGCTAATTATTATTATTATTATTATTATTATTATTATTATTATTATTATTATTATTATTATTATTATTATTATTACTATTATTATTACCAATAGTGGTTGTGATAATATTTTAACCAGGTCATTGTGTCATATTCATAGACTTTTAGAGGTGGGTGAGGATATTTTTCTTAAATGCAAAGTGAAAGTTAAAGAAAGATAAAGAAGTTGGACACCTAGGTAGGTAGTAAAATAAGAGAAGGGAAAAAAATGGTGCCTCCTACTGTGCATCATGCATGGCACACAGTAGGCTAAGGGGACGTGCATAATAAGGTACCTCCAGTCAGCAATAACTGGAACATATTAAAGAGATGGATTTAATTCCAGTCCTCCAGG
>JANJGK010000010.1:46123215-46145625 GCA_039081455.1 Macrobrachium rosenbergii | reverse complement strand
AAAGTTTTTTGTAAATCATGTATATAAAATCTAGACTTAAAAAATGAAATATTTGAAAAATACATTTATAACAGAATGCATCATTATAAGTCAGATAAAAACTGAGACTGCAAACTGTGATCAGCATGCGAATAAAAATCAGTTCTATATGACATCTCACGCTCAAGATTATCCCCATAAAATGCACATTACAATGATAGAACGGCAGCAAGTACACTATCAGATGCAGATACGTTATTTCTGAGAACAAGAAAATAATAGTAATAATACTAACTACGGTCAATCAGTAAACTGGAATAAAAGTTGAAAATTCCCTTCTCTCTCTCTCTCTCTCTCTCTCTCTCTCTCTCTCTCTCTCTCTCTCTCTCTCTCTCTCTCTCTCTCTCTCTCTCTGTGTGTGTGTGTGTGAATCATTATAAATATCGCCACCCACATGCAATACAAATTCACTAAAACACCCGAAAGAGTGCTCTTTACGACATAATGGCTGCTAACTTTTGACAATTTCAGATAGCACCAAGATTGACCTAGTAAATCAAAAGAGCGCAATTTAATATTACTTAGGGTTTAATGACAAAAATAAGGCAGGAGAGATATAAATCTGCGTTTTACTGATATGAGGGTTATTTCAGGATTATATGACATCAAGAGGGAAATTCTTTCTAGTCATTATTTAAACAAGTATAAAATACGCTGAAGTTTCTTCGGCGCAATCGAATTTTGTGTACAGCCGCTACAGCGTATAATCAAGACCACCGACAATAGATCTATCTATCGGTGGTCTCGGTATAATGCTATAAGAACCGCGGCCCATGAAACTTTGACCACGGCCTGGTTGTGGCTATCCTATATCGTTGCCAGAAGCACGATTATGGATAACGTTAACTTAAAATAAAAACTACTGAGATTAGATGCTGCAATTTGGTATGTTTGATGATTGAAGGGTGGATGATCAATATACCAATTTGCAGCCCTCTAGCCTCAGTAATTTTAAAGATCTGAGGGTGGACAGAAAAAAGTGCGGACGGACAGACAAAGCCGGCACAATAGTTTTCTTTTACCGAAAACTAAAAATGGTATAATTAACATAAATGCAAATTTTTTAATATGATCACGTATTTACACTAAGGTAATCAGTGTAACGGGATCAGTATCTTATAGATTTTTAAGGATTACGTTCAATGCAACACTTATTTTAAAGCATACCTCACGTATATTGGCATATATAAACAATGTGAAACTGAGGGAGTTGAGAAAATAACTACAAAAATAAGAAGCTAATTCTTACGATAAAACTTAAAATATCTGACAAATTCAAAATAGTGAACAAAAAATGGAAAAGTCCAGGATATATTTAGAAAATGCACTTCAAAAACAACCAAAAGTAAACTCGAAAGAAACGGGCAGATCATGAAATTTTCTGTAAGTTAATATTGGCTTTATTCATGGAAAGTAAAAGTAGAAGATAAAAGGAAGGTGGGCACTTTCAACTAGAAGTATAGCATGCAGGAAGAGAATTAGAACGAGACTGAAGAATTCGGCGCAACGGTTTTAGTTTGTGGTCAAACAAAGAAGAGTGGTTAAATGGAATTCGTTCAGGCTTCATCAATAATCGTAGCAATCCACTTTAAAACAATTTTAAGGAATGTATCTCATAGTCCACCTCAAATAATATAAAACAGAATAAAAAATATTCGCACCAACGCACTGACTAATTTGAAACTTCAGAGTAAAAATAATAAAAAAAATTAGATTAAATATATTAAGATTTTCTACATGGAATGTATTTTTAATTTTTAACACAGAGAGAGAGAGAGAGAGAGAGAGAGAGAGAGAGAGAGAGAGAGAGAGAGAGAGAGAGAGAGAGAGAGAGAGAGAGAGACTCTCTCCCATGCAGCCTTCGAAAGTTTGTAACAGCTTAAACTATAAAAAAAATAGCTGAACCTTCACGAGAATTTAATTTTAAAGAAAACTACTAGTCAAACAAGGATTCGACATGAACGTAATTGTGTATGTATATAAAAAATGAACTAATAAAATCAATAAAATACTCGGTAATTGAATAAAAGAATCATAGTAAAAAACTATACATGGACACCTAAAAGACAAGCTATGCAGATTGCCAAAAAAACTGAGAAAAGTTAACGCTGACATTTGCGCATAAAAAATGGCAAAATGATCTTTTACCATATGACTGGAGCATTAAAAATAGCGACGGAACTCCCTCTGCCAATAAGCCAGCTGAGATAAGTTTTAACTGCACTCGTAAAAAACGGCTCTAACGTCAGAGATAAAACAGATATGAGATTCTTTCCTTATTATTTTTTCCACCACAGTTTCGTTTCCAGAATACATACACGAAAAGCTTACATGTGTAAACATAACATGTATGTGTGAAAACACTTTTATATAGATATGACAATGATTATATAAAATATATATATATATATATATATATATATATATATATATATATATATATGTATGTATATATATATATACATAGAGAGAGAGAGAGAGAGGATTGTTGATATACACACACACATTCGAGTATATATATATATATATATATATATATATATATATATATATATATATATATATATATATATATATATATTGTATATGTATATTTATTTCATGTATATATCAACAAAACCTCTCTCTCTCTTTTTGTATATATATATATATAATATATATATATATATATATATATATATATATATATATATATATATATATATATATATATACATATGAAATTTTTATCACACCGTGATTTATATGCAATCATGAAGCTACAAATATCGTTTAATATCCAATTCACGCTACTTCGGGAATATCCCCGATGGGGAATTATCACTGAAGGGGAATTTTTTAAGTGGTAAATGGATCAGTTCCGCCAGGTCTCGATCCCTCGACACAGTACCTTCCAACGACTCCATTCGACGGTCAAACCATTGAGTCATATACATATATATAAATATAATATATATATATATTTATAATATATATATATATATATATATATATAATATATATAAATATATATATATATATATATATATATATAATATATATATATATATATATATATATATATATATTAAACATATAAACAAATATATAATCTTCATATTCATGTTTACATTCCAAGAGTTAAATCCAACATTCTATAAAACATCTTTTAACCCTTTAACTTCCTTTTATACACCATGTGCGATACTTGACAGTCGTGGCTTTACATCAACATAATTTATTCCTAATCGAAATTGCATGAAGCCAGGCTTGCTAGGAGGAGTTATGGTAAACGAAGTGCTATGTCTTAAGTTATTTAATTTTTCTCTCAAGATTGATTATGAATTAAGTTTCAAATGGTCACAACATAAAACCAAATTATATCTCTAAAGCCTTCTCTGGGAGTTTTCTCTGTATGATATTTGCTTTTCAGAATGTTTTTGCAGAAAAAATATTATTCCTTCTCCAGGCTGGTTTTTTTTTTCGCACAAACATTCACGCAAGATTGCAGAAAGATCAATTTCTCATCAGCGTTGCAAGATGCAACAGCTTCTTCGCCCTCTGGTTTTTCCATCGAGGCATCTTTGTTATTCTCCCGCTCCCGCGATCAAAGCCAGCCACCGGAAGCGATAAATTTTCCAAAAGGTAACGTCAAAGGAGGCAGAATTGGAAGCGTGAAAAAAAATAAGAATTTTTTTTCTTCTATACAGGCCAGAAAGTCTGTGACCTGCCATCAATAAATGCCCAAGAAATAAAGAACTTCCAAAAGCCCCTTAGAACTTTTTAAACATGCAGAGAGCAGGAAGTATAGCCAGAGAACTCAACGAATGAAGAAACGGTGCAAAATGTTCGCGCGCGTAAAGGGAAATGGTTGTAAAATGCGGCTGAAGGAGGGGGAATCGCATATGAGCAAAATGCATTGCACATTTATCTGCAACTCTGGCAAAATATATATGAATTATATAAACGCTAAGGAAATTAAAAACAAATCTATAGGAAACTCAATAATAAAAAAAATCGATCTAAAATGTCATGCCCTTTATCTCTCAGTCGAAATAACCAAAAAATGACATAAATTGGAAATAAGTCAAAGTTGCAGACAGGGGCAATTCATAATTAATCAAAAGTAACACTCATATATACCAGCAAAACGTAAAGGAATGTGCCTTTTCTAAGACGCAATTAACAAGGAAACCAAAGGAGAAAACGCTCTGTCAAATTTCGGAAACTGTAAACCTGAATATAAGCATAAAGACAATAATATCAATACCCTATTGCATTTAATAAAAAAAAAACATAAAATGGAGACAGGCGGAAAAGACTTTTAGTAAATAAAGCAAACACAAGAGGTATACAAAGAGAGGGATATAGAGAGACATCAGGTGCTCTGAAAAAAATGAAAAGGAAAAATGAGTGAGCTAAAGGCTTTCTGTAAGAATGAAGGGGAAAAATGCGAACGCATTCTTCACTACCAGCATTTGATAAACTCTTGGGCGAAACGTCTTTTAAAACACGAAATATCGACACATCAAATCATTAATCCTATATCGCTTGAATTATGAAACCATGACAAAAGAAAATATCAAGTGTTTTTATCTTTTTGTTAGCATGGCAAACATTGCACGAATACCATCAATTTTTATGAAAAATGTTTTTTAGAAAAATTAGAGAAACGTTAAGAAATCGTAACGGCCGTCCTTTAAACCTTAGGATACACTTTAAGTGCGCATATCCTTACATACTGCTATAATATTTACTCAAAATGAAAAATACCAAGGCGGTCATGAATACACATTTTTTAGAAAACTGTGATACAAAATCAAGTTAATAACAAAAAACCAACAATTTTCTATCGACATAGGTATGATAAATAGTTGGTCATTGAAGTGTCACTAATCGGTCATGCTGGGATAAACAATCAGACAATATAACTAGTGTCGAATTACAAAATGTTATATTTTCAGCTGTGAAATGAGAGAGAGAGAGAGAGAGAGAGAGAGAGGAGAGAGAGAGAGAGAGAGAGAGAGAGAGAGAGAGAGAGAGAAAGAGAAGTTAAGTATACCTTAGTTTAACCAGACCACTGAGCTGATTAACAGCTCTCCTAGGGCTGGCCCGGAGGATTAGACCTATTTTACGTGGGCTAAGAACCAACTGGTTACCTAGCAACGGGACCTACAGCTTATTGTGGAATCCGAACCACATTATAGTGAGAAATGAATTGCTATCACCAGAAATAAATTCCTCTAATTCTTCATTGGCCGCACGGAGAGTCGAACGCTGGCCCAGCAGGGTACGATATCGACCCCGTCCAATGAGGAACTTATAAGAGAGAGAGAGAGAGAGAGAGAGAGAGAGAGAGAGAGAGAGAGAGAGAGAGAGAGAGAGAGAGAGTTGTGTGTGTTAGGGAAAAAATAGGTATTTCGAGGACAAGAAAGTTTGAAGGAGGTAATCAGAGGAAATAAAGTTACCTGGAACTGCTGAGAGGTAGGCGAAATCGTATAAGATTTCGCAGGTGAATAGAAAATGGAGTAGAGACCTCTTGCAGGGAGACTGGAATATTTAAACAGGGTTGTGTGTAACCATAGTAGTAGTAGTAGTAGTAGTAGTAGTAGATAGTAGTAGTAATAATAATAATAATAATAATAATAATAATAATAATAAGCATTATTATTATTATTATTATTATTATTATTATTATTATTATTATTATTATTTAAAAATTAACACTGCTGAAAATGAAACTATCAAAATATTAATACGTCGACAGCAAATACAGCATTAACAATGGAATCTAAAATATGTGGCATTACAAATGAAGTCACACCACCAAAGAAAAGATGCGCTCTTATATTTAAACCTCTTCTTTCTCTTCCTCCTATCTAAAACAGATCTAAAACATTTCTCCACTCCTCAAGCTTTTATCCTGGAAATTCCCACGCGTTATGTCTTACAACGAACGCGTTGAAACTGGTAAACCTGAAGAACAAAAGACTTCTTTACCATCAGACGAAGACCGTTTTGACAAAGGTTTCTTTCAATGAAAAATACTAAATAATCATGATTTCAGCTTTATGTTACAGGTTAAAGTACTACTTTGATTGCGTAACTTATGGTTCATGCGTTTGCAAACACCGTGGCAAAACCTATTACGGACATCTAAAAGGAGATTCACTTTATTTCAACGCTTTGATCTCAAGGGCTATCACTGCTACTGCAGCTATAACGATAATTACTTATGTCGCTTCAAATCACTTGCTAATAAAGACCACAACACTCATAAACCATCACTAGAGCAAACAAATAATTTAAAAATCATCTTTCACCACATATACAACATAAGAGCAACCCTTCATTCATAAATCATCATTGGAACACATAACTTAAAGAGAAAACACATCATTAGAGAACATATAAAATTTAATGAGCTAACACATCATTGGAACACGCATATAACTTAAAGAGCAAACTCATCATTGGAGCACAGTAAACATTGAGAGTAAACAAATCATTGGAACACATATAAGGCTTTAACAGGAAACACATTATTGGAACACGTATAAAACTTTAAAGAGCAAACACATCACTGAAACACGTATATAACTTGAAGGGCAAACACATCATTGAAGCACATATATAACTTAAAAGTATCTGTTCACTAAGCGAGTCAACACCCAACTCATGTCCATAAGTGCATTACTTTAATTTGAGTGAATCTCCCATCAAAGCTATTTTAGGAATACAAAACATACCTGTCCACTGACGTCATTATACTCCCACCTATGGTCACGAGATTTATAACAAAGCTTAAACTGGATCTATGGCAGTTTTTAGCTTCCCATAACTCCATAGAACGCAAATGCGAAGAATACTGAATTTCATGAATTTTGTACATGTAAATTATATTATACGACAATCTTCTGTTCACAAATATACTCTCCTGAAGGGGATCTTTGCACAAATACTTGTACCGTAAAAGCGGCAGCGGCTATCTAACTTCTTTGTTTCCTAGACTTTTGGTTACGGTTTTCAATGAGAGCACGAAACAAATAGAAATAAAAAAAATTCTTGCTTCAATAATATCAGTAAATGTGACATACACACACACACACACACACACACACACACACACACACACACACACACACACATATATATATATATATATATATATATATATATATATATATATATATATATATATATATATATATATATATATATATATATATTATCCAACCAAGAGTAAATCCCGTTGCTTACCTATTGGTAGCTTGATAGTGACCGCATCAAAATGGCTACTGGCACCGTATATCTGTACATACACAAACGCATTACTCCTCTCTCTCTCTCTCTCTCTCTCTCTCTCTCTCTCTCTCTCTCTCTCTCTCTCTCTCTCTCTCTTTCTCAGATCTACAGTGAAACAAGCATTACCCAAAATAATTTATTTGACAATAATCTAACATAACTGGATTGCAGGAAACAAGACGTGAAATAAAATGGAATACTAATGTTCATCAAATGTTCAAACATATTAAGTTCCACCATATTCAACTAATTATTCTCTTTAAATAATTTCCAGACAATAGGTCAAAATAAGTCAAAGTCCAGTACACTCCCAGTGAGTTCATCTTAACCTCTTCCTCAACGAAACATCTGAAGAAGTCAAATAAAACCCTTGTCAAACAAATGCATAAAAATAAAGATATGGGAATTCCTCCCATGTTACTTATAAAGTACACACAATGTAGAAAATGGTCAGATACAAGTGAGATATATGTTAAATGAAAAGAACAACCTACAGTTTGGGAAATCCAAAATGTTTCCTACCTCCAAACAGCAATGTTCACAATCTTAATCAACAGGTCTTGAACCAAAGAGCCTTCACCGAAGGCTTCTATTAATATTCGGTGTTGAGCTTCGAATGACAATTTGTTTCATAACTAATCCCTTCACACCCTGGTGTTCTGCCCCCCACCCCCCCCCACAAAAAAAATATGGACGAATTTTCCAGAACCTGGACATTTCCGGCGAACAAACTCACAAAGTCTTGTCGCTAGGCAGGGATGTTCTCACGTCTCAAGAATATCTGACGTACCTGACACATACACAGCTTTCCTAATCAGGATGCGAGCCAGACAACAGCTAAGTATCCTCTCAAGGTCCTCCATAATGCATTTAGCCACACTTATTAATAAAAAATCTACTGTGTATTGTTCATAAAAATATCTGTGACCTATGAGCTTTTCATGCATATATATATATATATATATATATATATATATATATATATATATATATATATATATATATATATATATATATATGTATATGTAATATATATATATATATATATATATATATATATATATATACATACATACATATGTAAGAAAAAAAAGATAATAATATCTCTGAGTAATTAAACACAAAGTGCATATATCTGTACATGTATTCATCCATGCAGAACGATGACACAAAAATCAAAACTGATTACGTACAAAAAATGTAAAGTATGGCGATCAAGTGGCTATACTAAATAAGAATAAATTTAAATGAATTTACTTTTAAACATATGGCATTTACATACAAAACTAAAAGCAATGATAAATAAATGACAAATAAATAAATAAATGAATGAACTATTCCACTCTCTGGTCGTATATAAAAGCTAAAAATGTTTCATCAAAGTAGGGAACAAAAATCACCAATCATTATCGGGGAGGCCAAGAGGAAATTACAAAAGTTTTCCTGCAAAACAGAAAAGTTATTCCGATAACAAAAATATGTACAATGACTTACGTCCAATAATTTCGCACAACTATATAACAACCATGGCGCTGGAAAATTATTCAGTGAATTATTCCACATAATAGAATAACTGGACAAACTCATTTCCCCGTTTCATTGCTGAATCGACTGTGGTAAATGAGTGTTTTCAAAAACGCCACACTTACACTCGCACGTGCTTACTGTAACTCAAAGTACATACATGATCACATAAATATAAATTCCTATATGAACAAATACCAAATGCACATATATTAAGAAATGCGCTCAACACAAATTGTCATACATTAAAGCCAAATAGACTCATAACTCATACAGCGACTGTTCCTTTCATTCGACATTTTTAAATATCAGCAATGTCACGGATAGACTGATGTTTTCAGAACGTACATTGAAGAAGGCATAAACATTTATAAGTAAGCCCAAATCACCTTATGAAACACTTGTCTAATTAGAATGTTACAAATAACGGTTCATTATACAAAGAGACTAATGCCAATTCACTTCAACAACTCTAACAGCTAAGACAAAGTCGGTTAGGAAAATCATGACTGTTTCATCTGATTTATGTCTTGGTGCAAAACGGCAAATGACAAATATGTGATACCTACAAGCCCATACCCCCAGATTTTGGTCTCAAATACTTAAGGCTTATGGATACCCGAAAACTAATAAGATTTGCGGTAGGGAAGAGTCAAAGTTAATAAGGAAAAACTAAAAAATGCGCCAAAGTTTCTTCGACGCAATCGAGTTTTCTGTACAGCGTATAATGCTGTATGAAACCCTCAGCCATGAACCATGAAACTCTCAGCCGCGGCCCATGAAACTTTCAGCCCCTGCCCGGTGGTGACCTGTATTGTTGGCACCTATAGAGGTGTCAGACGCACCATTATGGCTAAATTTAGCCTTAAATAGAGTAAAAAAACTACTGAGGCTCGCGGGCTGCAATTTGGTATGTTTGATGATTGGAGGGTGGATGATCAACAAACCAATTTGCAGCCCTCTAGCCTCAGTAGTTTTTAAGATCTGAGGGCTAGCAGAAAAAAGAGCGGACGGAGAGACAAAGCCATCTCAATAGTTTTCTCTTTACAGAAATCTAAAAAGTAAACGTAGTAATGAAATGTGTAAGTATTATTATATATGAATATCTGGTATCAAATTCGCTACCAGCACCAAGTTCCCCTTGTCAAGAAATTGACGGTGATATTGCAAAACAAAATGTCTTATTATGCTTCACTTGATCGTTATCAAGTCTATAGAAATGTCCCTCACAAACTCCTTACACTAAAAATTCGCTTAGGCCCTTCCAGTTTCTATATACTAAACAAGTATCATCTACACACACACATATATATATAGATATGTTATACTATATATATATATATATATATATATATATATATATATATATATATATATATATATATATATATATATATATATATATATATATATATATATATATAAGTATATATGGAATACCTACAACATTCTGAAATACCTATAAAGATAATCATATACAAAGATGACATCTTCATTGCCGCAACTGTGTGATAGGAACCAAAGAGAGACATTACGGCTATAAAATGTGAATTAAAATGTTGTCAGGTTCCTCCGACATTTGATCAGTAATGGCTAGCTCTTGGAGCTAAAGAGAGTAGAGAGTCGGCTCTATGCGGAAAAGAATAAAGCCCGTCGTCCATCTGAGAGAGAGAGAGAGAGAGAGAGAGAGAGATAGAGAGAGAGAGAGAGAGAGAAGGGGAAAGTTCTTAAGATGTCAAGGAGAAAAAGGGAAGATAACAGAACAGAGAAGAAAAGAGTGGAGGGCAGACCCATCTTTGTAGCTGCACGTTCTTAGAAAATGACAATCCTTTTATGACCTACGGCATCTGACATCAAAGAAAGTATACGAGTAAACCTTGAGATAAGAAATATTTGAGAAGGGAAAAATGCTAGACTTGTATTAAAAGAGAGAGAGAGAGAGAGAGAGAGAGAGAGAGAAGAGAGAGAGAGAGAGAGAGAGAGAGAGAGAGAGAGAAGAAGCAGACATGAAAGAAAAAACCAAAACACAAAGAAGAGATGAAACATCAAAAAACTGAGAGAGAGAGGGAGAGAGAGAGAGAGAGAGAGAGAGAGAGAGAGAGAGAGAGAGAGAGAGAGAGAGAGAGAGAGAAAACAAAACACAATGAAGAGATGAAACATAAAAAAACTGAGAGAGAGAGAGAGAGAGAGAGAGAGAGAGAGAGAGAGAGAGAGAGAGAGAGAGCATACGGAATGTGATATAAGAAATCTGAAATTCCATTCCAAGAAATGTTACAAAAAAAAAATTATCTTGTTACACGCTTTTCTTCCACGAGTACATTTAAACACGCAAAAATTATAGCACCGGATCCTTCTTACATTTCTAAATAGTGCCTCGTCTATTCTGCTGAATAAGATCATCATCTCGGCAAATCCCTGTAATCCCCTGGTTCCATTATTCACTTAATTCCAACTATTAGTTTTCATCCTAAGCATTAATAATACTCAGGGGTAATGACACGTCATTGTGGGAAAAGCTGTGAAAGCGTGTTTGAGTGTCAGTCTGGTTATCTAGTATTTCAGTTAAATATACGACATTTTTCTTTTATAACATAATCGAGGCGCATATAAACATATCAGATATCAGAAGGATGAAGAAATGATCACTCTTTCATCTACCTATGTTGCCATGTTATTACGAAGAATTCATAAAATTGCATTCAAGTCTTATATGTTGCCCTGTCTACCTCTGAGTATTTACGACATACTTTTCGCTAATGACGAATGAACTCTCAAAAGTTTTTCGTGACATATCTAATGACGCGATTACTTTTATACTGGTCCGCTAGGTGTGTTAACTTGGTAAAATTTTAGGTTCCACCTTTGCCTAATGGCGAGACTTACTAAGAATTCTTTGGGAATCTTTCAAGAATACCGTTCTTTTTTTACGATTTGTTTGATGAAGAGGTGTATATGTAGTGGGTGAAATATTCGTACAGGGGACAAGACCGGATATTCAGGAAAGAACGCCGTATTTGGGGATGTACAGGTTCCCAAAACGGACATTTATAGGGAGTAAGTGATTTTAAATGTCAAATGTGGCTTGTCTGATGGATATTTATGTGATTTTGACGAGCCTGAAGTTCAGTTCTTTGCAAATAATCTGGTTAGCCAATTACAGATCTCTCTGCTTTTAACACTACTGTGTTACAACAGTCGGAAACCGCAGCTTCAGGGGCAGGTTAGGCAGGCGAAACAAGGGCCTCTCATTAAATTAAATAACCAAAGTGTTAAAATAAACATTGGTTTGGAAAGATTTTTCAGGTTTGGAAGAACCCCAGTCAAGTAGGATATCGTGACGTATTTAGGTTAGGTTAGGTTAGGTTAGGTGAGATCCATCTCTTTTTTTCAAGAATTTTAATTTTCCCCCAACTAAATAAATCCTGGTTTTCTTTTGTGATCCAGTTATCATGAGCCATAGGGAACAGGTATTGGTGTACCGCATTAACTAAGCATCTCAAAGAGAGATGCAAGAATACAAGACAGATTGTTCAGTATCACACCACAAAGTGATGAGAAAAATTTAAATAACTATTAAACCGCATCATAGCGGATGCTAATAATTGAAGTAAGAAAAATTCAGTAAATGCAAAATTAATTCTTTGTCTCAGCCCAAGGATATAAATAAAAACAATTACCGTAAAAATAATTCGAAATATATTAATATGCTGTATCCACAGCAGAAAAAAATGAAGGCAATGTTATATGTTTTACTGTTCACTGGCTGGAATAAATAGCTATAAACTACAGCTCGCTGGAAATGCAGTTTATCGTAGTTTTGCAAATTGCGAAAAAATATGTGCCTACGATACTTTATTTTGGTGTATATTTATTTTTCAACAAAGTATTGATATTTCTTATTTTTCCGGCTAGCTTCAACTCGCCTTTGTGTCCCTTTACTTTTGCATATTCCTTTTTCGATCATACTACGATAAAGTACAGAGAATGGACGATATAATAACATCGACATGAGTATCAAGGTATGAAAAAAAAAAAACTTAACGAAGAACAAAAAAAAAGGGTGTCAGCTAAGATGGGAACGCTGTGGTCGCCGTACGAAGCACCCAAAACAAGGTTGCGTTATTTTAATGACCAATGTTTTAACGTAATTCAGTTTTAGCCGTTGAGTACTTTTATTAATTTATTTGATTTTCCATAGAATTCCCTGACGATGTCATTACGAATCACGAAACGTAGGAAGCAATAAAGGAAGTGTGAATCTCCACAGTATTCCTGCCCTTGACTACAAAATATATATATATATATATATATATATATATATATATATACTATATATATTTATATATAATATATATATACAGTATAGGTCTATGTACTGTATATATATATATGTGTGTGTGTGTGTGTGTGTATAATATATATATATATATATATATATATATATATATATATATATATATATAATATATATATATATATATACTCGTATATATATATATATATATATGTAATTTTATATATACATATACTCATAATATTCATACTATAAGGATAAATGCCACACACAAATGAATCATAAGAGAAGAAAAGCAAAAACAAATTGCTTTTCGCACATTTAATTTTCAAACTGTATTGATCACCGTATTTTGAATATAACTGTTTATATATGAATACAAACGTCTATTCATATATTACCGAAATTAGCGTTACGTAAACAAACTAAATAAATCACGCAAACCCGGAAAACACAATTAATGCAACAAACACATCTCCAATGTATCTTATCTTGGATACAACCCAATTTTCATAATGGATATTTGGAAACCGCATACTTCGACAAAGCACAAAGACAGTCTACCGACCTTTGTCTACAAACATTTCCTCCGACGTTTCTTCTTATTTTTCAGTTGAATATCTATTGAATTAATCAATCAAAAGTGTACTGGGTTATGCAAGAATACCTTTTCTAGGGCATGATACCAAAAAAGAAATAAGAAAGGATGCTAACCCAACTTTAAAAGACAGTTTTTTTTAATAAACATGAACATACCATACTCATAAGTATGTGACCATATAAATGGATATACACTTATTTGATATAAATGCAAACACACACACACACAAACACACACGCACACGCACACACACATTATATATATATATATATATATATGCATATATATATATATATATATATATATATATATATATATAATATATATATATATATATATATATATATATAAAGTACAGAGACAGACATGTGTGAGTGTGAGTGTGAGTGTATATATGTATGTATGCATACATACATACAGACATAAGTACTTAAACAACGATCACCCATTAACATATTTCCCTGACCCATCTTCAAAATCAAAGAGCAAATACGAAAAACATAAGAGAGAGAGAGAGAGAGAGAGAGAGAGAGAGAGAGAGAGAGAGAGAGAGAGAGAGAGAGAGAGAGAGA
Source organism: Macrobrachium rosenbergii (assembly GCA_039081455.1). Lineage (NCBI taxonomy): Eukaryota > Metazoa > Arthropoda > Malacostraca > Decapoda > Palaemonidae > Macrobrachium > Macrobrachium rosenbergii. Next base: position 46,131,311 of record JANJGK010000010.1, on the reverse strand, counting down.
GTGTGTCTTTCATCTCTGATATACCCTTGGTCTATGGCCCTGTCTTTGATGTCCTTCGCCTCTTGGAAATTCCACTGAACAAAGAGGGGAGTCGCTTTTTTTTTTTTTTTGTAAAACCCCTTTTTCTACATGCCAAGTGAAAGGGAGGGGGGAAGCCGTCCTCTCTCGTTTTCCCCTCTCCTTCGGCAGTTAAGCCAGGTAAAGTGTTTATCACCTCTTGGGGGTCTCCGTCGAAAGGATTCGGAACTTTTTAATTAGCGACCAATAAAGACACTCGCTGCCAATTTCCTCGGAGGCGTGGAATGGGAAGGAGGGCGGGGGAAGGGGGGGGGGTGAGGTTTATGTCCAGGGGGATCTAATATGTGGGGAGGGCGGGGGAAGATTATGAGAGAGGGTGGGTAGTCAATAGCCATTTTCTAACGGCGTTCCTTTATTAAGTTATGAGGACTTCGTAGAGCCTGGGGCTGTGATTGGAAATCAGTATTTTGTGTTTATCCGCCTCTGAATGAAAGTATTGTCTATCACTCTGTACAGTAAAGGGGTTCTGCGCCTACATTCATCGGAACAAGTACAGTAAGTACAGACCCCTAGTTATAACAAAAACTGGTACCAATGCAATACTCCTAGTTATAACAAAAACTGGTACCAATGCAGTACTCCTAGTTATAACAAAAACTGGCAGACACAACAGTGACAAATTCAGAATTTAGGACCAAACTGGTGGGGGAGAACGCGGGCAGTCTTAGAAAATACTCTTTAGAGAAAACGTTCCACTTTTAGGTTTGGCTTTGGGGCGAGATCTGATCATCAGATGTTGATCATATAGCCACTAACAGCTCGGTGAATAAATAATATCTTGTCTTAGCCTATATCCCGTTACATGGATAAGACTCACAAACTAAACGAAAAAGACTATATTAAACGATGAACCTATAAACACACATAAACAGGCAGTAAATCTGGCATTTACATTAGGAAGAACAACAACACGTGGCGCTACAATAAACACGCAAAATATGTAATAGATAAACAGACCAAAGAAGAAAGCAGGACTCTGCGATACTTCTACAAACAACGGAGCAGTCCAGAGACAGGCCGGCGAACCCAACGCCACCCCCTGTCTAATTTCGGTCATGTTTATTTTTTATCCAAAATTTTCCTATTAAAGGCCATCGATTGCGCCTCCCTTTCAGCCATGGCGTGCCTTTGTCCGCCATGAACGATGGGTACACGAAACGAACGAAGGTTTATGGGATCTCCTATCTTTACGAGATCTCGTAATGGGAGGGGTATCACACGGAAAATTCCAGCATTTTTAACGTGACTCTTCTACTTGAAATATTGGGCCTACTATTTCCTTTGACCCTCTTACTGTGTATGCGTTCATATATGAGCACGCGCCTTAAAAACAACGCGCATTACGTTGCAGAGCAGAAGTACATCTGTAATACGACACTTTCCTGTTCGGTCATTTATTATGTTGCATATTTCAAAGCTTCTGCTTTTTTGCTCTCTCCAGTAATAATTTATTTCTAAACTTAATTCAGGCCTGTCAATAATACCCCACCCTGCTATGATTGAAAATATTCTGAAAGATTTTCAAAATTACATATCATCTTTCCGACGATCGCGTTATCATCGTTTCTATAAAAGTAAATGCCAATATACAGGTGCGTGTATAAAAATTCACCGTACTGTATTCTTTATGGCCATTATGACTAACACAGAACAAGAAGTCCAGAGATATTCCAGTCTACAACATATCAACATTTCACGTTTTGAAAATCTTTTCTTGACTGAGTGACAAGGCACAAAGGCTCGATGATTTGGTTCGAACAAATCTTTCACCTCATAACCTCCTCTCTCTCTCTCTCTCTCTCTCTCTCTCTCTCTCTCTCTCTCTCTCTCTCTCTCTCTCTCCTGCTTTTTGCACGAAGCTCAATTGTTGTGTTCCTTCCCTTTCATAGCGAAATGGCTTTTTTTCCTCCCCTATTCTCTCTCTCTCTCTCTCTCTCTCTCTCTCTCTCTCTCTCTCTCTCTCTCTCTCTCCATACTAAAGTGCAATGAACGTTATATCTGATGCCACGTTCCATCTGTTGAATCCCAAATCTCGCTCTTACTCGAAACGACATCCTATTCTTTTTCTCCTGCCTCATAATCCCCCGGTTATATAGTGTCAAATCATCATCATCTGTAAACCTGATGTGTCCATAACAATGCACGCAAGAGCTGCCGGTAATGAACTTTATAAGAATTGGATAAGTAAAATTAATGTTTTAGCTTTCTGTAGAAGAAAACTATTGTGCCGGCTTTGTCTGTCCGTCCGCACTTTACTCTGTCCGCACTTTTTTCTGTCCTCACTTTTTCTGTCCGCCCTCAGGTCTGAAAAACTGCTGAGGCTAGAGGGCTGCAAATTGATATGTTGATCATCCACCCTCCAATCATCAAACATACCAAATTGCAGCCCTCTGGCCTCAGTAGTTTTTATTCTATTTAAGGTTAAAATTAGCCATAATCGTGCTTCTGGCAACGATATAAGATAGGCCACCACCGGGCCGTGGTTAAAGATTCATGGGCCGCGGCTCATTCAGCATTATACCAAGACCACCGAAAGATAGATCTATTTTCGGTGGCCTTGATTATACGCTGTACAGAAAACTCGATTGCGCTGAAGAGACTTCGGCGCATTTTTTACTTTTGTTTCTATCTCGAAATTATCCCAAAGAAACGACGAAGTTCTACATGTTCATCAAAGGCCCGTTTCTGACAACTTTGCAGAGGAATGTGATAACGATTGAGATTGATACCAAAACTACTACTGATACCACTAGTGCAATAATAGTGTTATCATCGCTGCCTACAACTATATATAATGACAGGTACGGGAAATTTCATAGGTATGAAAGAATGAAAAAAACATCATATCTGAACAAGATCTTTGCGATGTAACCAAATTATCAGAAAAAAATATAAAACCAGTGTGACCTTGAGTTTGGTCGATTGGCAATGAGTCAAGGTTAAAATGTGTCTGCGATGATGCTCAGCAAACATCCAAAATATGAATACTTATTATGGAAATATAAAGAAACCTATATATGCAAATCTGCTTAAAAAATACAAAAATGGACACTGCAGATGCGTGCCTCACACCCGCATCTTATGGTTGAACGAATTTTGAACCAAATTTAATTTCATACTTTTGAGCAATTATATGCTAATCCATATGGCATCACCAACTATTCTCTGACTATAATGGCGAAAAAGCACGGACAAGATGAAGAGGACAGAAGGAGGAACATCAACAACCTATCACAACATGAACCAATTTACAAAATTACGTATAAAAATTGGTGTAATCTTGAACAAGACCAATGTCCTTGATTCAGCAACAAAACCTGTCTGGTGTGATGCTACTATAACAAAAGAAATTTGAACACAGTACCATGAATAAAATCAATGTTACCTAAAAGGTACAAAATCTGTAAAACATCGGACAAGAACTGCTTAGTAATACTCTCTACAAATTCAAAAGCTAAAAATGAACAAATCCATTTTTTCTGTAAGATAGAATATACCAGATAAAATTATAAAAAAACTAAATCTCAAATTGCACTCTCTCTCTCTCTCTCTCTCTCTCTCTCTCTCTCTCTCTCTCTCTCTCTCTCTCTCTCTCTCTCTCTCTCTCTCTCTCTATTTTCAGCCGCCCGTCTCCCTCCCGTTGCATTTCTCTCACCGGAGTGGTTCCCGACATATACCCCTGCTGCGTCCTTTGCTTTGCCTCCTCCTGCTCGTCCCTTGGAGAGATGTAAGAGTCCTTAAATCCTTTGGTCTTCCCTCACATCAAAGGATAGCAAAATGCCTCTTCCTTCCCTAAAGGTCTTTGAGAGAACCTCCTGCCGTGACAGCTTCGGACAATTCAGCTCGACGACATCTAAAGGATGATGGTCCGAAAGGGCGATCATTTTTGGCTTGAGGCTACTGTGCGCCACCATAAACGCGTGCATGTAGTGCTTGTCTTTATTCGTCGATCTTTAAGTTTTCACACGTAGATATAAAATACATTGTAAAATGTACATGCATAAATACATACGTGCTTGCATGCATCTTACATGCATATATATATGTATATATACTATACATAATTTTTTATATACATAATTTTTTAAATGCACATAAAATATCAGTTTTATTTATTATTCTTTTACATTATTTAAATGTAACACAACTAACGGGCATGAAATCCCAAGAATTCTGCCTTACACTCACATACACAGACACACACAAACACACACACACACAAATTATATATATATATATATATATATATATATATATATATATATATAATATATATGTGTATATATATACATACAAATGCAAACGCCTTTATAACCGTAAATACACACCAGCATGTATGAATACAAACAATGGTGAATAAATCCACCAGTTTTAATCCACACCAACGAGAGTATCCTGAACTTCCTTTCACTAATTACTCCGCAAACAGCCACCTAATTCCCCCTCAGTATGAAGAACAAGCTCTTGATAATATAATACGATTTACCGGGGGAGAAATAAAACGCATTAATCCACCTTCCCTTCAATCCTTCATCCCCCTCTCACCGGCGCCATTCCATCCACAACCCAGAATATAATTCCGAATTCTTTTTAAAAAATGGAAAAAGCACACATCATCATCATCATCATCATCATCATCATCATCATCATCATCATCCTTCGGTGGTTCCATCAAGCATTTTTTTTTCCTTTCTAATTAGTTCATCAAAAACAGGTGTTCGCTTTCTCAGCAGGAAACACACACACAGGACATTGGTGTTTTCATCTCTCTCTCTCTCTCTCTCTCTCTCTCTCTCTCTCTCTCTCTCTCTCTCTCTCTCTCTCTCTCTCTCTCTCTCTCCATTTATCCTTTGTGGTCGTTTTAGCCTCCTTTAATCCTTCCATTATGTTCCTTAATGGTCCTTAATCCCCCAGACCGTAATGGCTCTTCTTATATAGATATATATTTATTTTTCTTTTTCTTGGTTCGTTTCCAACCTGCACCCCTTTAAGATCTCGTCTCTCGTAAAGCATAAGCGGAATTCTCCGTTTCAATTTCTCGTTTTACTGGCATCTTGCACAAAAGGTGCTTTGCATGAAAGCAACGCGGTCGCGTTAACTTTGTAAATATTTATAACCTTCAAATCTTAATTTTTATGTAAATTTTAGGACAACATATTTGTCTTGGGTGTTAGAAAAATTTTCCCTGGTTTGGTTATCTTTGTGCGTGTACGAGAGAGAGAGAGAGAGAGAGAGAGAGAGAGAGAGAGAGAGAGAGAGAGAGAGAGAGTTACAAGGATTAGGATGTCTCAAAGACTTATTAGTCCATCGGAGGAGGCATCATGTGCTCACTTATCTCTAGAAGCAGGTTTTACTGTTCATTCACAGTGTTCTAGTGATTTTGTCTAGCTTTCTTTTAAGCTCTTCCCCATGTTGCTGTTGACAACTTCTGGTGGCAGTCTATTCCATGTGTATCTTGTATGTGAAGAAGTTCCCACAATGAGGTGTGTTGTATCCCTTCAATTCTAGTTTCCATCCATTATTTCTTGTCTGGTTTTCGTTTAATGTGTGAGACAGAGAGGGAGAGAGAGAGAGAGAAAGAGAGAGAGAGAGAGAGACTGAATATCCAAGAAAGAACAGTTAGTAATTTGTATAAGTAATCTAGTGGCCACATTAACTTTACCAAATAAAACTGTCATGGTATCAATGCTTAAATTATCTAATATTCTTGGGTGCAATGCTCAAGGGAATCTTTGGAAAACATTCACTAGTAAGTTTCGAACCAGGGTTGGGGAGGGAAGTACTTCCTGCTATTATCACAACAGTACAACAAAGGAAAGTAGTTTATCTTGCCTGCTACTTTTGATAGATTTTAATAAAGTATTTAAACTCGCATTTCGTTATGATCTTGTAAAAATTTATATTTTAACTTTGCTTTCGTGTAATGACAAATGTGAAATCCAGTTACCAACTTTCCAAGATGTTGTATGATGCAATCCAACATATTTTTTAGGTGTACTTGCGTGAAACCTAATAAATGTTAATAAGAAGTATTTTATCAAATGAGATCTCAAAATAGAATTTCTTCACGACAAGAAAAACGAAAAGCTGGAAGACGAGTAATCCGGATTAATAATAGTGATGTCAGGATATATCTTTAGAATTCTAGAAAACAAACGAAGGTCAAATGATACATGATTACCCAACGACTCTGGAAATGCAACGACTTGCATTTATAAACGGACAATTACGGATGTCTCTCATATCATGGAGTAATACCAGATTCGTGAACCTGTTATTACGGATTACATCCCTGTTATTGCGATGACACATCAGAGAGAGAGAGAGAGAGAGAGAGAGAGAGAGAGAGAGAGAGAGAGAGAGAGAGAGAGAGAGATGGTGGAGGCAGGGTGGGCGAGAGTGCTTCAGTCTTTCCAATTTCCGAAAATCTAAATGTTAGAGAAAAAACTCAATGCCTGATTAGTAACCATGCAATCACAATAACAGTTACAAGTATTTTTTTATAGAATCTAGCTGCACAATGTAGGTCACGGACAATCTTACAGTTGATGATAAGTTTAGCAATATGAAAGAAATGAACTAGAGTAAGGTAAAAAAAAAAAAACGACAAAAATTTACGAAGAAATGAGCTGAGGCGAGAAAAAGAAATGCCGCATTGACCAGGCCCAAAGGTTAACCACTAGATTTGGTCGAAAGAAAATGTTCATCACTGCAGTGATTGACAAGAAAGTTGGCGGTAATTATAATGTAAGACAAAAGAGCAGAGGTAAAGCGAAAGAAAACCTGATTTCGCACTGCTTCAGTAATCTCTTTGCAATAAAGAGAGAATGTTGAGAAACAAAGCTTGCAATTAGCGTGGCAAATACAGCTCCTCCTATACCAGTTTGTTTTGCACAGCTTCATAATCGCAACCTTAGGAGGAGATTTGCAGTAGCTTAACTTTTAATTAGAGATTAAAAAGCGTAATTACCTTTGGCTATATGACACTTGGAAAAACTGAAAATATGAAAAAAAGTGATTTCCAAGTGCTGAGGAGATAATCCCTGGTGTTAGTCAGCACCACGGAAAAAGTTAAACTCATGACTCGACAGTTAAAAAACAAACTTGCAATCCCACATTATTCCGTACCTTATCGTGTGCAAAACCTAATCAGATTGGAGGAAAATTAGAAGAGATGAACCTACAAATCTGTAGGAAGCGAAATCAGACTCACAATTAGAAATTAGAATTCGTTGAAAAATAGCAGTTCTACAAACCAATATCGTTACCTGCAGGCTATTCACAATATTGCTAGTAAGGGTCACATATTGGTCCGTGCAAAGGCAAAAACCGAAGTTAGAACAGACTTTACAATATAGAATGAAATCGAAATAGGGACAGAAGGCGCCTGAGAACTACACACAGGTGGTAGGCAAGAAATGACCGTAACCTGAACACTTTTACTGATAAAACAAAGGACATGTATAACACCAATGAATACGTAATATATGAAATTCAAAAATGTTTCAAAATTTGAATATCGAACACAATGCAATATATGTTGTAACTCTTCAGTATGGTCGATACTATTCCAGTAATATCGTTGTACTAAAAAAATTACGCCAAACTTTAAAAAAATGAAAAATGTAACGATGTCTTAGAAATGATAAGTTTGAAGAAATTTAGGTCCCTGGTTTAATTCCTTTATCACTGCGGCCCTTTTGACCTATACATTGAATCCTGTACTTGGTAGCTGGTAAATCGTGGGTGTCGCAAAAGGCATTTAAGAACACTCTTTGGACCATCTCTTCAAGGGGGAAAGCGAGTATGGTTATATATATATATATATATATATATATATATATATATATATATATATATATATATATATATATATATATATATATACATATATATATATATATATAGACAGATATATGTGTGTGTGTGCGTGAGACAGGGAGAGAGAGATGTGCATTTTTCTTAAAAACCTTCCCACCGGCCACATACATAATCTAGCATGAAATATAGAATTCCAT
>JANJGK010000010.1:46093215-46118215 GCA_039081455.1 Macrobrachium rosenbergii | reverse complement strand
TATTCTCGCTCATTAATTAAACATTTCTCGCTGTCATTCATATGCATATTCTTTTCCAGTTTTTCCTTTTCTTTGGCTTATTCCGTCTTTCGTCTATATTTTTTCCGCACATTTCTTTCTGTTTTTCGTAGCTCCTGCTCGCAACATTATACGCCTGGGCTACATTCATACTCCAGTAATATATCTTGTCCTTTCTGTAATACTTTTCCTCTGTTTCCAACCCTTTACGTTTGCCCTTTGACCTTGGAGATTTCTTTGCTTTTACAGCATTATTCATCCTTCATTCTTTCTCTCGCCTCCCCTACTTTAATTATCTCTCTCCTCGCTGCTGCAGTGTTTATTTTCCGCCCTTATTACCTTCTTAGCATCTACTCTTCGTATTTGCCTTTCTCCGAATTCCCTTTTTATTGTTTTGACTCTTTTTCGTAACCATTTCTTTGTATTTTTCTTCCCCTTCTTACTTTTTACTTTTTTGCCTACATTTATCTTTTTATCTCTTTCTTCCTCTTTTTACTTTCTACTTTTTTTTCATACATTTATCTTCCTATCTCTTTCTTTCCCTTTTTACTTTCTACTTCTTTTTTCTACGTTTATCTTCCGATCTCTTTCTTCCTCTTTTTACTTTTTACTTCTTTTTCCTCCATCAATTTTCCTATCTCTTTCTTCCACTTTTTACTTTTTCCTACATTTATCTTCCTATCTCTTTCATACTCTTTTTACTTCTTTTTCCTACATTTATCTTCATATCTTCTTCTTCCTCTTTTTACTTTCTACTTCTTTTCCCTACCTTTATCTTCCTATCTTTCTTCCTCTTTTTACTTTTTACTTCTTTTTCCTACATTTATCTTCCTACCTCTTACTTTCTCTTTTTACTTTTTACCTCTCTTTCCTACATTTGTCTTCCTATATCTTTCTTCCTCTTTTTACTTCTTTTTCCTACATTTATCTTCCTATCTCTTTCTTCCTCTTTTTACTTTTAACTTCTTTTCCCTACGTTTATCTTTCTATCTCCTTCTTCCTCTTTTTGCTTTTTACTTCTTTTCCCTATATTTATGTCCCTATCCCCTTCTTCCTCTTTTTACTTCTTTTTCCTACATTTATCTTCCTATTTCTTTCTTCCTCTTTTTATGTTTTACTTTTTCCTACATTTATCTTCCAATCTCTTTCTTCCTCTTTTTACTTCTTATTTCTTTTTCTTACATTTATCTTCCTATCTCTTTCTTCCTCTTTTTCCTTTTTACTTCTTTTTCCTACATTTATCTTCCTATTTCTTTCTTCCTCTTTTTACTTTTTACTTCTTTTTCCTACATTTATCTTCCTATCTTTCTTCCTCTTTTTACTTCTTACTTCTTTTTCCTACATTTACCTTCCTATCTCTTTCTTCTTCTTTTTACTTCTTTTTCCTACATTTATGTTCCTTTCTCTTTCTTCCTCTTTTTACATTTTACTTCTTTTTCCTACATTATCTTCCTAATTCCTTCTTCCTCTTTTCAGTTTTTACTACTTTTTCCTACATTCATCTTCCTATATCATTCTTCCTCTTTTTAATTCTTTTTCCTACATTTATCTTCCTATCTCTTTCTTCCTCTTTTTACTTATTTACCTACAATTATCTTCCTCCTTTTTACTCCTTATTTTTTTCTACATTTATCTTCCTATCTCTTTCTTCCTCTTTTTATTTTTTACTTCTTTTCCCTACATTTATCTTCCTATCTCTTTTTTCCTCTGTTTACTTCTTTTTCCAACATTTATCTTCCTATTTCTTTCCTCGTCTTTTTACTTTTTACTTTTTATTCTACATTTAGCTTCCTATCTCTTTCTTCCTCTTTTTACTTCTTACTTTTTCCTACATTTATCTTCCTATCTCTTTCTTCCCCTTTTTACTTTTTTCCTACATTTATCTTCCTATCTCTTTCTTACAATTTTTCTTCTTTTTCCTACATTTATCTTCCTATCTCTTTCTTCCTCTTTTTAGTTTTTCTTCTTTTTCATACATTTAATCTTCCTATCTCTTTTTTCCTCTTTTTACTTTTTACTTCTTTTTCCTACATTTATCTTCCAATCTCTTTCTTCCTGTTTTTACCTATTTTTCCTACATTTATCTTCTTATCTCTTTCTTCCCCTTTCTCTTCATGCCAGAGAATAAGCTACTTTCCATCCTCCGTCTGTTTTCTTTTATTCTTATTTCACTAATCCATCTTCATCCGATCGCTTCCAGGAATGTGCCCTATAATCTGCTTGCTGTCCAGCCAAGGAGGAGGCTCCCCTTTCTTGTGCTTGTTTGCTTGAAATGCTTTTTTACAAACTCTACCCTTTTAAACTACTGTACAATATTCATGATAATGTACTCTTTACGTTACACTGTTTAACAACTTTAAAAGCAGCATTCTCGCTTGCGTATTAATATATTCTGAACTGAACTACCGAAACAGCATGTTGATAAGTGGTCTAAATTGAATCGAACCACCTCAGTTACATCCACGATAGCATGTACGTTAACCAGTGCGTTCTTTATACAACGTTTCAAAGAGCCTCAGCAACATTTCTCCCGCTGGTTGATCTGTATCTTGTTCGAATGAAGACGTGTTAAAATACTGTTACCTGTTATTGTATGAATTTTTGTTGAAGTCAGCAGTCTCTGTATGGCACTGGTAACTTCATCTATTTCCAGTCTTTGGAATTCTGGTGACTTCATCTACAGGCAATCTTTGGAATTCTCTCCGTCCCCCCGTTTTCCCCGATTCTTGAAACCTTCCGTGTTGTTAAATCAATCTGAAGCCTCTTCCGTTTAAAAGACAATTTTGGTTCGTCAGTTTGTAGACGGTTTAGGTTCATATCGGGATAAGGTCTCTTAGAATTTGCCACCAATCAGTACTATAAAACCAATGTCATTAACGATATATGTTCCTTAAAAACCACGAAACACCTATAAACAACCTTTTTAAGAAATTAAATGCTTGCTAAAAATCTAAAGAACAAAATTGCACGTGTAAGGCAAAGCCTTAGCTTAACAAGTACTCTAGTGGTATATAGTGCTTATTCATTCCAGCTTAAATCACTGGATCTTTATCTCTAATATTGCAATAACGTAGTCCTTGCTCTCGCCCGTTTTATGTTGACTTAATGAAATAAAAAAGGTCACTCATATTTAAAATTCCTATCATGTTCCTTTATATTTCAGAAATGGTAAGAACCAAATTTCAATCGCCTATGTCTCAAGCATTTTCGTCTAGGAAAAACTCGGGCGTAAATATCTGACGTGCTTTTTATATCATCTCCATTACGGTAGTCAGTCAAACATTCTACGTGCACATTCGGTTGCCCCCTCCACCCTTAAACTTGCTTAAAAACTCCGACAATGGTAGTTTACAATGTACTTAGTACCGCTACAGATTTTATGAGGCAGTGTCCTATATGGCATGAAAACACCCTTATGTTTTTTCAACAAATAAACATTTATTTCAACGACGGTATAGAAACTCCACTTAACACCCATTACTCTCGCGCTCTGTGACAGCACTTTGGGCCTCAAATCCCCCCCCCCCCTCTCCTCCCACCCTCCCAGCTTCAACACACACACACACACACACGTCTAACTAAGAATTCTAAACCTGAAAGTTTGAGTTTGCGAGAAAATAGTCCCTTCCACGGCAAGAATCAGGAATTTTTTACAGTCATCCCCCTACTTCACGTAATATTATTTACGTAAACAATTACTCACGACATATGAAATCCAACTTAGGTTTCCTTTTTTCCACGGGAGCTTTTCATTAAAATGACATATATTCATATACCTACAGTATCTCTTCCTCCTTCTCTCCCACACAAACCCACACGCAGGATCACATCCTGCGTCTTCCCTACATAATTGGATACTTTATCCCCACCAGGAATATCGCCTTTCCGATTCATGCTCCCACCCGTTGTATTTTTATTATATGGCGGTTTTTTTTTTCTTTCTTTCTCATTAGCGTTGTCTGGAAACTCGTCTTTTAACTGAAAAACGTTTCAGAGAAAATATGCGAGAAAGGGATGGAGAGAAGGATGAAATTGCATATAGCCAAATTCATGAGAGGGAGAGAGAAAAAAAATACGAGAATTAAACATTATTATTCAATAATCAGAATGACAGCTTGCGAGCACAATAACTTACGAAATATAAGCATTGTAATTTAACTCATGGTACCGGGCTCTCATTGGATGCACAGTTCCTATATTCTATATATTTATATATTTATATATATATATATATATATATATATATATATATATATATATATATATATATATGTATATATATATATATATAATGTGTATGTATACAGTATATATAATGTATATAGTCATATATATATATATATATATATATATATATATATATATATATATATGTGTGTGTGTGTGTGTGTGTGTGTGTGTGTGTGTGTTTTAGTGAATTTAATACAACCAAAAACAATTCACTTAAAAAAACCCTGACACACGCAATCTGTAAATTAATGTGAAATCCAACCTAATACTGAGGCACTTGTTTTGCAATAGCATTCTACTTAGAAGTGGTTCGTTGCTTCAGTACATGAAACAATAATCCTAATGGGGTATTAATGATTGGGAGAGAATTTAGCATTAGTAATATTTTGGAAAATTTTTCGTATGCCAACAGCAGGAACCACTCTCAGTTTTATTTATCATTTACAAATATTATCTTCCTCAAAATCTCAGTTCTCACTTCTCTTTGTTGTTAATTATTCTTAAAATAACAATAATAAGCAACAGTAAAATATGCATTAACAGAGAGAGAGAGAGAGAGAGAGAGAGAGAGAGAGAGAGAGAGAGAGAGAGAGAGAGAGAGAGAGAGAGAATCTTACAAGACAAACCCTCTCCCACATCTTGCCCGTCACACAAGAGATAGTGAAACGTGGCGTTACTTAACCGTAGATTATGCCCTCGTCTAGTGATCGAGAGATTACCAAATGATCGGTTGCACCTTGGAGAGAAAACTTATATACCTGAACAAGGAAATGAGAGAGAGAGAGAGAGAGAGAGAGAGAGAGAGAGAGAGAGAGAGAGAGAGAGAGAGAGGAGCCGCTACATCCATTAGCATAATCGGTCTCCCTTTCTTTTGCACGTCTTTATCCTTGCCGCTACCAGCACCACCCCGGGTACCCCTACGGAAGCCATCCTCTCTGCACCCTGAAGCTCTCGAATAATAATCCTCTAAGAAAGGAAGATTTCTTTTACGCGATGCTCTCTGAATAATAGACTCTCTTCGCGTAAGAGCTCTTAAAAGCTTATGTATATTTTTTATGACGAATTACTCCCCTCTCCCTCCCTCACCCCCTCCCTTTCATCTACGGGTTTAACTGGCCTTACAATACACAGGAATCTTGTTCAAAGGCTTTTATACTTACCTTTGTCGTTGACACTGTCTTATCAAACGCCCAAGATTAAAAGTGCAAAAGGTCAAATGTACAATAAGCAGGGAATAGCAACGGTAGTGCAAAAAGATGTTGTGTTACACGTTGCAAATAATATCCGACTAACATTAAGGTACAGGAAACAACAAATAACGATCTTAGTAATCAGTAATAATACAGTTTATAATAATCAACATTCGCAGTATGTTTTAAAATTTTCCTGCGGACAAGTTTAAAGTGTAAGAAAACAAAGACAGAAGAGGATGGATCTCCAATAATTATAAAAAAATGGCCAATTTGCGATGTTAACAGAACCTTAAAGAAAACTAAGAAATAATATACCAAGATCAACAAAAATGGTACTAAAATTCTACCAATTTTTCGTACAAAAAAATCAACTTTAATAACCGTCCTGGCTTTGGGGGGGGGAGGATAACCACACGTACTGATATTAATATATGTATCGATATTACTGAATTTTAACATTAAAGCACCTGCTAAAACCAGAATAAACAATACTCTGATAGGTGACTCCCAGTGAGAGCCAGATTTTCATAGCGCATAACTTCCTGTTATAATAACTATTATAGAACTCGCAATAGAAGTTAGGGGAAAAATTAATAGCGTAGTGAACATGGGGACTGCTCAGTGAGTTTCTGGACCCAAGTGATTCCCAAGGCCAGATGAAATAATAGGGTTATGCGTAGCGTTAACACCTCGCCTTGCTAAATACCAGGCGTTGTTCAAAGCTTCCAACAACAACTCTTCGTCTTGTGCAAACGAAAATGGGTCACATTGATGCCTGAATACCTAGTCAACTACAGGAAAACAAATGGAGAGATATGGATAAGGGGGTGGGGTCTAGCCTCAACTTGAAACAATTAACTCTCTCTCAGACAGGAGGTTTTAGACGAAGCACGGAAAGACACAAAAAATGCGTCCGTTCCAACAATTCTTCGTCTTGTGCAAGTGGAAATGAGTCACAATGATGCCCAAATGCCTAATAAAAAAAAATGTTGGTTGATACTGAGGGACAAACAAATGAAAAGATAGGAGAAGGGGAGGGAGTCTAGTCTCAACTGAAACAATAAACTCCCTCTTAAACAGGAGTTTATGAAAAAAAAAATCCGAAAGACACAACTGCTTCTTGCTTTAGCCATAGTGAGTTAACTGGGTCGGAACACAACAGATATTTCTTTCAGAACGAAGTAAATTGGTAATTAAGAGTCCCTTTGAAAGCGTAAAACTTAAACACCATGTCTTACGTTGTTGTTTTTGCATGCAAATACACTGGTGTTTGCTGATTCAACTTCATTCGTGTGTCACTTTTTTCGCTCCGTCTGCTCTGTTAGTTTATACAAGGCACCCTGTCTTGTGGAAGTTTCCTTTGATGGTCAATGTCATTTTGAATGTTTCAAAATATTACACAAAAGATTTTTTTTTATTCAAAATCTACAGACTTTACGAGATCGTTATTGATTATCCTTTAGTTCAAGACTCTTAGATACTTTTTTTTTATTGATTTTATTCGCATTATTCTTATAGAAGGATTTGTGATGGGGATTACTTTCCGATACGAGGATAAGCGGGCAGGGCCGGTCATACGAGAGACTAAACCTAGGCACCTGCTGTGTGCAACAATCGGTCACAATGAGGCTCAATGGCCAATACACGAAATACAGTTAAAAATTCCATGGATATAATATTTCAGTCTCACCGTGTTCTTGCGGTCATGCACACTATTACATCTGGACCAAAACGGAGTCCTGTCTTCTACCTTTGCCGTGAAGAGGCAAAGGGTGGTCTTACAAAGTTTAGGTGTAAGGTTCCGTTTTGGCTGATGCAGATGACTTTCATCCCTCTACTGACAGGCTTTGTAAAATAACCAGCTTCAGTCTAGCTCACAATCAATCGTCCTTAAAGTGGTAGGTCTAACACGTGCTGAAGCCCACAGCGTTCAAGAGAAAAATGTATGGTGAATATATTTCTATCAATATTTTTTTCACCGCCATGCGCCCTTTTGGTAGGGGTGGCTAATGATGGTGTTATCCTTCCGGTTCTCAGGAAGCGTACCCTGATTCACCCTGATTGCGACCTGATGGTGGGGCGAGAAATATCTAGCTAGTAAAAAAAAATGTTTTTTTAATGAAACAATTAACCTATCTGTTACCGGAGTCAAATATGTCACATATGTTAAAAATGATTAAAAATAGTCCAACATAGCTAGAAATAAAACCAAACGCGTACTCATATAGAATTTTAAACCGTACTGAAAATGCGAGATATAGCAAAAAAAATTGGTTTCTAACATGATGCTAACACTTTTACATTAACAAAATGAGATACTGTTTCACAGCTATCGTATTTCTGAAGCGACAGTATAATGAAATATTCGCAATATCAGGTATCATATAAGTTAATAAAAAGATGAAATAATACTTCTCTCTTGTCGGTCATATTTAATGCTAACAGTTCACACAGGCTGAAATACCTGTCTCTTCATGACGAAATGAAATAGAGAGGTAAAATGAAACTATCAAACTAGGACACTCCCAAGTACTAGATGATCTATTTGACAGTGACAGTATGAACATAACATTATCTTTGTCATGTTTATCTTTAAAACCAACCAGGTAAGGTGAAAAAACTTAATGTTGACGAACTATAACAATTAGGAAACAAAATAGCAATAACAGCGTGAAATGACGGATGTTGCTACCCGAGAGAGAGAGAGAGAGAGAGAGAGAGAGAGAGAGAGAGAGAGAGAGAGAGAGAGAGAGAGAGAGAGAGGCAAGATTCAATTCTCAAATTTATTATTCTCAACACATTTCCACAGATTATCCACGGGAATTGCGCATTCGAGCGTCAATCCCGTTAGATCGTCTCTAAAGCCCATTCACTCTTAAAATATCGAACTTATCCATTATTGTTTATGAAGTTTCCATCTCTCCCTCTTTCTCTCTCCTCGTAAGAGAGAACGAGATGTGCATTATTTTGACCATCTGTTTGCCGGCCATAAAGACGTATCCCGGATAAACTATTCATCAATTAGTTACTGGATAATAACCCTTATGTAAAGCGGGCCACAGTCCGCCCCGACTGCCATTAACATCAATTTTGCATCTACCATTATTCCCTCTTTCTCTTATTCCCTCTCATCATAAATTAGATAAAATTTCATAAATGTCTGACAAAAATGTATGAAATGAATAACCGTTTCAAAGAGTTCGGGACATAAAACGGAGTTTTATAGCGATGTAATGCATATTACCTGTTGCGTAAAATTCTCTGCCTCTCTACGTGAGGGCTACAACACGCTCACACACTATGATTCTATAGAGCAGACAAAACATCGGGTTACATACACAGTGACGGATATCTGAATTGATTTCCCGACAAATGTAACATAGAAAGGACACACCTAAAAATCAACATTCAAACTGAGTGCATCACTACAGTCAGATGGAAGAAATAGGGTTAAGCATAATTCAAGTAGTTAAATAATTACTTTTGTTTCTAGTACACAGATGAAAGAAATATACAATTTAATATAAACTATAAGTCATATAACACAAAGATGAAACAAAACGTGTGTTCTGCATACACAGAAAAGATCCACAAATGATAATAAACAAAATGAAATCTAGTTAATGTTTAAAATAAAAACATACATACACCTAGACAAGAAGTAATATACAGTACTTCAGACGTGATTATGTTTCAACCGTAAGCATTAAAATTAGCATATAAATAATATAAAAAGAGAAAAAATATACACATTAACAAGCAAGTAAGCACCAACGAAGTGATAAACCCTTATGCGTGTATTTGCACTTTCCCATAAATACCAACTTACCAACTCTCGATCACCAGTATCAATATACACCTCATAACATTATGGCCTACTGGAAAAAATCCTACAAAATGCAATGAATATTCCATCGCACCTTAGATCACAATATCTTGACAGTTATTCCAGATAATGCCGCGCATTCTCACACATATAATCTAATTAACATTTAATGCACATTGCTGTTAATGAATGAGCTTTAAATCATATCAAACAAATACGGCTTACCTGAAAGAATCTCAGCGTTCGAAGCCAGAGAAAAATGTGAAAACATAGCGTTGAGGGCTAACAATTAAATAAAAAAAAAAGTAATTATGGAAATATTACACGCACGAGAAGCCTAAAGCAGCAATTAAATACGAACAATGTTAATATGGTAACGTTAAGGATTCCACGGTTATATTTATCTTGATTAACTTGTAAACTTGACATTTAAACTTCACGTCCATGCAAAAAATAAATGTAAATAAATAAATACATCAAATCCATGATATTACGAAAATACAAACCGTTTTTAAAATTAAAATCTCACGCAACGCTGTCATTGAGAGCATAACAAAACATATCCTCGTAACAGTATTCATATTTAAACTATACGAGTAAAGCCAAACGACCCCAATGATGAAATTTCGGCTGAACGGAAAATGACCTTGCAACAAAGAAAGCTAAATTCCTTACACAATGAAAGTGCAGCTGTAAACCATATGTTATCAGAGATTTACTTCACTTTTATGTGACAAGTCCATTAATGGCACAACACACTGTACTAATAAATTTCTTAACTGGATCTTGCATGCATATCTACTGGATACAGTATGGAAGATACAACACCACACAACTCTAAATCAATCACGTCCATCTAATCAATTTCTACAGTCTTATAATTCACTCTAAACTTTATTCATATTTACTAAAATTCATAATCCCTTTAAAACTATGGACATGTCGAAATATAAAAAAAAAATGATCGAGATATGACTGAAACGTTTGTGAAAAAATTACCTAACATAGGTGACAAAATTTAAGGACTAGCCACCATACAAATCAGATTCGTTATAAAAAGGATTATAATATTCCTAAAGACGACAATCATCGCAAAAGATAAACATTTGGATTTTGTTTCCAAATTATTGTTTTTCTTTTACACACATACTGTATGAAACAACATTAAGATGAAAAAAATTTCAATTTCCTGTTACCTGTCATTACTTCCCACTTTAATGCAGAAAAATTATCAAAATGCAATTTTTTGGCAAATCAGTTTTATACTTGGTTTTTATCTATGTGAAAATGACAACTGTCACTTAGGCTATTAATATGAATATGAAACATCTATTCGATTATTTCAAAAGCTACCAAAAGAAATCCAGGAGGTAAAAACAAAACTAACTCAAATTCTGAAAGCAAAACGAAATGAAGCATAAAAGATGAAGTGCGTGGACAATGCATTTGAAGCCTCACCTTCATTTCGAAGACTGAAAACAATGAGGGCGAACATTAACCTCCGCACAAACTTGACATAGGAAGACTGAGCCGGACGCTTTTCGTGGCCTGGCTCTTTCGGACGAGTTGCCCATGGCACACGTGCAATGCCTGCTGCACGTGCAGCAGCGAGAGGAAGGATACGTGCAAACCCTGTCGCCGGCATTGCTAGGAAGCGTGGACCGTAAGTGGCTCGCACGGGAGCTCCCGAGCTGTCACGTGCTCCAGCTGACAATACACGTCCGAAACTGTTCCTGGCAACACGTGGTAAAGGAGGCCTCGTAACTGTTCCAGTCGGTGGCCTTGGCTTCGATGACGGGCTCAACTTCGATGTTTTCATCGTTTCAGAAATCATCAATATTTCGTTTCATTTCTGCCATAAGCGATTACGTCGCTCAAAGAAACTGTCAGTGATCATGGCTTTGAGGGGAACGAAGTTTCTGTTCTTTTTGCTAAAGTTTCATAAAACACCTTTGCTTTAAGTATTCTCGGAATTTTCAGTGTTCTTTGGATTAATAAAGTAAGGTCTCTGACAAACTTCTAACTAATAAGCAAATTGTCACAGAAAGTTCTCAAACAAGTCAAGTACGAGTAGCAAAACTTTACCAACGAAAAAGTACCAAGTAAAACCTTTGACAAAATTCACAATGACCACTTGCGTGAAAAAAAAAAGTTTCGATGAGCAAAAAAAGTTACTCCAGTTTTAAAGAATTTTTAATTTCACTTTCATTCCCTAAGGTTTTTGAAAATTCACGAAGTACAATTCGAAATCACCCAAGAGGCTTTCACTCACTAAGTTCAAGCAACTAGAGCAGGGACCCAGACGTGCTCGCCAGATGAGGGTCCGCGAGCAACTACTTGGCACATCCTCTCTCGTCGGTGGCTAGGCGCGCACTGACCTCTCTTTCTCTCTGTCCCTTTCACTCTCTCTCTCTCTCTCTCTCTCTCTCTCTCTCTCTCTCTCTCTCTCTCTCTCATCCAGACGACCCTACCCAAGACAGCGGCCGAACAGTCACTCAGTGAGCCCAAGATGTCTTATTGATTCTAATCTCAGCCTATCAGACTGAGGGGGGAAAAATCAGTTACCGTGACACGATTCCCGGCTGTTTTTCAACTTGCATCAGCTATTCGGACTAATGAGAAATGTGAGGATGCTACGTGAAAAAGTAGCCGGTGGGGGAAATCTCATCTGATCGTATTAAGGAGACGAGAGGTTATTTTTTTTTTTATTAATCGGTTATAAGAAGGAAGAAGGTATATGATCAGACGTCCTTAATATTTTCGTTGAAAACATATGTTGATATACTTAAAGAATATTGATGAACTATCAAAACTTTTATTCTCGTCTTTTTTTAAGTCCTAAAGAATCCAAATATATCTGTCATCAGTAAAAACTTTAGAACTTTACTAAATATGCGTTTAGTTTCATTCACAATAAGCACAAGGATCAATATGTTGGCATCAAAATTATTACACAGATGAAAATTAATATATGCATATATTTTTATTATTAAACATGAACATATATACTGTATACATATATGTATGTATTTCATCCTACACCACAATGGTCCCGTGGCATATAATATAAGAAGCGTTCTATCCTTTCCTTTTTCCTGCGAGCGCGCTTTATATATATATATATATATATATATATATATATATATATATATATATATATATATATATATATATATATATATATATATATATATATATAACACACACACACATATATATATATATATAGTTGTTGTAATGTATTCTACATCCCATATAACTACATCTCACCTCACACTGAAGTAGTCGGGGTACTGGTTCTGTTCTATAAATCTTCTGAAGCTGACCAATAAATTCTATTTGATGTGTAAGTTTTGCATGCTATACAGTCAAAAGACAAACGTGTACACTCCTACATACATACACACATACATACATACATAAGACAGACATGTATGTATGTATATATGTATGCATGTATATACGAAAAAATCATGTTAGAAAAGTGGATTCTTTATAATACAACATTTTTAAAGGGAATGAAAATTAAAACGTAGCTGTAGTGATAACTCAAATGATGAACACTTTTAGTTGAAGATGTAAAGTTGTACACATGGTTAATAGGATATTTAACTACTACTATTGTTACAGTGACTTGGTATACTATGTTAATAATAATAATAATAATAATAATAATAATAATAATAATAATAATAATAATAATAATGAATGTATAAAGTAGCAAAAATGGCTAATGGTAGATTTAACTACGACTACTACTGTAATTACGGGGTACACTGTTAATAATAATAATAATAATAATAATAATAATAATAATAATAATAATAATAATAATAATAATAATAATAATAATGACTGTATAAAGTGGTAAAAATGGTTAATGGTAGATTTACCTACAACTAATACAGAAATTACTAAGTACACCGTTTAATAATAATAATAATAATAATAATAATAATAATAATAATAATAATAATAATAATAATAATATGGTAGTGTTAGTAAGTGGTACATTCAACTACTCTAATAATAATACTACTTATCATAAATGACTGTCTCGTTATGAAGAAACACCCATAAACAGATTCCCTTCAAAATGATTGCACAATACTCATGCAAATTTACATTACGAACACTATCCTAAACCATTTTTAAATCTGAACCTATCTTAAGAACTCCTGACATGCGTTAGTTCACCCGGAAGAGTATATACAAATTCATTTCATTCATTTAAAAGCAAGTTACCTAGAATACAATTCTGACATCAATTACTCAATCGTTACTTGCCACCCAATATTCCCCTTACCTGAAGAATGTATGATCAACTAACACTATCATCCCACGTGACTTTACCCATAATTCTTCATAGTAAAAGAAAACGGATGGTTTAGTAAATTTAATTCAATGCCAAGATCAAATTCCATTAATAATCATTTTTTTCATTTGAGCAAAATTGTGGAAATTATGAAAGTCAACATTATTTCATACGAGTTATGTTCCCTTTTCGTTTCTTACCTGACAACATCTTTTGTCACATAAAAATTACTTTCTAAGGTTAAGGTAGTTCGACTTCGTGTCAATAAAGTAAGCAGAGAATTATAAAACAGAAACAAGTAAAAGAAACGATATAAGTGATGGAAATTAAAATAACCTGGGTAAATTTCATGGGAGAATTTAAGTGTAAAACAAAACACGACACAAAGATGGAAAATACTCGGATAAAAATATGCATGAGATGTGATGAAAAAAAAATGAGCCGTGTTTACGCAGTGAGGAATACTGAACACGAGATCACACAAATTCAATTATAAGGAAAATGCTCAGCGAATGAGACACCAGTTAAGCGACCAAACTGCACTGAGATTATTACATGGTGCAAGAGAATATTAAGAGAAAGAACTTGACTTACCCACTTTGCCGTAACATTATCATTTTATAAAAGAAAAAAAACCACTTTGCCGTAACACTATCATTTTATAAAAGAAAAAATAAATAAATTATATAAATTATGATGGCCACTGAACCACAACTTGAAACCACATGTTCCTAAGATCATGCTCTGACGACTGGTTTCAAGACTGTAATGGAATCTTAAAAAAAAAAAAAAAAAAAATTGAGCTTCAGAAAGCGTTGTGGTAAAAGTGGAAGTTTTAGTTTGCAACTACAGAAGACGGCAAATGCTAATTCACCAAGGGAAGAATGAGAACAAAAATAAACACCTAAAACAAAAATGAGACAAATATCATTACTTTTAAACCTGAGTTTTAAAAAATGACGGAAGCTATTCCAATAAAATTTATCATTATTATTATGAGCTTGAGAATGAATTGTGGATAATAGCTGAGCGAGCATAAGTTACGGTGAAAGTGGATGTAAACCCGATGTAAGAACATGAATGACGTTGCAGATGATTAATTCAAATTAGTTAATAAGCAACGAAGACTTTCTAACGGGATTTAAATTAGACCACGACGCATGAACAGATAAGGTACATTAAATCGTAAAATAAATATATAATGACCTTTACCTCCGCCCCTGCAACCACCCCCAAAATTAATCTCTTCTTTCATCCTTCCACAAAAATAGGACATGAAGGAGAAAAAGACAAACCTTCATCTTTTCCATTTCAGAATTGCACTGACGACGAAATCCGTGTAATCGGCTTAAAAGTCCAATCACAGAAGGTCGCGTTTCTATCAGGAGGAAAAAGAAAAAAACGACTGTAATTGGCCACGATCTCGCCCAAGACGATTCCGTGTGTAAACAGAAGAGGGAAACGTTCTCTTTGTTTATCGATGGGATCTTCACCAAGTTTGTATGCGCTATAAAAATAACCCAGGACTTTCCAATACTGTCTGGCAATAGTTCTTGGTTCGGCAACGAGAGAACCCATCTTGGTTCTGTTTCTACCCTACTCATAACGAACACAAACTCTTGTTAGTTCCTCACTGAAGTAAGCAGTACAAAAAACTATTGTACATAAATTTAATAGTTACTTGTATCTCCATAAAAACGGATTTAAAATTACGTAAAATATACAAGGCAAAGTTTAAAAAATTAGAACAACATTTAATTAAAACAAAGGCCAAAATAACGTATACCTACTATAATTTACCGCAATAAATAGTGGTTATTCAAATATAAAAAAACGGTGAAAATGGGAAATCAGTGAAATATAATTAAACTGATAAAAATATAAAATGACAGTCATTACGTCTAACATCATGACGATTTGATAAGAAAGAAAATAAAAAATGCTTAATCTAAATACTGTAGGACACGCTTCCAGTAATAAATACAAAATGCTTTAAGCTAATGCTGTGAAATACCCTCAGCAATAAATCATGCTTCTTGTACTCACTTTGATACACGCTTTATGTAGTCACAACGAAATCTGAAAATCTGAAAACCGAAAATTCTTTTTATAAACAGAGATCTATGGAATGGAGCCATGCAAGATTTATAACACAATTATCCTTTATGCCAAAGGGGATAGGAAATATAGTGGCCATAAAACATAATAACGGTCAACATGACAAAGATTACAGACACATTTTCCACTGTATGGGAGAAATATCAAGGCAATAACTGACTTTTACCAAACAAAATATTAACTGACATTATACTTACATGTAAATATGAACGTTTTAAAACGTAAGATAACATGCTATCTGTTATTATACTCACATGTAAATAAGAATGTTTTAAATAGTAAAGTCACATACTAACCGTCAATATACTTACATATAAATAAGAATGTTTTCAAAAGTAAGATAACACAATAATTGTTATTATACTTACATGTAAATACGAATGTTTTAAATTAAAAAGTAATATAACATTATAACTGTTATTATGTTTAACATGTAAATAAGAATGTTTTAAAAAGTAAGATCACATACTAACTCTTAATATACTTACATATAAATAAGAATGTTTTCAAAAGTAACTCACATACTAACTGTTAATATACTACATATAAATAGGAATGTTTTCAAAAGTAAGATCACATACTAAATGTTATTATACTTTACATGTAAATAAGAATGTTTTAAAAGTAAGATAACATACAAACTGTTAATATACTTACATATAAATAAGAATTTTTCGAAAGTGAGATAACATAACAACTGTTATTCTACTTTACATGTAAATAAGAGTCTTTTCAAAAGTAAGATCACATAACTGTCATTATGCTGACATGCATGTAAGAATGTTTTCAAAAGTAAGCTAACATAATAACCGTTTTTATACTTACACGTAAATAAGAATGTTTTAAAGAGTATAAGATAACTTAAGTCTCTATAAAGGATCATTCAAAAAAGATCCTTTACAGGAGCAATAGGATCTTCGCGTTAAAGATCGAACAGAGCCAGTTACTCGGCTGAGTGGCGGGACCGCCAGTCACCCGCTATCATGACTTTTACAGCCAGTCATTCTCTATGCAATAAAAGAAATAGAGAAAGGTCTACCATAAAGAGTGTATACGGGAAATGAAAAGGCCAATAGCATGACATTAAAAGAGACAATAATCTATATAAGCCATGACATTCCTTCTGATTTTTTAGTCGTCTATCTTGGTGTGCTGACTTATGAAAGGAATCTTTAAAAGGAGTCTTTTTAACCCGATCAGTCATCTTACGAAAACGAAGCAAGGAAAATACATGGCCAATAATAATGTAAAGCATAAAATGGCATGAAAAGGGAAGAAAATGAAGTCTTACCGGAAGACAAAAATCACATCTTTAATTAATCTCATGGTCATGTAATTTTCCCCTCTTGGATACATTTAACCAGATTCATTTGAACAGTACAAGAAAATTAAATATGAAAAAGAAAGGAAAATCTGAAAGGACGGAAATTACGTCCATATTTCCCCTCTTGGAAATCCTTAACGATAAATATCTCACGAAAAAATATGGAAAAAATAAGATGAGGGAATTTGGAAGTGGAAAAATCACATCCATAATCAATTTCCTTCGTAATTTTTATCCTAGAGGCGTGTTACGAAATATTAACGAAAGTATATTAAAGTAAAAAAAAAGTAAAAAAAAAAAAAACTAAGACTTATGGAAAGACAGGTAATATCTCCTTAACCAATCCCGCAGTCTTGTAAATTCCCCTCTGGGATACATTCAGCGAGATACATTTACCGGAAGTGTATGGAAATGAAATGATAAATAAAATACGGACAAAACAGGGGATTCACGGAATCCCAAAGGTCTTTTCGACAATCAATCTCGTAATTTCCCCTCTCGGACACGCTTAGCGAGCGATTTCTCGACCTGCTTATATGAATACAAAGGAAATCATTTATCTGGTCCGGGACAGGCATCCTTCCTTCACGGTTCGATTCTCCGTTTCATAAATTACGCTACAGGAAATTAATGAGAGCAGGGACGAAACGTTGCTGTTGTGCGTCTTTCACGCCTCAAACGTTTCAGCGCATCAAACGTTTATTGGCAATTAGACAAATAAAAAAAAAAGTTATCAAACGCTCCAGGGGAAACTCTCATACATGAAAGTAAAGGTCACCGGATATACTGCATGACCACTCGTTGACGTCCAGATATGGCGTGGATACCCCGTAAGAAGAACATTCAAATTATCATCGTTTTTCTGTAATTTCAGGTTGGATGTATCTAATAAATTATACCCACGCATCATCCAACCTTTGAGTTTAGAGATAGAACTAGATTAATCAAATCTCTTGGATAAAAAGTGTGTATATATATGTGTGTGTGTGTGTGTGTGTGTGTCAGTGTGTGTGTGTGTCTCTCTCTCTCTCTCTCTCTCTCTCTCTCTCTCTCTCTCTCTCTCTCTCTCTCTCTCTCTCTCTCTCTCTCTCTATATATATATATATATATATATATATATATATATATATATATATATATATATATATATATATATATATATATATATATATATATATATATATATATATATATATATATATATATATATATATATATATTATATATATATATATATATATTTTTTTTTACCTTAATCAACTTGTGAAATACGAAATTCATTAGATTCTACACAAATTTGCTTTATTATTTACCCAATTTCAAATTGACGCCATGAAAACATTCATCGTCGATTTTAAATAGTAAAAAAAAAATTTTGCCACCAAATAAATTTCAAAATAGATATTCCAAGCGCCTAGTCGATATATCTCTCATTTTTAGCAAATATTGCAAATTTATGAGAATTCTTCATAATTATCCCTACAGACGAATTGGATACTTTTCCGCCTTTCATCTCATGAAAATTCAAAAAAACTTTCGCTTGTAATCGGATGATTAATTTCGACAGAATAGAATAAAAAGCTTTATTTTTGCGATGTAAATCGACTTAATCCTAGTCAATCTGATCAGTGTTCCTTTTTTCCCCACTCAAATACCCGAGAACTTATATTCATGAATTTCTGATCCGCTGATGAACCTTCATGAATTAATCTAAAAAAAAAGAGCAGAAAGGTCAAAGCATCAAGACAAAAAAATGCGCAAAATTATCGAGAGAATATAGCGCATTAGTTTTGTGGCAACAGCAAATATATATCTCAGCTCTCCTCATTTATGTCGACGAGAGCGTTGGGACCACTATTTATGTCACAGGCTTCATCTGAAGAGCTTTACGAAAGGTGATGACCGTACAACCATTTTCCTCACACTCTGATCTGTCCTAAGCTTGTATACCAGTCATTCGCTATTTTGAGTTAAACGGTATTCTCAGGTACTTGTAAATGGTATTCTCAGGCACAGTGATCATTTCAGATATCTTGGAAGTGTGGGAGTTGCTTTTAATTTATCAATTACTCATTCTTATTTCTGAACAATTCATTAATTAAATTCTCAAGACTGGATAGTGTATTTCGTGGAACCCTGGTAGTCACCTTAATCAAAAAAGTAGTGGTAGTGGTTGGCAAAACACTAGTAATAGCCTGTTAACATCACAACCAAATGGAGAAGCACTCTACAGCAAAAAGACAAAATAATCTCAAAAACAATACTATAAAAGATTATTATTGTAATCATTATTACTCAAAATGTCAATCCCCAAATGAAGCATGCTTTGAAAAACTTGCAAATAACGCTTACATAGAAGATATATTATAAAATAGAGAAAAGAATTTAAAATTGAAGACAGTTACTAAACATCTAATTATTTACAAAAAAAAACAGCAATTAATTCCACAAAAACTAAGGCAATGATTCACGAAGATGCAAAACACCTCTTAAATATACTAGTACCAGCATCAGTAACACTGCCAACATCATCCCACTGTTAACACTTAAAGGAATGAAAGACATCTAGTGACGGGTAGTGTGACAATGTGAAATCTCTACCTGATGGGGATGATGATACTCTGCAAAGCGAGTAATAAGATCAATTTTTTTTAAGCTGACGTAGTACATCCGCAGGTGATGTTATAGAACGTAATCGTAATTAGCGGAATGGAGACTTCACTAAACGGTTTATAGACGTAAACTTTCAAATTACTTTTTTTTATTGAATGTACATGCTGATATTATTGTCTCGATAGCAAAATTTATGAGAGATACTGATGTTGGGACGATATAGTATTGTAAAACATACAAACATTTTGTATTTACCTCCTATTTCTACAATACATCGGCTAATCAAAAGTAAGTTAGAATCTTCAATAAAACATGAATACATGTATATATATATACATACACACACACACACACACACACATATATATATATATATATATATATATATATATATATATATATATATATATATATATATATATATATATATATATATATATATATATATATATATATATATATATATATATATATACATATATATATATATATATATATAAAATATATAATATATATATATATATATACGGTATATATATACATATATATACATAATTTATGTATATATATATATATACATAGTCCTAGGTATGCAAACACTAAGTAGGCTAATGGTAGCTTCCTTTAAAGCTGGGATGATAGGAGATAGTCACGGAACAATTATACCCATCAGAGTACTTCTGTACCGTACTACAGTATTCTGTACGAGTTTTTATTTAAATGAAAATTGCATACAGTTAAACAAATACATATACGTATGTGTATAGAAATTTCATATCCACACTCCCACATTCATCATTTGATCAATATTAACCTTTTAGTACACTTATCCAAACCAATCACGAAGCTCAAAAGATCAAAGGGTATTCGTATTCCCCTGTGGAACACCATAACCACTGCAATTAAAAATTCGATCAACTGCGAAGCTTTGTCTCCACTTACAAAAATTATCGCAACCCATTATTACTCGCGTTTACGCCAGAATTTTCATATAAAATCATTTTTGGCGCATGGTTATTCATAGTCATTATTATCATCAATCTAAAAGTCAAATTTCACATGCGCTTATAAGGAGATATCCAATAAGCTTGGTTTATTATCATTATTATTTTTCAAACTATGTCATAATCAACATCACCATCATCTTATTGGCGGTTTCAAACATGGTTTGGTCCAGTCAAAAAGGTTATTTACTTTCGAACTAAGTTTCCACAGAAGTAAAACGAAATAGGACAACAGAACATAAAATTCAGGTGAAAGCAGTCAAATAAATCAACAGTACCTAATTATTGTATAAGCATCTCTACATAGAATTTTTTCTCTGTCTCCCCATAGCTTTGGCCTTCGAACAGAAAACTTTTAGAAAGTATAGTGAAACAAAAGCATGAAATACCCTTATAACCACAGCAGAGACTAATTCCTTGATTTGTTAAGCTCATTATGAACCATAAGCGTCATGACACCAATGTTAATTGAAGCAGCAGTCCCCGAAGTCAGTCGAGTGGCAAAATGATGAACATTAATTTTCGAGTTCGGTAATCAAAGCACCACTCGCAAAGAATTTTTATAAATGAAGTATAAAAGCAGGGTCACTACACACAAAAAAAGAAATCTTATTCAGACCGAGCTTCATTTACGTTGTCAGCATGGCACATACAAAACGACTGATTATTCCTGGCAAAACTGAAGTCTCTTCTGATACTTGCTGATGTTATTGGCTTCGTAACAAAATCTGAGATATCAAACTATTTTCAGACAACATGTAGTTGATACAAATCAATGTTTTCCTTCCTAAAGAGTCACGTAGGACTGGCGCCGTAATGCCCTTGTCTAGCCATGGCACGAAAAAAAAAAACTAAAAAAAGAGGAAAAGAAATGAGAGGACCTTTGCTCATAAAAGACCCAAAGAAGCAGCTTCTTAGAAGTAGAAAGCTGTAAGATTCATGAGAAACATGGAGTGTCTTAGAGCTATCTCACTATCTCAAGGATAATACCCCATTCAACTGCTTGTCAATGGAATTTGCAACTAAATGTATTAACCAAAGTTAAATAAAGTACGATTATTTAGTTATAAAAATGGAAAATATACAGTTGGATACAGTCTAACCACGACATACATGAATGGAAGAGGGGGAGGGGTTAATTCACGTTTAATCTCTTTTTTACTATAGACGTGTTGTCAATCAGCTAGGGACAATTGAGAAGAACATTACAGCTATAGACAAATTATAAAAAAAAATATTATCACTCCATAGCATTAAAGAAAATCATGACCTCCCCGGCTGTCTTTTCCTTTAAAGTTGAGCGCTGATCATATTTCGGAATTCTCCGCTCTCTTGTTTTCTTCGCCTAAACTTTGTGTATCCTTGATTGTTGATTGCATTACGACCCGAGATTTCGTTTGCTTTTAACATGGGCCCTGGTAATTGATTTCTGTCTTGTGTTTTCATAGTTTTAGATTGTTTTAGGGGGAAAATGTGGTTTTCCTCTTCTCTTATGAACTCGATCACTACATCCCCTTTATTCTAACATTTAAATTTAATCAAACAAAAATTCTAACTCCTGATAAGATTCAAAACGCTTATTATAGTTTCATAAAAAAAAAGACCATGCTTTAACATCAGTGCAGGAGTGTAACATATGAATTTTTTTATCCGCAAAAATATATATATATATATATATATATATATAGTGGTATTGAAATTCACTTTAACAATGTGAATGAGAAATACATTTCACAACACATACAGAATATTGTTCTTAGAGAAATTCAACCTAAAAATGACAGCTATATGCTTCATTATTCCAAGGTGTCTTTTTACAAGAATACGGAAGACTAATAATCCTGAATCCTCTTATTTCCCTGTAATCTCAACAGGCTTTCCAATAACTCTTGAAAATACTGTCTGGAAAAAAAATCAACCCTTCCTAATAGGAATACCTTACACAGAGTCGCTACTTTAGGCCTACTCTCCTTATGCCCTAATGCTAATAAATCCCTATTGCACGAAAGACTACTTTCCGTGTTGTGGCTCCCTATATAAGCAGGTTTATGATTTTTCAACATTTTCTATCGAAATCCCGTAATATTTATATGTACTAAAGAAACAGTACTTCATTCAGCGTACTGCATAAGTAAAAATCAATGAGAACCAGCAAATAAAATATTACCCGGTTTTATATATATATATATATATATATATATATATATATATATATATATATATATATATATATATATATATATATATATATGTAAGTATACATATACTGTAGATATATGTGTGTATATATACTGTGTATATATATGTTATATATAAAGCAACAATAAAACAGCCTTTGTTCAACATTTACCAAAACCGCAAAAAGTACAGGACAAAAACCAATACAAATAAAAAAAAAAAGAAGAAGAACCAAAATAGGAGACGCATGGCACAATATGTCAGAAAGGGATTTGTAAGAGACTCGGAACTCTAAGCCTACTACTTCATATTGAGGGACGAGGGGAGCCGAGGGGAAAGACGCCCACCTACATCCAATATCTTACGGTGAGAAGCATTCCGGGGTCTTCAGAGAAGGTACTTTAAGGTGGCATCTCTCTCTCTCTCTCTCTCTCTCTCTCTCTCTCTCTCTCTCTCTCTCTCTCTCTCTCTCTCTCTTGCAAAACGTCCTGCTAAAAAATGATCTCGAATTCAAGATGATTAAGGTCTCTCTACTATTGCTTCTCTCTGTTTATTTAATAACATCGTCTGGTTCTCTCAGGATGTGAAATGGGCATGTGCGGGCGTATGTGTATTCAGAAGTTATGTCTTAGAGACATGTAAAAGAGGTTTACCTGGTAAGCACTATAAAATGTTTAGATGTATTCTCTCTCTCTCTCTCTCTCTCTCTCTCTCTCTCTCTCTCTCTCTCTCTCTCTCTCTCTCTCTATATATATATATATATATATATATATATATATATATATATATATATATATATATATATATTATATATGTATATATATATATATTATTATGTATATATATATACATATATATACATATATATATATATTATATACAGTATATATATACATATACATATATATGTATATATATGTATACATATATATATATATATATATATATATATATATATACACACATACATATACACTACACATCCTTATGTATTAGCAACATCGGAGGCTAGAAGAGTAACAAGAAAAATAACTATACACTAATGGTGAACGTACTGATATTATCGCTGGATGAAATGGGTAGAGAAAGATAAGAAAGTATCCTGTTTCAAAACGGTGTAACTAAATGAGTATAAAAAATATAATGTGGGAATAATACCCAAGGCCAATACAACTGTGAACAGTTTTTGGAAAAATTTAAGAACATTATCATGGAAAATTTTATTATTTTGTTCATTTGTGAGTAACATAACCATAGGAATAGAATATCTAGCAAGTTTCACGAATAAAATCAAATGTAACGCAACACGACACCATGTCAGATATTAATGCACCTCAGAGCAAGACGGAAACACTCAGAAGTAATAGCCCTACGACTTGCCTGTGGGATATTCAAAGGGCTTCCTATATGTCCCAAACGACAGCAGGCATTTCTTGGTGGTCAACCCATGCAAGTAGGGTCAGAACTCTACCCAGACCAGAGGCTGCTCGGCGGAAATGTTTGAACTTAAGTGCTCGAATAAGTATCTAGCTAGCTTGAGACATATCAAGCAATATGAAAATGAAGGGTCGACGTGGTGATAAAAGAGTTAGGAAGCTAAAGAGGGTTTTACAACGGGAATTCCAACCTTGATTCAACAGACAAAGGATGACACTGTGACAACGGATGCCAAAGTTTTCACTGAAACCAGTTTATCAGTGTTTAGGGGTTCGCATCGTGGGTGCATATATATATATATATATATATATATATATATATATATATATATATATATATATATATATATATATATATATATATATATATATATATATATATATATATATATATATATATATATATATATATTTATATGTGTGTGTGTGAGTGTGTGCGTATATATATATATATGTATATATATACATATATATATATATATATATATATATATATATATATATATATATATATATATATATACTGTATATATATATATATATATATATATATATATATATATATATATACAGAAGCTACATTCTTTATAACGTAGTTTCACACAAGAAGCACTGTGTTAAACAATTACATTAAGGACAAAGTTTTCAACATGTACGCTTATTTTCTTTGAAAAGTCATATCATCTAACCAAATGTAAAACGCTACCATTGTTTATATGGGTTAAATATTGTTTTTACTTTCTTT
>JANJGK010000010.1:46075715-46085715 GCA_039081455.1 Macrobrachium rosenbergii | reverse complement strand
ATTTTTATTCAGAATTTACTACTTTGTAAATTCTGTGTGTCCTAAATAATATTTTTATTCTAAATAGTGCAGCAGATTGCTGTAAAAATCGTTCAGATAGTGAAACAAGCATGAAATTTGGCACAAACATTCCTAAGACTACGCTCCCTTAGAAAAGGGCGCTGGCCACCTGAAAATCCAAGATGGCGGCTATTTTTCAAAATGGCCGCCATCTATGTTGAGATTCACTGGTTTGGGAGCATCTATTGGATGGAATATGCCAGTTTTTTTTTTTTAAACCTCGACTTTTAGGTTATAAAAATGTTCCATACCACACATTTTATTGAAAACCCTTACTAAATGAATTGTAACCAAGATGGCGTACAAAATGGTTGCCATAAAAGTTTTTTTTTCTATCCACAGCGCTAGCAGACATAGAGACCAACTGTTTTTATTTAATGGTATATTCATGTGATCAGACAGTTTAACTAATATGCTATTTTCAACTGAAATAGTAATGGTATGGTCACATACAACATTGTGTCTAAGACTGTAACCATAAAAAGAAAAGAAGAGAAATACGGACTAAACGCAACCAATCTATGTATAGGTCTCTCAACCTACACCTTTGAAAAATTCGAGGATAAGAAGGTAGGCATAGCATGACACGTTGGATGCTCAAGCTAGATTATCTACTGAAGAGAGGGCAATATTTATCTAGACTTCACATTTGCAAGTGCACAGAGCTGTGCAGGGAAGACCCAGCTTGTAGCACTTGCACCTTTCCCGACAGCCTGCTTTGCATCCACATTTGGTAAGCTGTTGGCAACTCTTGGCTAAGGGCGAGTTGGTTGTCCAGAGGACTTGCCATGCTTCACCAGACTTTTGCCATCCCCACTCAGCAGGGTTCTCTGGCTGTGGCTGACACTGGGTGGCCTGCCCCCACACACAACCAGCCTGGTACGCAGCACGCTTGGTGTGTTGGAGGAGAGCTCCCCTGGTTGGTGGAATGGCCTCATATGCCCTTTGTTTTCTGGCAAACATATCAAGTCTAGCCTCATCCACAGTGCCAGCAGTGCTGGATCTTTCATACATAAGTATGACAAACCTCTCCAGGACCTTCAGGTCACTCTCTTCCACTCTGAGAGGGTAGTGACTCAGTTTGGAGAACACAGTGGAGGCCTCTGGAAAGATGTTCCATGTCTGCCAGGCGGTCTTCTTGCCCTTGCTCCGGAAGGCTGACACTGTATCACAGCCTGTGAACGCATGGAAGAAGAGCATGCCATTCACCTTCTCCTGGCCCAGAGAGTTGCACAGGTCATGCACAGCAATCCAGCGCAGGCTCTGGCCTTGGCCAAATGCCACCCATAGCTTCTCTAGCCCTAGATTGTGGAGAGTGGAGAAAGCACTGACTGCAACGACAAGAACATCTGTGTCATTTGCTTTAACCGTGATGGTCTTGGCTCCATGTTCTGTGGCATATTTGGCATGGAGAAAGATGCGGGTGTCAGCTTCCTCATGAGAGCACTTTTCCAGTCCCTGAAGACTAGCCTCATGAGTGCTGAGGACAGCAGACCCTTTCGTGGCAATGACAACTGGGAATGGTGTTTCTCTGTCTTTGGAGTGTCTATGAGTTGTTGCTCCCTCTTTGTATCGGGAGTAGCAGTTGAACTGCATGAGCTGTGCAATGGCCTGGTCTGACTTTGATGCTCCAAATCGTAACTGTGACTTGATGTCAGCCCCATGCTCAACCATCCCTACAAACTGGAGCAGGAGAGGAGGCACAGAATTTCGTACACAAGCCTCAGAAAATGTGCCATCAAACCGTGACTGATGATCAAGTATAGACTTTCTGAGAATATTTGCTGCTTTAGCAATGATAACTGCCTCTGAAAGATCAGATGATTGAGCAAGTGCTTTTCCCACATCCTTTTGAAATGCAAGTAATACATCTCTGCCAGATTTATGAGCCTCAAGTTCTGGAATTTCTGCCAGAAGTTTGTCTTTGAGTCTCGTGGAATTTACACTTGGTGACTCTACACCTAATTGTTCCAGACGTTGTTGGTAGAGGTGGCAAATATCTGCCAGCCGAAATGTGACTGGATCATATGAACAAAGGTTGTTTTCAACAATGTATGTCATCAGTTCTGACAGAACTAGTGGATACACATCTGATTCTGACTCAGTGCTACCTTGGTCTTTCTCAAGGCTCCTCAGGTAGGACCTTTTTCTGTTGTAGAGGGCACAAAGACAGGCATGGTGATACTTAAACTCCTGTGCAATGACATCCCCACCAGTCAACTTAGCAAGGAGCTTGCCATCACTAAGTATCTCTGCACATTCACGCAATTTCAAGTCAAGGCCCTTAGTACTAGCCTGTCTGAGATCAGATGCAGGTGCCACTTTCTCACAGAAAATGCAAACTTCATTGTCATGACTGGTTCGGCGCAGTTTTGCACGACTAGTCTCAGTGTTGCTGGTCTGGTCATTGGATTGTCGCTTTCTTGCACGGTCCAGTTTAGTGTTGTTAAACAACAAGCGACAGTTCACATGGTATTTTGCTGCATTTTTCCTGAGAGTGGCCTCTATGCCATCACCTTCATCCAGCCTTGCTGGATCCATTATCAGTGGCATTTCATTAATTTCACTGAACATGGGAATGTTCCTTGCCAGCATTGTGTACCCATCATGGTCTAGGACATGATGACTTGGAGGTGATGTCAAGTGCTCACCTCTTTTGTCCTTCTGACAAAGACAACACAAACTCCAGTTTGTTTTTCTACTGCTCAATATTGGATTGGCATCACATTCTGCCATGATTTCACTTTTGATTAAGGCCGAGGGGTTATCCTTTTACCACCTTAAACAAAGCACACATTCCTGTATGGGATTCAACTAGGTTCGGTCTCCCTACACCTAGCCCGATCATTCATCCAGTGCCATTTAAGTCCCGTGTGATCTGTACACCATCCGGGTAAGTACATGAACCATCATGTACAGCCCCCATACCCTTGGCTCGGCTCTCCCGCGCTGGCACATCCTGTCTATTCAGGTGCGGCTATCTAACTATAGCTGGTCTGGGGCTGTTAGAAAGCATTTGGGACACTAAACTAAACTATACTACAACTACTAGTCTAAGACTACAGGATTAGTAAAGCTGGATTAGCTGGCACTGAACCCCATGCTGAGTTACACAGCAGTGATGTCACCAGTGTGCCCTGGTTGTGTGCAGACATACACTCTTTTACATTTATTAATTTTCCTTCAAAATTGATGAGTTATTCGAAAGAGATGGCCTCATTAGGATCTAAAACCACAGAAACCAAGATCCATGCTTAAAACGATAATTGTTGAACGGGCATTATTTCTCATTATAATTATTGTTTCTACCTTTTCTTGGCAGCCATATAGCCCCCATATTTAAAGGTAAACTGTACTGGGAAGCTACAGAAACATAATATTCACAAGAAATAGTATGGAAGAGCTTTACCATATTGCTAGAAGCAAATACATGCCATTCTAGTGAAAAATTAGCCAAAATCTGTCGATACTGGCCGCCATCTTGGAATTTGGCCGCCATATTAAATTTTTTGCGTGGCCAGCGCCCTTTTCTGATAGAGGGAACTTTAAAGAGCACTTGTGCAAAATTTCATGCTTGTTTCACTATCTGAACGATTCTTATGAAATATGCAATTATCTGCTGCACTAAAAGGCCGATTGGTCATTGTAAAGGAGATTCTGGTTCTCTACACAGAGGTTCATTCCAAATTCTCCTTTCTAAAATAATAATCGAAGCTCTGGCCAAAAGCTTGTGAAATAATACAGTAGAGAAATATTTCAACATATGTATGACAAACATGACCATTCTTTGGTCGACTTTAAACTATTTAAAGCTATTCTAAAACTATTTTCATCCTCTTTGTGTAAAACTAGGCACAATGTAATCAACTCGAACGCATTCACAATTTTAAAATACTTTCGACAGATTGTGAATACTAAGATAGCCATAAAAGATACCAAATCTTATGTTCATATCGTCATACCAGTTTTTTGTCTATACGTTCCCTCTTTCTCTCTCTTTCTAGTCATAAAAGCTTATTCGCCTTCCAGCCTACCGGCTGCCGATATCCATCTCTACAACTAAAGCCATACAGTACTCTAATAACGGGAAAACTTGTCTTGGCTGCAGGAATCCAAAACCCACATTGAACCTCCCCATTTCCATAAATATGACTTTCTAACTAGGATGCTCCTTTTGGTTTCTTCTCCAGATCTCAATTTCGCTTTGTTTACATTTCCGAGTACACATTTACACATACATACACACACACACACACGTATTTCCAATACAATTTTTTTCACTCTGGAGGCGTGGCTTCTAGTATCAAACTTCAGCCTGTTTTTCAGCAAATCATTAGGAATGAGTCTAATTGCCTCATGACCTACCTTCACCCTGACCGTGATCCCTCATAGCAGTCTAACTGTCAGGTCCCTAGCTCACTGTTTAGTCCAACAGAAGCCAGCCTGTCAGGAATCTAACAAGGTTTTATTTCACTAGTGCCGCGAGCCTTCTAATAACTAATCTACGAGGAAGAATATACATTACACTACACACACACACCTCTATCTGTATATACATATATATATATATATATATATATATATATATATATATATATATATATATATATATATATATATATATATATATATATATATATATGTATATATATATATGTGTGTATATATATATATATATATATATATATATATATATATATATATATATATATATATATATATATATATATATATATATAGTTATATTCTGAGGCCAGTTGGAAGAATGAAACTGGATTTTTTTTGTCAACTGCCTTATGGGCCACCGCCTAGCGCTCGGAATATAAGCAATAAATGTAATGAACAAACTGACTTACCTTGATGTCACATCTAAGTAAACAGAGAAGTGAAGGTTGTCTTTAAAAACCAGTCAATGACTTTAAATTG
The DNA here is from genome assembly GCA_039081455.1 of Macrobrachium rosenbergii. Taxonomy (NCBI): domain Eukaryota; kingdom Metazoa; phylum Arthropoda; class Malacostraca; order Decapoda; family Palaemonidae; genus Macrobrachium; species Macrobrachium rosenbergii. The sequence continues at coordinate 46,080,729 of JANJGK010000010.1, read as the reverse complement.
AATTTATTTACAAACTGAGCAACCAGGAAATTACTATGAAATGGCTGACTGAGCAGCAAGCAAGGCACAAACAATGTGCTATACAATGTGTAGCAAATAACTGAATCTGAAAGGGCTACAGCCCTGAAATAGTTTGACACGCAAATGAAAATCACTGCTGTAGAGACTGGCTGAACAAGTTTGGACAGTGCAACGTGAGCGCAAAGGTTGGGGGGACTGTGTCCAGCGGCCCTGGACCGCTGACTATCAGAAGACTCTTGCACATAGCAAGATGGCAGTTAAACGTCTAAGCCTATTTGGTTCATAAGGGCAGGGGCAGTCCACTCAAAGAGCCAGATAACAGGTTTCTGGAAGAGAGTTCCAGGTTAGCATTCAGATCTAATGATTCTCTCTCCCATGAATTTACTTATGCACAGTGGAGGAATTTATCAGTTAGATTTAAAATTAGCACATGGTAACACTATGGTGGGAATGCTCTAATTATGATCACTGAGCTAATTTCATTTAAGCTTGGAACAAGTCATGAGGGTAAGTGTGCGTGCTAGGCTGTGGAACAAAGGGGCTTTGTTTAGGAGAACGAAAAGTTGGAAATACTGAAAATGGAGAGAAATTCACGAGAAGAAAGATTACTGGCGGTCAATTGCTACTTCAGACGTACCTTATTGCATCTGTGCATGGAGCTTGCTTGCAACAGACGAATTTCGGCCGCAGAAGCCTCGACACCTTTCCAGCATAAAGACAGCAGGACTGCACTAACTGTGTGTAGCTTCGGTCCCGCCGTAAGGGTATTTGTGTCCAGTCAGACGCAATGCGTCTCCCATTCGGTTTCAAGCATGGGGCACCAGTACATCAGTCGATCTGAAAAGCACTTTCAGCCAGCTAAAGGTCGAATGGAAATAGGTCTTATAGCTAAGGCTACTAGGGTCAGCATAGTAGCCCAATTACGGTCCTGGCTAGCCCTTCTGACCGTAACGGCTTTCTCCCCCCAAAAGATCATACGATGCTGGGGCTAAGAGGTCGGCATGGTCTCCCCAAAATCAGGCGATATGGGGGGTAGGCCTACATAGGTCCACCGCCTCCCCCCCTAGTGGAGTCATCTCCAGCCGCCATTAAATTTCATTTCCTAGTTAACGGGCTGGAGGGACGAATTTTCTCAATACGTGAATATATATATTATATATATATATATATATATATATATATATATATATATATATATATATATATATATATATATACATATGGAGGAAACGTATACATGAGAACGTGTTTCAGGTAAGAGTCCAGGACGAATTGCTAATGCCATGGACTCTCACTTGAAAGGCCAGGGTTCGGTCCCGATGTCAGTCAGAAATACACAGAGTATACTCGTATATGTATATATATATATATATATATATATATATATATATATATATATATATATATATATATATATATATATATGCAATATATATATATATATATATATATATACATACATATATATATATATATATATATATATATATATATACATATATATATATATATATATATATATATATATATATATATATATATATATATGAGAGAGAGAGAGAGAGAATTTAATATGCAGCTTTTCAAAGTTCAAATTAAATTTAAAAATCGATAACTCTTTCAGAATACACGATTGCATTTAAACTCATTTACCAATATAACTGATAGAAATCAGCCCTAACAACCATTCTGAATAGTAAAAATAATGAACTAATGTAGAACTAATGTACTGTACGTGCTGAGATCAAACACACAGCCAAGTCAGTTTAGCGCAAAATTCTGTTCCCGTCACACAAAGCGAAAACCTTTTAATCTCCAAAGAAAGGGAAAACAACCCGCCCCCCACCCCCGCCCCCTAAAAAAAACATTGCTGATATCTACGAGGAATACAATATAAGAAGTAATTTTGCCCTGGTATTTCTGCAGTCAAGCCGGCAAAAACGTATACAGGTAATCAATCATCTGTTGTAAAGAACATCTTCCAAGTGCTACCAAAATCTGTTTATTGTAAGAAGGTTCTTGGAAATTTCCTATGTCAATGTGATGACTTTCTTTTTATTTTATTTGCGTAAAATGAAATGAATTCAAGTATGTAAAACCTGAAAAATATTTACGGTGCAATATGTTACATTCTGTTACTTGACATTTTAAAACGAGAAAAAATAAAGGTATGTAAAATTGCACTTTTTAGTAGAATAAAGGGAACTCAATTGTGTGAATTTTGATTATAACTATGAAAGTGCTGTTTTTGTCCCTGAAGCGCCGTCGAACCCATTTAGCAAAGATCTTATTCCCATATCAAAGAGCTCTATAAACAATCCCAAGGGAGTTTGGTATCATCAGAGTCAATGTAGGGTCTATATCATCATCTGTATATTAAGCAACTAAATCGTAAGAGTACATGCACATATGAACTCATTCATATAGAACTTGTATGCGCTCAAAATGGCTTTGTACGCCAACATCTCTCTATCAGGATTATGAATCAGCATCATTCGCAATTCACAAAGGTGCTTTTGATGTTTACTTTAAAAAAAGCAAAAAGGAAAAAAACAGTCCCCGTGACTTTCTGACTGACATTAAAGCTAAATTTAAGGAAGAAATCGCGTGTGCAGCTAAACACTAAGCAAAAATCATTTTTTAAAGTTACAGTCGCCTCGACAACTTCAATGACTAGGAACGTCGGTGACAACGCCTGCGTATGAGATTTGCCCCGAGAGTTAAAAACTTTGAAATAGTTTTGTGTTTATGAAATACTGGGGGTGGCAGGGAGGAGGTCAAAGCACGATAACCTTCAATACTTGAGTTCAGACGGAAAACAGAATGAGCGCATGCGCGCAAATGAGGACACGCGTAAACATTAACGCAATGGTACGAGAGAGTAAGAATGTGAGTTTTGTGTTTAAGCTTAGACACGTGTGTACTGTACCTTCAAGTATTGGGAAATCTGTACGTTGGTGCATGTGCATAAGACTGTACGTCAGGCAGATATAAGCATATATGAGGCAGTCATTGTGGGTAGGGGCAAGTGTACGAATGCCCACAGAGGTGTAAGCATTCATGTGAACACTTGGATGTCATGCGTATGAGAATGTGAAGAAGTTTTAAGGTAGTTCTTTACATATTTGTATCAGTCCACATCTGTAACTACAAACGTGCATGCCAGTTCAGTGGTGGGCCCGCCATACGTAAGCATGTATGTGATTAACAGGGTTGTGTATGATGTTCCTTCGTGTACACCTGCGGACGTGAAGTCTATAATGCTGGAGTATGTGGGTGTTTCCTACACGTGTGCACGCATGACATAGTCTTCGTATTGCATGTTTGTGTAAACTTATCACATCATCTCAGAATACGTATGCTTGCATGCATATGTTGTAAGCAGACAAACATAGATGCATCTAAAAGTGACAATGTTCTGTGTGTATCCTCACACATGTGCTCTACAGTATCAGAGTAAGGTTGGCCATTTTTACATACGTGTATGCTCATATACAAGTGTATTCATGAGTTTTAGAATTTACAGTATATACTCGTATGCATGCTGATCAACACGCCTCCATGTAGCTACGTACCTATGCAAATATACGATCCCAAAAATATGAGCCTGATTGTGTTGATGTCCGTGCAGCCCCGGCACATGTATGCACATGAGAAGCGCGTGTGGGTGTACTAGGGACGTGCGAGTGTAGGCAGGTAGGTGTAGGAGACACCCCCGCCGCCTTTGTTTGACTTTTTACGAGCCGACGGAATCCGCCGAATCGTAAACAGAGGCACCCTTTGATCTACAAGCGTTACGATGCCTTTACCCAGGATAATTTTAGAGTCAGTAGTATTGATGTGGCATTTAAATATAAACAGCATCATTGTTGCACAGGGCACAAACACCTGATGAAGGTGCACGCGAGCGCGTAGTGGCGGCGGCGATGATAGACTGCCAACGTGTGTGGGATTTAAATGCGAGGCTCCGATGCGCCCGGAATTTTCGGGTCCTTGTGCTCGCTTGATAATATCAATAGTGTCGTCAGAAACACCACTTGCTGCTTGTTCTGCAGAATCTTTTAATGGTTTGACTTCCCGGGGTGTTATTAAAATGGTATATCCTTAAGAATTATTATGATAATTTATTGGATCTTCTTTAAAGAAGAGTAACAAGGTAAATGAATGGCCATTCATGACCATTACATGACAACTTTATAGACAAAACCTATACCACTAACTTTAATAACACAGGATGAATGGGTAAGCTACTCAGATGTAAGCAGATGATATCTATAAATGTATTATGATACTTATAAATATAGCATTCATATTTCCATTTAAAGCCTTAACAAATTAATTGACGAAAACATTGCCAGTAGAACATTCCCTTCTTCCAAATGTGTTGCCTGTGTGTATTACAGAAAAATATTTCGAAAACATGTAAATAGAGTATGGAGGAATATAGTAAATGATTTTCAATGGCTACCCAGAGATGACTCATTTTCTGGAGAGGTATGCTCAAGGTTAACGGTCTGTTGACATGGAAACTATCTCAACTGTAAGTCGATTTCTCCTGGAAGTTAAAAACAACTCGTGAAGGTCATCTAATAGATCCGCCAAGCTTCACCCAATTCCGTCCAGAAGTTCTTGAGGTATTCTATCAAGTACAGAAACGGAGATGAGAAATCCTGTTTGAATAATGCTTAACTGGCCGAATATTTGAGTACTTTATTATTATTATTATTATTATTATTATTATTATTATTATTATTATTATTATTATTATTATTATTATTCAAAGTAAGTAAGCATTCATAAGGAACTGCATAATAAATTCCCTGGTCAGTTGAATAATTAGCCAGATACTTATTTCCTTCAAACAGGCTGAAAATTGACCCCGACACTGTTATCATAATGCTAAATTGTTGCTGAAAACAGGAAGAGCTCTTTCCTTCCGAGAGAAATCTTGCGATGCGTTTGGACGTGACAGTGAAGAGCGGAATCATTAACT
>JANJGK010000010.1:46063215-46073215 GCA_039081455.1 Macrobrachium rosenbergii | reverse complement strand
GTAAGCCACACATAATAACTAGGGCTGAACAAAATACCTGACAAAGGAAAGAGGATGGAAATCTTCAATTATAAGAGAAGATTAAAATCAGGTATTTTTTTATATTTAAAGATGAAGAACAACAAAAGAGGACAACACAATCAAATTAGGGAAATCAGCAATAACAGAAAACTCACCCTAAAATCAACGTCGGAAGTAAAGAGAAAATCACGTTGCCATACATGGCACCCATTACAAAGAGTAGCCGACGGGTCATAGTGAGGCTGGGGGAATGCTGCTTTCCCAGTGGCGTCAAAGATCGCCTGGCGAGTACCAAAGTTGAGGCATTTGATGAGCATTTAAGAGGCACCACTGTGCCCGAGCTTCCGCTGAACTAAAGTCGAGGAATAGCCAAAGTTTAATCGAAAAATGTAATGCCTTCCAATGGTTCCTTTTGGCTAAAGAACTCGGTAACTCTGCCAGACTTCGGTTTCGAGCCATTGTCGCCAAGAAGAGGAGAGTAGGGGCAGGAGGAGGTGTAAGTAACAAGAAGACTAGAGAAAGTAGAGGGGAACTGGCATCAGGAAGAGGAGGTAGGAAGAACTAGCATCAGGAAGAAAGGAGGAGTGCGAAAGGGGGAAGAATTGTTGAACTGGCGCTAAGAAGAGAGGAGTAAGAGTAATTATTACCAGCAAGAGATGAAATGAGGGAGTAGAAGCAACAAAGAAGGAGAGAGAGAGAGAGAGAGAGAGAGAGAGAGAGAGAGAGAGAGAGAGAGAGAAGGTAAACTAATGCTAGGAAGACGAGAGAAGGGAGGAAAAGGAAATGGCATAACCAAGGAGAAGCAGCTCTCCCAGGGCTGGCCCGAAGGATTAGACTTATTTTACGTGGCTAAAAACCAGTTGGTTACCTAGCAACGGGACCTACAGCTTATTGTGGAATCCGAACCACATTATACCGAGAAATGAATTTCTATCACCAGAAATAAATTCCTCTAATTCTTCATTGGTCGGCCGGAGACTCGAACGCGGGCTAGCCGAGAACGGTACCGACCCTCCCATCGAGGAACTAGAAGAAGCAGGAGGAGGAGGAGGAGGAGGAGGAGAACTTGGCATAAGGGTGAAGGGGATGAGAAATTAGTTCTAGGAAGACGAGCGAAGGAAGGATAAGGAACTGGAACAAGCGAGAAGAAGGGGGAAGGGAGGAGTGGTACTAGTACTATCGCTACAAGGCAAGCTGCAAACCAAGTCAGAAAATTAGAATACTACGGGGCCAAAGGCCCCAGCAGGAAAAGCAGACCAGTGCAGAAGAAGAACTAAATAAGGAAAAATTAAACTGCAATAGAGAAATAAGAAAAAACACAAAAATAAAATGAATAACATAAATAAAAATAAGATAAAGAACAAATAAACAATAAAGTGAGATTTATGTCTACTTGCTCAACAAAATACAGTTTGTTTTCCATTTACTCACTTTTCCTTATCCCAACACTGTTCTTGTTCATGCAGCATTACTGTTCACTGATATTTAGCTGCATCCCTTAACCTTTAACCTTTCCATTGCAAACATCTTTATTTATTCACCTCTCTCTCTCTCTCTCTCTCTCTCTCTCTCTCTCTCTCTCTCTCTCTAAAAAACACACATATACATACTTGCAAAGGTTTTGCCTTCCTATAAAATCCCCCGACTTCAATTCCAGATCTGGTCCTTTCCAGCCATCTCTTCAAAATGTAACACGTCATTGTCTGCCTCCATCCTCCTTCCCCAACCTTTATGACATCTTTTGACACCGGCCACCCGGAGGGGTTGGGAAAAAATAATAATCTCATTACAAGCACGATCTCAAATGACAAACATCCCGCCATCATCTGACTTTTTTATAACCTTTACAGGGATTCTTTCCTCTCTCTCTCTCTCTCTCTCTCTCTCTCTCTCTCTCTCTCTCTCTCTCTCTCTCATTTTATTTTCTCTCTTCATAAACCATAAACAAAAGGTTAAACTTCCCACGCCCTGTGCCAGAAGTTTTCGCCCTCTCATTCTTTTCTTTTGATGGAAGGCCGACACATAAATTATGAATGAAAAAAATGGTCGTGGAAATATGAGGCTTTCCTTGATGATCAAATATCTTTAATCCAGCCATAAAAACACATTCCCCGCGTTTGTCTGGAATGTTTAAGAAAAAACCACTTTATAAAATCAAGTTTGTTTGTATGAATATAAAACAGAGCTTTTCTTTAATCCTGTTCTCTTTAAAGAGCGGATGACTCTCGTTTTGTTTTCCTTATAAATCAGTGACATTGGCAATTGCCCTGTTCCCTTTATAATCAGAAAACTTCTACAGATCGTCTCAAAGATCACACAACTTCTACAGATTACCTAATAGATCAGATAACTTCTACTGATCGCATCAAAGATCAGATAGCTTTCGGCTAGTTTTCCTTAAGGATGAAATAACATCCTTATTATTCTCCTTAATTATCAGATAACTTCCGACGTGTTCTTCATAACGATTAAACAATTTTCATTTTAATATCCTTAAAAATCAAACAACAACTAAGGTATACTTAACTGTCTCATCCGTTGCTGGAGTCAGATTCGCAATTACGTCGCAGGCAAAGTCCAGCGCTTTAACTGTTTTTCTTTTGGCTCAGATTCCTAACTTTTGTTCTTTTGGTTATATAGAAATTGTAAGTGGAGTTCTATTTAATTTCCTTTTCAACAATAAATCACAACGATTAAAAATGATAACTGAAAAAACAATTAGTTACAGAAGGGAAATATTTATAAGTTGTAACACTTTTACTCGACACAAACTAATGTTGCATTATCCAGGGCAGCTAACCTGCTATTCTTAGATAACCATAATCTCTGCGAGGGAACTGAGTCTATTTACATTACTTGTGCGTTTATATATAGACGTTACATCGATCTCTAGACGAGTGGAAACAGCTCTTTTATAATCTGCGTATTCACGTAGCGTGCAAACCATGATGTGCAATGATATCACTGCGTATGCAATGACGCGTTTAAACGCTGTTTGTGTTCCATTATTAAATGATAATCACATTTAAACTATTTGTTTACGAAGAGAGAGAGAGAGAGAGAGAGAGAGAGAGAGAGAGAGAGAGAGAGAGAGAGAGAGAGAGAGCCATTTCAAATTTCTTAACTCTGCATGAAATTTTAAACGCGAGGAAACAAGCATGGTCGCCCTCCTCTTCCTATCCTTGCATATTTTAACCTTTACTGAATGCTGTATGAGCCCGACAGGGAGAGAGAGAGAGAGAGAGAGAGAGAGAGAGAGAGAGAGAGAGAGAGAGAGATGCATTCACTGGCGAATTCAAGTTTTATCTGTCCCAGACGGGGGAATAAGAACTTTCTATCCTAGTTCGTACATATGTATGCATGCATGTATGTATGTGCGTATAAATAAGTAAATAAATAAATAAATAAATATATATATATATATATATATATATATATATATATATATATATATATATATATATATATATATATATATATATATGTGTGTGTGTGTGTGTGTGTGTGTGGTGTGTGCGTGTGTGTATGTGTATATATATGTGTGTTTGTGTGTATATATACACATATATATATATATATATATATATATATATATATATATATATATATATATATATATATATATATATATATATTATATATGTATATATATAATATATATGTACAGTATATATATTCAATCCTATGCAATATCCCCTACGGGGAATGAGTCCAGGATGATGGCAACACTAACATCACAATGAGATTCATCATTTAGATGCCTCTTACACATAAAGAAAATGCACACCAGCAGCTCATAAAGCCCACTTACATTGTATCACTCAATATCACCTCTGTCATTCTCAAGTTTCCCGGCATTTAAAGCCCTACAACTTTTACGGAATTAATCCTCAATTAATAGGCCATTTTTCCTTCCTCCCTCCTAATACTCCTGAATTATACATTCTTCTCGCCAGCCTGTCGTCCTTCATTTTTCCCACATGAAAAAATATCACCTCCAAACACTCTGATCCACCATTTCATTTACTCTGACTTTTTTTGCCACCATTTCTACGTTTCTCCTGCTGCTTCTGTGGTCAGCAGTTAAGATTTCTAAGACGTAGATATTGTTGGTGCGTGCGCGCGGGCTCACACATGCATGCACACACATACACACACGAGTATATATATATATATATATATATATATATATATATATATATATATATATATATATATATATGTGTGTGTGTGTGTGTGTGTGTGTGTGTGTGCGTGTGTATGTATATATTTCAGATTAGGCCATTTTCCCCACAAGGAGTGGCTCACTAAAAAAAAAAAAAAAAGGACCATGATAACTGCAGCATTTACACTTCAACTGCTAAAGAAGGAAGAATCGCGTGTGCAGAAAACCTCCATAGCACTAACCGCATCATACACCCATAGAGAAGACTAATGAATAGAGCATTTAACCTCCTTGAGCACACTGCACTACTCACCTTTACCTTGCATCCACTGCCTCGCCCCTCCTTTGAAATACCACTCTCCATCCCCATCCATCCTTGTCTAGTTCTTCCTCTCTTCCTGCCAGCATTTCCGAATTGTATACTCTTTTCACCTAACTATTTTCCTCCATCCTTTCCATTAACTGGACCGTCTCAAAACACTAATCCATGCTTTCACCAACGTTAACCCTTAAATCATTCCTACATATCTCCACATATTGCACTCCCAATTATTTGTGGTTTGACCGCAAATAATATGTAGGTAATTTATCTGTACAACTTCGACTTTTTCTGTCTTTCTTTCTTTCACTTTCGGCATCCACACCACACATCGATAGAGCAGAGTTGGTTCAACATTCTCTTATAAACTCCAATCTTGGTTTCCATAGTTAATCCAAGTTTCCATCCAATCTTGTGCACATATCCTGTTTATTATCTTGCTTCGCCTAGTCTGTGACTCATCCAGTTCTATATTATCCCTTATCTTTTCTTATATGCAATGCTTAAAATCTGAAAGAGAAGACGAAACTTTACGCTGTTTTGTTTCATTAATCATCAAAAGTGTTTTAGCTTGAGGATAAATGGTATAGGAAACAAATGAATGGTTACCTTAAAATTATAGCTTCAAATGCATTAACATTCAACAGAATGTGCTTCGAGTTTCAAGTTTTCGTCTTCCCAATACTCTCTCCTGTTGAAGTCTTTGATTTTATTTGATAAAATATAATTCTTTCGCTAACATTAACTATTCTATTTTTATAAAACTTGACCTGCAGAGACAACATATTTCAAATTGCTGAATTTCCATATAAAGCTGTTTCGTTAGGACGCCCTGAGTAATTTTCTTTTGGTCTAAATTGCTTAAGCTTTGTATCCTTCTTGTTTCCCCTAAAGAGAAATTTTCTTTCATAATTGGTGTACTTGCTTTTTTGCCACTTCTCACCTTTAACGAATCAAGTGCAATTTATGCAATTAGCGACTCAACCCCTACTTTGTTTTCTTGATCTCTTCCTCTCCAGTGCAAAGTGGCCCCACTTACTGTTTTCCTGTTCCTCGCTGGACGAGTGGGTGCCGTTCTCAGCTAGCACTCTGCTCGCCGCGGGTTCGAATCTCCGGCCGGCCAATGAAGAATAAGAGGAATTTATTTCTAGTGATAGAAATTCGTTTCTCGCTATAATGTGGTTCGGATTCCACAATAAGCTGTAGGTCCCGTTGCTAGGTAACCAGCTGGTTCTTAGCCATGTAAAATAAATCTAATCCTTCGGGCCAGCCCTAGGAGAGCTGTTAATCAGCTCAGTGGTCTGGTTAAACTAAGATATACTTAACTTTTACAGTTTTCCTATCTCGAACATTTTTGCACCGCTTTCGTATATCTAAATTAAGTAAGTGACATTTCTCCTCTCAGCTAGACCTCTAGCTATCAACATTCCATTCCATTCATTAATTTATATATTGGAATTCAGATATCCTAATAACTCTCGCCCACGTTTTGTCACTGTACATGTAATGTAAGCCTCATGGGTAATTTCTTCCCATTACACTGTTGTGGTCCTTACCATTTCAACCCGGATATTTATGTCAATATAATCACTTCAGTATTCGCAATTTGGTCAACTCTTTTATCAAAAATTTGTGACATCAACTAAAGTGGCCAATTAAATAAACAAGCTCCTGTCAACAACACAATGAAACGGCTGCCGAGAGACTAGAATAACCCACCCCTCAGTACAACGTAATTCTCTCGCACAAACACAATGTCGCCCAGAAGAATGATAAAAAAAAAAACAAGGACAGCACCAACATTTCTGAACTAGTTTGCAAGACGCTTCATAGCTTGTGGCACGCACGGGGAAAATGCATTTAGACTGGCAAGCAACAAACTGCATTCCGTGTGCTGAAACTTCCCTCATAAATACTCATTCTGAAGTCCCTCTCAAGTGATCCCTCTCCCAGAATCTCCTTTCTTGTCTGCTAGAATCCACGGGACTGCATCCACTTGCTTCTTTGCCGTCTCCCAGAATCCTTGGACATCTTTCTCTTGGGACGCTCCGTTGCTTTATTTCATTCTCTCTCTCTCTCTCTCTCTCTCTCTCTCTCTCTCTCTCTCTCTCTCTCTCTCTCTCTCTCTCATTATTTTTTTGTTCTTTGCTGAGAGAATTTGGCAACGATAACAGAACTGTAGCTGGCGTTCTAAATTTTATTAAGAAAGTAAATAGTCACAAATAATTCTAGAATTATCCTTCAAAAAACACACACATATGTATATATATAAGTGTGTGTGTATGTGTGTCTGTCTGCATAAATATATATAATTATATATATGTGCAATGTGCATATATATATATATATATATATATATATATATATATATATATATATATATATATATATATATATATATATATATAGATATATATATATATATATATAGATATATATATATAAATATATATATATATATATATATATATATATATATATATATATATATATATAAATTCATTCTTATTACAAATTTCTTTCCTGTGAGAGCTCCCAAGGTCATTCTAACATCCCTTCTGAGACATCCGTATATTCATAAACAAGAGGAAGCAGCTCAGTGTATGAGAACTGACTTCCTAATTCTATGATCTGGGAGGTCGTTGGCCCAAGAATTTAAGTCTTTAGTTTGTAAGCATGCAGCCATTTAAGATTTTATAGATATATGGATGGAAAAGACGGCTTTGGCCGTCCAAATCCATGAACCTGGTTTGGATGGAATGAAAACGTAAAAGTATGAACGGTTTATTCACAAATATTCTGAAATTGATAGACGATATAAAATCTGCATTTACTAAAGGGAATAACATGTGATCAGTTGGATCTTATTCGGATCCTAAATCTACTTTCACAGCAGGTGATAACAGAATCTTTGACAATTGCTGGATAATCGTATGAAGCATTGGTTAGGACTACCATTAAGTCGTTCACTTGTATTTAACCTGTTTATGATGTCTGTGCGATAAGTCGCCGACGAGTGTTTATGACATGTTTTACTGCGTGTAGACGCACCTTGAGAAAAAGAAAGAGAGAGAAATAAAGTATATCTGACATTTATACTCGTTGTATAACCTCCAAGTGTGTCGTCTTCGTTCTTATTTCTTTTCCTCCTCAACAAAAGGTTTCTGTGTTCAAAGGAGGATTTCACATGATTTTTCCCTTAACTTTTCTCTCTTGGAAAAATGAAATGAACGCCGAGGCAAGAGCAAGATAATGTTTCCGAGAGACGTCAAACATACAGTAGAAAAGATCACTGCTTAGCAGTTTTTAAGACATCAATGTGACAATGAAACAACCTTTTATGCTTTAAGAACGCTTATAAATTCCTGTGTCTTTGTTATGAGAATTTGATGTAGCCTACTCCTAAAATTAATCTTTTTTTTACCGTCTTACATTTCCAAAAACTGACCACCTGTCAGACATTCTGGTTTGCGGAATTACTCAGAATTTATGTTACACATAACTGGGTGAAATAAATACCGAAAGTATAAACATTTCAAAAATACCCTACATATCTTGTTTTCGGCCATTAGATCCTTCTATATATTTTTTGAAATAAAAAAGAGATATTCAGTAGTCATAAACTTGGCTCCATACTGCACAAGTCTTCAAATTCCACCTCAAACCCCGATTAAGATTTGACAGATGTACCTCATTAACAGAAATTAGCAGAAGAGGCAATAGATGCTTCGATATAACTTTTTTTTAGGTAATCTAATTACCAGGGTCTTACCGGGGGCGTTTTTCATCATATCTCTATACTTCTCACTGAATACATAAAACTTGTCTGTCATCGGCAGAAACTTAGCACAATCAACATTAATGAGATATAATTACCGACTCTAGGTAAACGTTCAAAAGATAAAATGGGCTAAATAAGAATGCGTATATCATCTACCAGGCGGAGATAATAGCGCGGGTGTGTGTGTGTGTGTGTGTGTGTGTGTGTGTGTGTGTGTGTGTGTGTGTGCGGAGTTCGGGGGTCTGGTTTGGAGAGCGAGAGACATAACGTCAATTAACATTTATTTCAGAATGACAATTAAGGTTCCATTATCGACTTTCCTTTCGAGGCAAACTCTCCGGATAAGAAGCTCATTGGTTTTTTATGCGAGTCTTCGTCAAATATTCAGTCTTCAATTAAGCTCAAAATAACTCCATCAGTTCTGATAAATAGAAATCTGAACCTTGCCACCCGCTGATTTAGTTCCGTGCCGTGAATGTAGCTCTGGTTAGCCGCTGTCGCTCTAATTGAAATAGGCGGTTGAGAAGTACAGTAAAGTGACCATTAGCGATAACGCTCTCTAAAACAGACGTTTGTTGAGTCCGGTGCGCATTAATGGAGACATTTCAGCTCACTGACAATCACTTGCTTAATTTTTTTTTTCCTTCGAAGTCAACAATTCATTGTCAACATGTTGGAATTAAACAGACTTATTGCAAAGGTCAGAGTTTCTCTCTATCCCTCCTTCATTTCTACACACATCGCATACTTCTGTGGATACATATGTATATATACAGTATATACATACATATGTATGTATGTATATGTATATATATATATATATATATATATATATATATATATATATATATATATATATATATATATACATACATATATTAATACAAGAGTAAATCTTACCCCAGGCATATTATTTCATCTATGCAAATTCCTTTTCCTTCTTCTTCTTCTCTATTACTGTGATCGTGATTCGAATCATAAAAAAAAATATTCCCTTCTTTTTAATCTCCATTTCCGGTCTAACTTCAATCTAACCCGAGATTCTGCCAACCATAATTATATGGTTCTGGCCAGTATTCTAACTAGCTGGATTAAACGCTCAGTAAATTAATATGCTTTCAAAATACCCCCTTTGTTGATTCTTCTCGTATCTCTCAAATTATTGCAATTCCAACCCCCAGCATGCTCAGAAGTACACGCGTAGCAATAAATCTGATTGCTTAATCAGCCATTAAACCTCAGATTAGTTTGGCAACAATTCGCCCTACCAAAATGCAAGAGAAATTGCAAGATGGGAGTGCAATTCACAACAATCTAAACCAAAGCAATTACGCAAATATAATGAAGAGTACCAATAAACATACATGTTACTTAAGTGGATTTCTATAAAAGTTAAGAAATTATGCATAACTGTTCAAAGAGCTTTCCTAAAGTCATTCCGGAAGCGTAAACAATGATATGATACCAAATAATCAAGATGAGGAAAAAAAAAAAGAGATAAACTGCATAAAATCTATTCAAGCCAAAAACGAGCTGTAAATGTTAGAACAAACGATACCCAAGTATAAAATTCATTATGCCTGAAGGAAACTTAAGCAAGATATCCAATACGTGCTTGCATGCAAGAAGTTTCCCCGGTATCCTGTTGCATACTCAAGAGGAATAACCAATAATTTATCCGAAAAGATTCGTTTTTTTTTCTGTAATGGGAGAA
>JANJGK010000010.1:46050715-46058215 GCA_039081455.1 Macrobrachium rosenbergii | reverse complement strand
GAACTTCTCAAAGGATCCAGTGGATAACACCGTGGACTTAAAGTATTACCAGCGCCTACTGGACGAGGCTCGTCACTTTTCAAGTCTTTTCAGAAAGCGGATAGAGTCGTAAGGAGTGCCACCTCTTCCCTTAAAATAAAGAAGATGGAGAGAGAGAGAGAGAGAGAGAGAGAGAGAGAGAGAGAGAGAGAGAGAGAGAGAGAGAGAGAGAGAGAGAGAGAACTGTTCTACGTTTTACCTCACTTCCGGCTTCCCTTTGGTTCTTCTAATTTGAAAACATTTTACAATGACTCCTGGAGCTGGTGATTTGCGTCTTTTCCAATTATTTTTGCCCTCATGACCCTCGTATATATATATATGTATGTATATATATATATATATATATATATATATATATATATATATATATATATATATATATATATATATATATATATATATATGTATATATATATATATATATATATATATATATATATATATATATAGATCTACCCCGAAAACGCACAAGAAGGCAGAATTCGACATTGTGAAACTGAATGTTAGAGACACTGGTCGAGCAGGTTCATTCTCCGGCTGGTTAACTAGTACACCTGGAGGAGGAAAACGTGGCCAGTAATTAAAGGCCGAGTGTTGATCCGTTACCGATAAGTTTACAACTGAGTTGAAGTGCGTCCAAGACGAAAGTGGGAAATTGGTCATAGTTTTCTCTTATAGATCAATAAAAACACATCTCATATAAATAAAAAAAAATTAAATATACGACACTCTGAAAACACTAGTTCACAGATAAAGACGTGGAGTGCAAATGTATGAATATGCCTATCCACATAATATCCATAAAAAAAAGTGACTTACAAAATCCAGAATAAAGAGAAAGAGAAAAATTTAACATACAAATCATACACAAAGTCACATGACAAAGTAACAACATAACAAGGTATGCCCGGGCATTGTCTGGGTCTCTCTTAATGGGGCTTTCAACGTGCCCATAAAACCCTCGGCTGCAGAGGCAGTTACGAATTCATGGTTTTCGGATTTATGAATGAATCCCCATCTGCGAGGTCACCCGGATTGTAATCCGGAACGGTAATCCGGGAGAGTAATCCGGAAAATCCTGATGCATAGGATCCAACGGGGCTAACTAAGGTTTGCGAGGCTATTAAATGAAGGGTTTATAGGAGGGACAGCAACGCAAATAAACAGTTGGAGGCCCTCCCTTTGGAATGCTTTTGGAGAGAGAGAGAGAGAGAGAGCATGGTCCAATAGCACCTCTCAGATGGAGAGACAGGTTTTGCTAAAAAAAGCAAAATTCAGCCAGAGAGAGAGAGAGTAGGGACCAATAGCACCACTTAGATGGAGAGACAGATTTTGCTAAATAAGCAAAACTCAGACAGACAGACAGACAGACAGACAGACAGACAGACAGACAGACAGACAGACGTTATACAAACTAGAACGCTCTCATTCGTGCTGAAGATAAGAAATTACTGAATCTATCTCTCTCCTTTCTGATGGATTATTTCCTATCCATTCCACAACCAGATATTGCTAAAAATAATTTTCAAAAAAATTCCGAACAAAATATTATATGCTGAGGGGGTGGAGGGCTAGGGTAAAATTTTTATGTCAGTGGAATGCTGCTGCGCACCAGTCCACACATCTGTAAAAAGGCATACCAGTATTTGGTGGAGTCAAAAAAAGGCGGGTGCTGGAGCAAGCATACAGACTAAATGAGTAGCCAGAAGGTTCGCTTACTTCCATGGTATAGAGAATGGTCACAGAATTCCATATTTTACATATATATATATATATATATATATATATATATATATATATATATATATATATATATATATATATATATATATATCTTTATGCATGTAAAGATATATATATATAGATATAGATATATATGTGTGTGTGTATTATATATATGTATATATATATAAATGCATAATATATATATATACATATATATATATATATATATATATATATATATATATATATATATATATATATATATATATATAATATATATATATATACGTATATAACCAAAATGTAGAAAATTTCTTATCAGCATACTTCCTTATATAGAAACACTACATACATGCATACATACATACATACATACATACATACATATACATTCTAATATTCTTCGATCAAACGCAAATATAATGAAAATTCCCCACAATGTGTAATCTATGAAAAAATGTATACCTGGTTACGAAGAATACAAGTAAGCAACTTTTTTTATCACTTGCGAATCACACATCGCCTATCTCCCTACCCTTTCCAGAGATCCTCTTTCTCGGTTATCTCAGTCTAAAATGTCAGGATGATTCAGGAGTTACTCTGACCTATTCTCATCATCTTTTGAAGTCAAGGCAACAGGCAGTTTCATCATTATGTGCAAGTATAACTGGAATCAACTTCAAAACGAATGGACTGAAACAAAGCCTAATTTTAACAATAACCATTT
This sequence comes from Macrobrachium rosenbergii, assembly GCA_039081455.1. Classification (NCBI taxonomy): domain Eukaryota; kingdom Metazoa; phylum Arthropoda; class Malacostraca; order Decapoda; family Palaemonidae; genus Macrobrachium; species Macrobrachium rosenbergii. The sequence goes on along the minus strand of JANJGK010000010.1, from coordinate 46,055,724 downwards.
ATACCCTGAGAAAAAAACACTCAAAAAGGAAGAATGACTCAATACTGATAAGGCAATCCGTCATATAAAAAAAAATTATGACCACTTTTCTCACCATGGAATCTTAAAACTTAACGGCTACTTAGTGGAGGAAAAAAAATCACTTAGTTTTCCCTGGATTCTCTCCTGCCCACACATTGACTTAAAAAAAATAATAAAATAAAAACGAAACAAAGACAATGAATAGGAGAAAAACTTCGCAGAGAACAAGACCGGTGTCGTCAGCTAGAGTCTGAATCTAGAATAACAAGAAATGGCTTTCAACATTTTTCGTAAGATGAAAACATATTTTCTTCTTTCTTTATGAACAGGACCAAAACATCTTGATCAACACAAAGTAAAAGATAAATATACGAGTAAATTTTAAATTTACACTTCATGAATCAAAGGCGCCCTTTGTTCCATAAAGAAACGTTCGTGTTTGCGCACTGCACTTCCATTAGTATTGCATAGAAACACAAACTTATATATATCCGTGAATATAGGTAAAACTGGCCTCTTTAAAAAGAGAGAGAGAGAGAGAGAGAGAGAGAGAGAGAGAAAAAAAAATATATATATATATATATATATATATATATATATATATATATATATATATATATATGTGTGTGTGTGTGTGTGTGTGTGTGTGTGTGTGTGTGTGTGTATATATACACATTTATATATACATATGTATATATATAAACATATATATGTACTGAATATATATGTATATATACACGCAGGAAGGTTAAAAGTATGAATGTACGATTGTAAAGATTATTTGAACGTCTTTTTTTTCTTTGTCATCTGTTGGAAGCTAAAAATACAGCAGTAAGAAGAAGCACTGGCTGAAGATACTTTTAAAATATTAAAGAGTTGAATTGACACTGAATACTGCAAGACTTGCATTCCTCAGGGGAAAAGAGCCTTGATAGCTTACTGCGAAGGGAGGAGGAGGAGGAGGAGGGAGGAAAAAGCTGGAGGAGGAGGAGGTTGAGGAGCAAGAGCAGGAGCAGGAGCAGGAGGAGGAGGAGGAGGAGGAGGAGGAGGATGGCACAACTCCCCGAAGAGACCTCCTGCCAGGGTTTCTAGAAGAAGGACCACCACCTCCGCCAGCAGACAAGAACAACAGATTCTGAGGCATCTCGAGGATATAGGAGTATTTTTCTTTTACTTCTTTCTCTCGCTTCCTTTGTCTCCGAGTATGTCTATATCTACCTCCCTCGCCATGATGGCAGATGAAAAAATTGTATTTGTGTGTGTGTGCGTGTGTTCGCGCGTGCGCATGTTTGAGCATGTGTTTTAGCAGAATATATAAAAAAATTAGACAACGGATATTAAACTGCCAAAATATTCAGCAAGTGACCACGCCATGATGGCAAAAGAAATTGTACTTTTGTGTGTGTGTGTGTGTGTGTGTGTTAGCCAGCACGCGCATGCTTGTGCGCATGCGTTTTAGCAGGATAAATCAAGAACAAAAAAACGGATTTTAAGCTGCCGAAATATCTAGCAAGTGATCATCTCGCCATGATGAAAATTTAGGACAAATCGGGTCAGAAATGAGATGGTTAACATCTCAGGAGGGGTCACCTTCTGAATAGATATATCTGCCATTTATCAGTATGGTTACCCATTCTGTAAACCATGCTGAAAACATATACGGGGTAACGACTGCCAGTAATTAAATATTCCAACCCTGCTATCTATCTGTCTATCTGTCAATTCGAGGATTTTCTCAAATTCTCGAAAGAAATGACGATAACACAGAATTGCAAAAATACTGACCGGACTACTCTAATCATGGAATCGACCCAGTTACAGTCGACTCAAAACACCAAGCGATGTCCGCTTATTTATATGACCTTGAAGATACGAGTGAAACAAATGTTTTTCAAAATAAACTATAATCATATAAATGTCAGACTTTACTATGTATTAAAGGTTTGTGTTATTTCATTTTTCATTTGGGTATAGGCTGTTCTGCTGAATTTGGTGTCCGTACCCTATAAAAATGAAATAAAATAAAATAGTCAGTCACATCTACCAAGACTTCAGCTGAAGGTGAGACAGTCCAATCATATCCTTCTCACACCTTGGGAAATTGATCTAACGCGTTCAGGGAGGCGCTGGCACCCAAAGGAACATCCCGTGGAATAACAATGGCTGCTTTAAATGGAGTAGTGAAACAGAGAACGAGGGAGGAAGAGGAGGAGGAGGAGGAGGAGGAGGAGGAGGAGGAGGAGGAGGAGGAGTACATATTTATTCATTCATTTCAGAGTTGATTGTTGGTCAAGTCAGTTTTATTCTCAACGGAAAAGTTAACGTGAACTAGAAGATACAAAGACGGCCAAATCGACCCAAACCTTTTGTCAGAAATGAAAGGAAGAAGCTTTTAAAAAGAGCAATTCAAAAGGAGAAAATAGACTTCTTATCTTTGGTTATGACAGACTGACCTCTTGAACCGAGACAGACGAAGAGATTCGACAGTCACGGAAAGAAGAAATATTTTCCCTTTTTCTGGGCGAGGGGATAAAGAGTGCTCTTACGTCGATGGTTTTAATATACTGAAGTTTGCTTGACTTGGGCGGATATGCATTTAAAATGGAGCTCTTGACTGGACGATAATTGCTAACCCAACAAAGATACCGTATGTAAATGGCTGAATACATTTTTGGAGGATACGCGTATCAATTCCCTTTCTCTTCTCTTCAGCGTTTGATTACATCCCAAAATTGAATTCACTCCGTATTTTACATATTGCATGACTAAGTATATTAACTGGAAATCTACCACATATCTACTGTACTGAAAATAACACAAACAGTTAATGTTTGTCATTTTCAGAAGAGAATTTTACGCCGAATTATGCATTTTCCATCAAAGAACTCGACTGCCAGAGCAATGCACAGTATCCCCTTGAAGATGTTGACTGACTGATGCATTCGAACTGAAAAGACAGGTTTGAATGTGGGCGTACGTAAAGGAGGAGGAGGAGGAGGAGGAGGAGGAGGAGGAGGAGAAGGAGGAGGAGGAGGAGGAGGGGGTTGGGGAAGCAGAAGCGGTGAAAAACTCAGAAAACTAAAACTATCGCATAAAATAACAAAGAATGCTGGCATCCTGAACAACTGAATATATTACCACACATCTGAAAATAAGTACAAGTTTAAGAACAACATCTTTAAGATTCAAAATCATTGTCTTGGTTACCATTATCAAACGAGAGAGAGAGAGAGAGAGAGAGAGAGAGAGAGAGAGAGAGAGAATATGACCATCTTCCATAAGCGAAAAGCCATCCCTCCTGTCAACATTTAATACCAAAGAAGAGCAGGATACCTCCCATAAGGTTAAAGGCCGCCTGGGAGCAGCTTACCTTACTTCTTTTATGGGGAGAGGTAAAACAAAATAGGAAAATAAACTAAGAAGAGACAAACCTCTTCATAGCCATACCCTTAAAGCCTCAGAGATCTTCTTCTACGAAATCTTTCACAAACTTTCTCTTAAACCGACAACCAAAATGTCTGTTTTGAATGTCGGCTCTCCCTTCGGAATTTATTCCACTGAAACACCTTACATTATATATATATATATATATATATATATATATATATATATATATATATATATACATACATATATACATATACAGTATATATACATTTATAGATCTATCTGTTTGTCTATCTACCTATCTATATATATTATATATATACATGTATATATTATATATGTATATATATATTAAATATACTATATACTGTATATATATATATATATATGGGTGTGTAAGAGAGAGAGAGAGAGAGAGAGAGAGAGAGAGAGAGAGAGAGAGAGAGAATCTGTTGGTCACTTTTTACAAAATACATATGTAATAATAAGAACCACAAGATATACAGTAGCCTGAGAAAAACCACTTGTTGTATCAGGATATACGATAGTGCACAGAATGCAGTTCTCGTTTTAATTTGACAATAGTCTTCTAGTACCTCAAGTACTTCCAACATGCTGTTTTTTTCACTCACAGTAATTTGGGTATTCTGTTCATAGAAGCTTGTTAAGCAGTTCATGCTATTTTTGGTACGTGTCACATGCAGTATGACTGATAATAATAATAATAATAATAATAATAATAATAATAATAATAATAATAATAATAATAATATTGTACATGATTTTTTCCGTCATGGAATAGTAACCCCCAATCATCCTTTTTTTTTATCTCACTAAACTCCTTCAATACTCTCCTATTTGCCCACAAACTTTCCCACAGACCAGGGTAATTATAGAATACTCGCTGCACGAGCGAGTAGAATCCTGGGAAGACATAGCAGTGTCGACACATTCCGATGAAAACCTCTATATGGCAGTTTACCTGGTAGTCAGTCGATAATGCTGAGAGACAAGCGGAAATGGAGAAGGACAGGCGTTAGAAACCTTAGCTCAAAATTGGATGTACCCTACTTTCTAGACCCTATTTCAAGATCCAGTGCTAGAAAAATGAATTATTATATTTGTGTTTGTAAGTTTGAGCGTGCCCACTCCATTGTGTGAAATGCTAAAAGGGCATAGGTACTGCAATAAATGCAATTTGTATCTTTTCTTTTTGGGGTTAAATGAACTTACATCACATGTCATATTCAGTCTTATTTCCAAGCTGAAATGGATCTCAAAACAATTTAACAAAGATTTATTGCTGCTGTTACCTACAGGTCAGTCGATAGGTGAGAGAGAGAGAGAGAGAGAGAGAGAGAGAGAGAGAGAGAGAGAGAGAGAGAGAGAGAGAGAGAACCTAAAAGTTTACTTTATTTACCCTACTATACCTCATTTTTCCGCCCTCGGGGTTAATGAGAAAAGAAATCAGAACATTTTGTGCCTAAGCATCGCTCTTCCGTTAAGGAATCGCCTGTGAAGTGTGGCTCCTATTGCTGTGCTACACCAACCTTTTGCTTTATTGCAAAAGGTTGCGCCACAATTATGACTGAATTCCCACG
>JANJGK010000010.1:46040137-46050615 GCA_039081455.1 Macrobrachium rosenbergii | reverse complement strand
ATAGTTTATCATAGCTTGTACGCCACCCATTCCATTCTGTTGTATAGGGGAATATACTGGAAATGACGAAGTAAATTAAACTCTTACATCTAAATTCTCTCTCTCTCTCTCTCTCTCTCTCTCTCTCTCTCTCTCTCTCTCTCTCTCTCTCTCTCTCTCTCTCTCTGTTGTGATAGTTTATCATAGCTTGTACGCCACATTCCATTCTGTTTGTATAGGGGAATATACTGAATGACGAAGTAAATTAAACTCTTACATCTAATTCTCTCTCTCTCTCTCTCTCTCTCTCTCTCTCTCTCTCTCTCTTCTCCTCTCTCTCTCTCTCTCTCTGTTGTGATAGTTTATCATAGCTTGTACGCCACATTCCATTCTGTTGTATAGGGGAATATACTGGAAATGACGAAGTAAATTAAACTCTTACATCTAAATTCTCTCTCTCTCTCTCTCTCTCTCTCTCTCTCTCTCTCTCTCTCTCTCTCTCTCTCTCTCTCTCTCTCTCTGTTGTGATAGTTTATCATAGCTTGTACGCCACATTCCATTCTGTTGTATAGGGGAATATACTGGAAATGACGAAGTAAATTAAACTCTTACATCTAAATTCTCTCTCTCTCTCTCTCTCTCTCTCTCTCTCTCCAGATTATTCTACCATATAAAATTATGAGAATTTATGGCAAAGCTTATAATGAAAGATTCAGTACGAGTAAGAAAGTCATCGCAGAAGCATAGGTCATTTAAGGGTCAGAGAGAGAAAGAAAGAAAGAGGGGAAAAAATGTTGAAATGTCAGATTAGCGATGCAGAAATAAAAGTCATTTGAAAAGAGAGAGAGAGAGAGAGAGAGAGAGAGAGAGAGAGAGAGAGAGAGAGAGAGAGACTGGCGTCACAGAGGTGTCGATCGTTTAAGAGATCAAAATACTTTAAGAGATAAAAAATACTTGAAATTACAGACTGCCTACACAAAAATGGAGAGAGAGAGAGAGAGAGAGAGAGAGAGAGAGAGAGAGAGAGAGAGAGAGAGAGAGAGAGAGAGAGAGAAAGTTATGTTAAACTGGAAAATCGACATCATCCAAGAGAAAAAAAAAATGATGACACAGTTAAGACTACTGACATAAACGAAAAAAAAAAGTAATTTCATAAAAATGAAAACGTAAAAACGAGCTAAAACAACAAGCTAGGCGACACAAAAGCAAAAAGTCATTTAGAAGCGAAAGAGGCGGAGTTATTGAATGCAGCTATCAAGCGGGGCATTTCATCCTTCCATTTATCATTTTAAAACACACACGGTCCAATTTACGGCCACGACCCATTCCGGTCCATACACACGGGCCATAAATACTTGAGCACTGTGCCAACAACGGAAGGACACACTCGCCTCTTCCATTATTACCTTTCTTGGTGGCTTCAGATAGGGCGCCTTCTCATTCATGAGTGAAGATTTATATATAAAGAAATAACTTTTATATAAAAATAAGGACAAAAAACGCCTAAGGGGAATAATAGTCATTAACATTTAATAAGAAGAAATGAATGTTGTTTTATGATTACACTTACAGACTTTACTGTAAAATAATATTAAACTTAAAAAGTAAAAATTTAATATAAAGAAACTAAGCAGTTTTTACTTTTCTGTGAAAGAAAACTATTGTGCCGGCTTTGTCCTGTCCATTCACACTTTTTTCTCTCCACCCTCAGATCTTAAAAACTATGAAGCTAGAGGACTGCAAATTGGCATGTGATCACCCACCCCCAGTTATCAAACATACCAATTTCCAGCCCTCTAGCCTCGGTAGTTTGTATTTTATTTAAGGTTAAAGTTAGCCATAATCTTGCTTCTGGCAACGATATAGGATAGCCGCCACCAGGCCATGGTTAAAGTTTCATGGGCCGCGGATCATATAACATTATACCGAGACCACCAAAATAGCTCTATTTTCGGTGGCCTTGACTATACGCTGTAGCGGCTGTACAGAAAACTCGATTGCGCCGAAGTTTCTTCGGTGCATTTTTTACTTGTTATAATTAATAAATACATAGTTCTTTTGATAATAACACTATTCAGCATAACACAATAAAATTAAATCGAAACGAATCGATCCATTGTAATACAAAATCAATTCAGAATAATAAGAACATAAATCGGATTCAGAACCAAACCGCTTCAAAAAATACATTCTAATAAATAATCATAAGCAAAAATCACAGGGAAATATCAACAACATATTCCAAGGTCTGAAAATAATCATAAATAATATCTGACATCCATCGTTTCGTCATAATAGAAAACTTTTTTTATTCTTCTTTTCCCCAATAGCGTTTAAACAAACTTGTTGACGTTCATTAACAAAATATAACATCAAGAGGAACAGTTCAAAGAATATCTATGACAATTGTATATTTTTTTGGTCTGTACTGGTGTGCATGAGCGTATTTGCAACCTTGAACTGAAAACAGCCCTAAAGACAAAGTCCATTTACACAGCCTGCTATTTTCATTTGTCAGTCTCTGAGTCAATAGTGTTTGTCACTCATACACGCGTGACTTTTTTTGTTCACAAATATTAAGCCCATATATATATATATTATATATTATATATATATATATATATATATATATATATATATATATATATATATATATATATATATATATATATATATATATATTTATATGTATATATATTTATATGTATATATATATATATATATATATATATATATATATATATATATATATATACCTATACCATTCCTTTTTCCCTTAAAGAAGTTGGCTGCAGGTGTTAGCTTTCGAGTTTTCCACAGTATGTATAATAATTTGCTTTACTAATACACACTGAATGTGAATAACTTCTTTCGGTCAACTACACTGTGCATATTTCACTGCTTAGGCTAACATTGTTGCGGATGTCTACAAAAACAAAATTGTTTTTCATGGACCGTACCTAATTCGTGCTGCCTCGCTCGCGAATCGAACTCTTCTCCTCTCGCTACTCAGCCATCATCATCAACATCTTTGCCAACGCCAGGCGACGAAAAAAGCCAATGTTGTTTTTCTACACAAATCTCCGCTTATTTCCGGCCTCCCATCTCATAGTTCTCTTCCAAGTCGGTCTGCTCTTCGAACTATTCTGATGCCACCAAGGAACGGTCTGACATTACCAAGTATTCTTCTCTCAGGGACTGTCCCAAGAACAAGCCCAAGCCTGTTCCATTTCCCCTAAATCATAATCATATCTATATACAGTACTTTAAATGTTCATATGGAATCATTTCTTACTCTATCCTGTCCTCTGACTCCCAATAAATACACCTGCTAAAATTTTCTTCACAAAATAATGAATTTTTTTTATAAAGTTCCACTCTTTCCATTATTCACGTCAGTATAGCAATACTTACGGTACAAGAGTAATGTATATTCTTACCGTTGTATGCAATTTCAGTCTGTTTGATTTCAATATACTGTTCAACCTGTCCACTATTTGATTTACCTTTTTTCGTCTCTCACTAAAATCCTACTCGAGAAATTGTATTGGACATTATTGTTCCTAAGTGTTTTCAAGATTAAACCTCGTTGATTCTTGCTCCGACCAGTCTTATTTCGCCCCTTTGTACATACGCTGTCCTCATTGCTTCTGTTTTTCTTAGATCTACATAGAGACTCACCTCTAGATGTAAGATGCATTCCATTAAAAAAAAAAAAATTTGTAAATCTTGTAGTGATTTTCTGATTCTAAATCTGTCAACTTTCTATTGTTATCCCAGTCTACACCACCTCCTCTTTCCCCTCTCCACCTTCATTTTCAATATATATATATATATATATATATATATATATATATATATATATATATATATATATATATATATATATATATATATATATATATATATATATATATATATATATACATATAAATATAAATGTATGTATATATACATATGTATAACCATACATTTATATATATTTATTTTTATATATATAATAAATTTATGTATATATACCTATATATAACCATACATTTATATATATATAATATATATAAATGTATATGTATATATACGCACTAAGACAAAAGCATATACATAACAAACCAAGAACAACAACAGCTATGAATTAAATGTACTAACTACTTCCACATTAAAATCACTGGTGAAGTCCATTTCAAATTAGGAAATAAAATGCCTGCAGCTCGGAAACCTTTCCCGGTCACTGCAAACACTCGGGGCGGACGAGCTGCGACAATAGAAAATGATTTAGTCATTCAAGAACGAGAGATTCGGAAGCCCAAACAAATGGAGGCTGATGAGCATCAGGTACTGGAGAGAGTCTTCGCGACATTTTTACGCTCAGGATACCGAGTCGTTTCAGAAGGCCCCCAGACAGCAGCATTGCTGAGTTTAAATCCTCTTTATTTTATGTTGTGAATTTGGTATTGAGGCTTCTTTTACATTATGGAGACGGTGTTAACTAAATCAATTAAATAAGGATGGTAATAAGTAAATAAATTACAATTCTTTCTTTTCATACGACCTCATATTTACATTTTAACAAGTTTCTATGAAGTAAATATATCAGTTCGGAAGTCCCCGAATGACAGTAACATTTCAATTGACTGTCATTTCCCACCAGCGATTTTTCTGAAATGTATTTCTTAGCAGAATGTGCTACAAAAACATTTTTTAGATATTACAGAAACACAAATAAATGGAAAAATACTAAAAGTGCGATGATATTAAGTGGAAGAGCCAAGCAAGTAACTCTTGTGAAAAAAAAAAGTGACAAACATTTATACATGTATGCATGCACTATTAGAGCATTTATCTCTTATTATTCCATCGATTGTAACACTTTGCAGGTATTGCATGTGCATTTATCAATTTGCACCTCATAATAGCACTGTTCAATAGCCCTAGAGACCTCTCAGTTATTTTATTGTGACTCTTCTGTACTTTGTCTCTTTTGAACCTGATCATCTTTAATTCCATAATGACAAAATCATTAATACGTTGAAAGTTACTTATATTTCACCATTTTTCGGAAGTAAATATGCCTGCTACACCATCTGGTTGCAGTCTGGTTCCTTTCACATTAATAGCACAGAAAACTTAGAAACTTCACAATTTAGTATTTGCAATGGTTTGAAAGGAAAATGACTCTTTTATCGGCTACCAACATCTTAATATAATTCAGGCTTTATCCTCCCACCTGTGATTAATGACTCGACCTCCTGCTTCATTCTGCCACCTCACAAAGAGACTCTTTTGTGCTGGCTGAAAAGTCGAGAACCACCTGCAAATTCATATACACACAAACTCTGGTACCACTCTCACCCGTTATGACTTTTGTTTAATTTTCCCACCGCGTTAAACTCGCTTGAGGAGAGCCGACAGGGAAATAGTTATAAAAAGATAGTTGTGCATATTTTCCCTCATTAAAATTACGCAGATGATTAATTAGAAATGGCAAGGCAGAAAAGTTTTGTGAAAACCATTATTACCCTGAGACATAATTAAATCAGTACCGTTGCTCTCAAGGGAATGAAAATCTAAATGGTCTGACTGCACTCTTAGTTAGAAAAGCAGAATGCTACAAACCTAATATAGAGAAAGCACCCCAATACAGAAAAGGAAATACATGAATGTAAATTAATTCTAAATGCGGAATAACAAAGAAAGACAAATAAGATCAATTACAAAGTAAAACATGATAAATGAGATTCACATGAGCGTACTCAGCAAAATGCATTTGCACAAGTTTAAACTTCTGATGCTCCAACGGTTCAAGTACACAAAAGAAAAAAAAAACTGAATTAACTGCATGTCTAGCATTACTTGGAAAAGTAAGTACAAACGATGATTATAATTATGAACAGTTCCATGTGCCATTTTTTTTATTTTATATTGTCGAGATCCTTCATGCATAACGAACTTATGGAACAACGTGGTAAAAGATTTTTCTAATATCTGAATAAAGAAAATGAATAGGTCGGGTTTTTTTACCTAAACTTTAAGATACAAAGCAACTGTTGAAGACCAACCAGGGGATTAATATTTAAAATACGCCAGCAGGAAACAGGAATAAAAACATCCCCACACAACAGGCAGGTCTGCAAAAAATCTTCTAAGACTTTCCAGGTACGGTACATTGTTTTTTGTGCAGCTGAAGAAGAGATAGACCGGATAAGGTTTCCAAATTGAATATGCAATCAAGAACGACACGTAAAATCCGAGAGGAGTTGTTTGTAGTTAATAAACACTGTCAGTAAAAAGACCTGGGAAGAGGGGGTGGGGGAGGAAATGAATCACTGTCCTAGAGATACTGACAATCACACTTGGCGTTTTTTATTTCAGAAAGATCAAGGAAACTTGCAATTTAGGGCCTCAGACCTGACGGAGAGAAGAAATAGAATGGAACGCAAAAAGGAGTGAGGTCTAACCCAAATGGAAGCTTTGGACCAATCTCTTAAAGGATGGCTAGTAAAGAGATTGTGGAAAATATTAACTGAAACGGAAAAGTAACAAAACTGAGCTATCCGAGCTATCCCAGTATACCAGATTTATAATTAGGTGGGAGTAGCGAAACGGGTGTAACAGTCACCTTTTAGGCGGAGAGGTCAAAGTGGGGTCGCTGATTCAAGGAACCGCCTCACTTTCAATAATGCCGGAGAGGTAAACGAAAGAACGGGCAACTCAGACAAGAGAGTAGAGCTCCAAAAAAGGAGTGAACAAGACCTTTAAAAATCTTTGGTAACTTGGATGACACAGTTTGTCTAACACATTTAAAGAAAGCACAACTCTTTTACTAATTTTTCTTAAGGAGCAGATTAACCATTTTAATCAGATGTCAAATCAGTGACGGAAGTTTAAAAATAGTCTTGCCTCCGGAAACGCTGAGTTCAATGCCGTCCATCTCATCTTTGTCATACTCCCACGGGTGTGACTTATTGACTTATTTCATCTCAGCCATAAGGTTGTTCCGTGCTCTCCCTCCCCCACCCCATTATTTTTCAAATACCCTTGTCCTTCTCTCGAGAGCTGCATGACTTTAATTACTGCCACTTCCCTTCTCCTCGTGGTACATGTGAGGCTTCATATTTAGTGGTAATTGGGAGCTCGAGATTTAATCGATTTGACCAGACCTTCATTCCATTCATTTTTAGAAAAAGGAATTGCAAGCTTTCTTCCCTGTCTTGGGGTGTCTACAGAGCCGTTAATAATGCCTGCTTTTGTGTCCTTTCTTTCGTTTATTTAATAATTGCTTTACCACCTCCTTGCTGGCATTTCCTCTACTTTCATTTCTCTTAGAGTTAAAATCTTACTTCATTCCTTTTCTTGTACTTCCCTTATAAGTATATGTATATATATATATATATATATATATATATATATATATATATATATATATATATATATATATAGTATATATATATATACATATACTGTAGGTTACATGTTTATATATACATATATATATAAATTATATATCTGATAACTGTTTGTGTGGTTAGATGTTTTCGGGAATACGAGGATTGGTGTGGATCTCTGGGCTCCGCCTACCAAGCGAGACACCCACTGTATGAGGGAAAGACATGAATATGAAAATATGAATATATACGGTATTCATGTGTGCGTGTGTGTGCACTTTCAAACAAGAAAAGAAGTATATAAAATATGAAATTTCGAATCTTGCCATAATTTATGTGACACCAAAAACAACTAACAAACACCCAAGAAAATAAAAGTAAATTTACGGAGAGTTTAACGATTGAAGTATTACCCGCTTCTAATGGCCAAGCACTTAATAAACTTTGTGATTAATTAACGCCTGTAAAAGCTTGGTCCGTGATTAATTGAATCTTTCTCTTCAGCGATTAACAAAACTCCCGCTAAAGAGCTCAGAAATTCAGTAAAGAAAGACTGGGGCGCCATCATTGGCTGGCCGGTTTAAACTCGACCAATCACTGGCTTGATCTGAACGTGGGACGGTGCTCATTGGTTGGGTGAGCAGTGGCACGCCGGGACCGTTAATTTCAGACTCAGTCAGGCCTAATGCATTCCCATGAAAAGGCCCATTTCTCATTTTATTAAAAGCTTTTGACAAGACGTTCACACTATTGGAGAAAAGAAAAACAACAACAAAAATAGATTTGTTAAAAGCCAATAATAGAACATAAGTATAAATTCATTTCTAAACAACTGGAAAAAACCAGATTCTGCATTTACAATAATAACATCCCATGAACAAGCTATAGAAATAAACTCAGATCATTGCAGCCATAAGCTGATTACCAAGAGCCGACCCAATGCACAATCCTGATGTCATGGCTGTGTAGTGGATTAATTCCCTCAGTGGCTGGCTATTGTTAGTCGGCCATAATCCCATACGATGGCTTCCGAACAGATCTGAAATCCTTATTGCATAACCGCTCATAATCGGGCAGTCTCGATCAATGGGTCTTCGTTGAAATGTCGAAACCGATTGCTTTAGAGCAAATTGTGAAGATACTGAAAGATAAGATGTTTTAAGAACATGAGATGATTCTGGAATCCAACCTCGAGGAACAAAGATTAAAGTGATACAACTGAAATGAGCTTTTGCTAAAGTTGAAATACATTGGAGGATGAATAAAAGTTCATATATTCGAAATCCAAGAATTATAATATATATATATATATATATATATATATATATATATATATATATATATATATATATATATATATATATAATATACATACATACATACATATATATATATATACACACACAAATATCGTGGGTATAACATTACGTTTGCTTTATGTTCATATAAAGTTTCATAAAGTCAAAGCCCCTTTCTTTCTTACAGTTGCCCATGGAAATATAGTTTGTGTTCTGATCCCATATATGATGGTTAGTGGACAGCCTCTCAAGGGTTTTAAATGGTAATTGACAATCTTACTCTCAGTATATTCATTCCTTAACCCGGATGAGCACAACATCTTGGAGACACTCCCTCAGGAGAGAATGGCTTAAAATAGTATATAAATCAATAGATACACACGCACACAATATATATGTATATATATATATATATATATATATATATATATATATATATATATATATATATATATATATGTATATGAGTCCCCTATGGCCTAGTTACACATGGGTTATCACCCTGCGGGCCATGGCCCCCAAGGGGGACATGACAAGAATTTATGGGGGCCACAGCAGACTGTTACAAATTATACATTTCAAATTATTATCAGAAATCAGAGGTCGACTGAACTTTTTCCTAACTAAATTCAAATTTCCTGTGAGGCTATTGCCGCTAGTGACAGCTAGTCTTTTGTAGTGTAATTAATCTGAACTGTAAAGTTTATAATAAATTTAGTTCTGATAAAACAAAGATGTTTTCTTCATCAACATTTTATTCATTTATTTATCTTATTTTTTACCTCTATTTTTCATTGAGGGGGGGTTGGGTGTGGAATTTTGGAGAAGAATGAAATTGAGCCACACAAAGGTTTGAGAATTCACGAAAGGAGGAATGAAGAGAAAAGGGTTGAGAACCGGTGGCCTAGTAGTTCCAGCAAGGGGGTTAGTGCCGTCAGTACACCTCGTGCGGTGTACTGTAGGCATTACTTAAGGTTCTTGGCAGCGCGGCGTTCCTTCGGCACCTACCTGCAACCCCTTTCGTTTCTTTTACTACAACCCCTTTCGTATTCTCTTTCTTCCATTTTATTTTCACCCTCTCCTAACAATTGATTCTTAGTGCAACTGCGAGGTTTTTCTCCTGTTACACCTTTCAAACCTTTTACTGTAAATTACCGTTTCAGCGCTGAATGACCTCGAAGGTTCCAGTGCTTGGCCTTTGGCCTAAATTCTATATTCAATTCAATTCATACAACAGGGACCACCAAAGTTCAGTCCAAATGAAGATACGACGACTTAGGCCTGTTTCCTGATATATCCAGTGAGTCTCTCTTAGGCTAAGCTGTGAAAACGGCACAAAAAAGAAAAACTAGCGCTATCTTCAATAGGCTGCGTTACTTGTTTAGTTTTTCCTTATAGCGTCTTCTTAGTGACTTTATATATATATATATATATATATATATATATATATATATATATATATATATATATATATATATATATATATATATATATATATATAATCTACTGGTCTTTTTTTTATCAGATACGTATGTAATGGTAATAGGCACAATGTCCTCTTAACTACTCGAATTATTCGCACTTTTTTACGTACGCTTGTCACTACAAAGCATAGATCCAAATGCAAGAAACACGAAGTAATTTCTGATGTACGGTAGCGGGATTCGAACCCACATCCAAATGCATCAGCGCGAGGTCACATTGCCGACCTGACCACGAGAAGGGTAAAAGTCTATTCCCGCTCATACATACATACAGTATACCTGTCGAATTCATATATGTATATATATATATATATATATATATATATATATATATA
>JANJGK010000010.1:46032637-46037637 GCA_039081455.1 Macrobrachium rosenbergii | reverse complement strand
CGGATTTTTTTTTATGTTAAAACAGGGCAAATAAACGTGACAACTGACATAACCTGTCAAATAACAAGCTGCAAACTTCAACCACCCCAATTATTAGTTTCAGAGCAACAACAATTTTATATTCCATTCCCTTATTCCCTGTGGTATGAACACAGCTTTACATAAGCATTTATGAAGAATTTCTCAGGATGAATAAAAAAAATCAGAAGATTTGTGACTTGGAAATTTTAAAAATTTAACAAAATCGAGCCAAATTTCAGAATGAACACGCATAAAAGGCCTCGTACAACAGAAGTATTCATCATGGAAGAAAACATCAAGCAACGGACGACAGCTTCTTCGTAGGTCTGCTGGCGTGCTTTGTGAAGCAGTCCATCTTCCCCAAAAACCCCGTCCCCTCCCGAGAAACTTTCCTTGCCCTTCGTTGCTGCAGAACGTCAGGCGAAAAAATGCGGTTGACGGCTTAGTTAATCGCAAGACACTGGAGAAAAACCTGTCGAAAGAAAATGCTGCTTTGCAAGCCAAGCTTCAGGGAGAAGGAGTGCAAACATCACGCTGGCAATTCCAAATCGGCCAGCATCCTGAATTCAGCAGACAGTTGGGTTGACAGATGGATGGAAATCTCAAACTTCATGAGAAAACTGTATCCCTGGATAACGAAAATGGTGGACTCAAACGACTGATCGAAGCTTTGAAAAGGCAGTTGCAAAAGACCCAAGTTTTGGGAGGACGGCCAAGAGAGACTGCGAATTTTGATATATTCGCAATAATCTCTGTAACAAAATCCAAGAATATGGGCAACGGACAGATAATATAACGAGATTGGAAACATCATCTTTGAAGCATCTAGTAAATATCTTGAACGAGAAGACGGAGCAGCTGGAGAACACTAATATCCACTTGATCCAAGCAACCGACCTGCAAGCACTGACAGCAGACATTCAAATTGCAGTAGGGAAGAGAATACAGAAGCCTGATGGAACTACTGATAGACTCATTGCAGAACGAGATCGTCTCGTGGAGAAGGTCAATGACTGCGAGAGGCAGACTGCAGAGCTGAAGATGAAATTGGAGGAGAGGAAGTAACAGAGAACGTCTATGAGCAGTCAAGTAAATGTCTTGAACGAGGAAGTGCACTGGATAGTAAAGACTCACTGAGGTAGGTTCACACAGGGCGTTTTTAACCGCGGCGGCCACCGCTCATTTAACGATGTAATCGTTCACACGAAGCGTTTTTGACTGCGGCGGCCACCGCGCGGTAATGCTTCTTTATATATATATATATATATATATATATATATATATATATATATATATATATATATATATATATATATATATATATATATATATATATATATATATATATATATATATATCTACTTTTTTCAACCAGTATCGAATGATCCCTCTCCATAGTTAACAGTTGACAGTGACAGCGATGCAATAGTGTGTGACTGTGATGACGGGGACCAGGCGTGGTGGCCAGGGTTGCTATGGTACCGCACAATCTCTTTTCTCATTGGCTGACACACAGCCAATGATGGCACCTGCTGTCTTCAAAAAGCGCGGTTCACCGCTGTGAGTGAACGATGTCATTGACTTGTATGTATCTCGATACGCCCGGCAATCGCGCGTTGGCGAGGGGAATCTCGCTACCGCGGCGTATTGGAAACCGCCGCGATACGCCGCGGTTACGCGTGAACGATTCCATAAGCTAACATTGAACAATCGACCGCGCGTATCTCACCGCGCGGTTAAAAACGCCCTGTGTGAACTTACCCTCACAGCGAATTACTTTTTCAGGCTGCCGATCAGCAAGCGCAAGTGATGGAACAGGGAGAGAGAAGCTCGTGAGTTAAAGGAAGAAAACAGACGAATAAAAAACAGTGCGGAAAAGGAAAGCTAGAATCTGAAAGTCCGCGTGGAAGATCTCTCGAGCGGAAATGAATATCTTCATACGGAGAACAAAGTTGGCTGTAGCAAAGAAATAAACGATCTCAAAGACCAAGTCATTAAACTCGATTTGGATAATAAGATACTTAATGGTATTAAGATGGTCAAAATAAGGGAAAACAGTAATCTTCTAGGTATGATAGACACAAGATTGATGACTTAGAGAAGAAACAAAAGAACTGAAGACTGTTGGCCACAGAAAGGCAGGCAAGGAAGTGGAATCGCAAGTGCAGGTGACAACATAACTTTGGGGAGGTTCAAGAGTGGAGGAAGAGAAAAAGTGTCCAGACAACATACCTACATTTTGCAATCAGAAGATAAGGCCTAGTTTTGGAAGAATCTTAGTTTTTAGATGAAAGTAAATTCCCGTAGAACTCTCAGGTTCCTGATCAAGAAGGAAATTCACTTGATGGAAAATGTTTAGAAGGTAAAGTTAGTTATTTTGTATGTACAAAACAATGCAGGAAAAGGGATTAGAGAATTGTTAGTTACTTCAAGTTACTCCTTTTTTTTTCCACTTTACCTCTCAGCTGCACTGACATCAACGTCACGTTCGAGTAGCTACTACAACTCTTCAAACAGCCAGGGATGAAACATATGATTTAGTTAAGGCTTCAGCTTGTATGCTTACACTTCTACTTATGGATACAAAGAATGAGGGAGAGATGAGGATAAATAAAGCCATTGGTCGTTTCGATACAATAATAAGGAAAATGGAATACAAAGTATGAAGAATGGTTAGCATACAAGGAAAGATTGCTAGATAATGGTATAGGATACTCACGCATCGCTCTGGTATGTACGACATTACGATGGGGGATCCAGAGAAATTATATATATATATATATATATATATATATATATATATATATATATATATATATATATATATATATATATATATGTATATATATATATATATATATATATTATACATATATTTCTCTGGATCCCCATAGATAGATAGATATATATATAAAGAGATTTTATATATACTGTATATATATATATATATATATATATATATATATATATATATATATACATACATACATATATATATATATATATATATATATATATATATATATATATATATATATATATATCCTGAAACATCAATGTTTTATTTTAACTATATTGTCCCCTTGGTTCCTCCATGAATAATGAAGCCGCTAATATCCTCCGAACATTTAAAAGAAAGAATAAAGATCTCAGTGGCCTCGCATGAAGAAAATATAAAGGGACCCTGAAGAGAACGCAAATTTATGCATAGCATCTCCCCTAAAAGGATCAACAACGAAGTGTCCCAAGAGAAATTGATTCTCTCCACTTACCCTTACTTTCTCTCTCTCTCTCTCTCTCTCTCTCTCTCTCTCTCTCTCTCTCTCTCTCTCTCTCTCTCTCTGTGCAAAATTTCAGGCGCGCTTCCATTTGTAATAAACATTCAGACCAGCCAAAATGAATGATGAAACGAATCTTCACAAATAACGTAAAACATCTCTGGTATTGGTTCTATTTCATATGGAAAGACCTCTCTCTCTCTCTCTCTCTCTCTCTCTCTCTCTCTCTCTCTCTCTCTCTCTCTCTCTCTCTCTCATTTCAAAATTAGATATGAGAATATAATTATTCAATCAACATGGAATAATATGATGCTTTTCCCAAAAACTGTTTTTAAGCAATATAAAAGTTTTTCATCATGACTGCGACGGGAAGGGCAACTTAATGAGTATGTCGAGCCACCAAATACAAATATGAAACAAAGAGGGAAAATACTGTAGCAATACCAAAGACAACAAGAGCAGATGGAAAGTTCAAGTGTACACGAAGATTCTGCCAGCAAAGAGTGGCCTAACAAAACATACAGAAAATAAAGACAGATAAATAAATACATTTACAACTGAAATGAGACCTCAGTTGTACAGCTTTGAACAGCGGAATATTTCGGAAACAAGGAAGATAAAACTTTCTTTACTGCAACCTACCAGTCTAAAAGAAATACATGCTAGATTCCAGTACGGCATTCTACGAAATTCCAGCCGACGCACTGGACACAAAAATGATAAACGTTTGTACAAGATGCAGATGCAGGCCCTACAGGTTTTACCATGTCCTTTCCTGAAATTCCCAGCCGCACTTTATAAACAAAGGTCAGATTCCAGTAGGCCATTCCCTGGAATTTCCACTTGATTTCAAAGACAATCCACAGACAAATCATAGTGATAATGCACTTACGGGCATTGAAGGCTTCATTCCCAACATCACCCTGAATGACACTATTTGTACAACTAGCGAGAAGATTCTGCCCGCTACATCACAAGTTCGCAATTGCGGATTTTATTTCGTTATAAACAATCAAAGTTTTTCGACACATGTTTGAAACAATGTTAAAAATTTGGTATTTGTCTAATTGTGCATGACAATTAGTTAGCTTTTCCATGTCAAAATGTTCCGTCTGTCTCAAAGATCATTACTTCTGAATGCAAATATCTGCAATCTGCAGTTAAAACTCCATCAAATCTATCTCATGACCGTTTTGGTCTAACAGTCAGGGAACCGTGGGATACCATGCTGTCAGATTTAATGAAGATCTCATTAAAAATATTATTAAAACAAGAAATTACAACAATAACAATAAAGTTCGCCAAGGCGATGTTAAATTTCAGTTTCAATGAAGCTGCCGACAAAGAACGGTAAAACTACGCATCGGCGATGATGAATTTTAAAAATAATAATGATAGTTTACTGTTAATAATAATGATATCATAAAAGACGACAACAATAAATTTCACTATACACAGAGTTGATAATGATAGTAACACGGAGATGGGAGGCCCCTCCAGAGAGGAAAAGATCGAAGTTCATAGTAGAACATCAGTCAACTGAATCGCAAATTCCTTAAGAAAGCCTTCTATGATACTTTGAAATTAATTCTGCAAACAGTAAAAGGAATTATATATGTCATGAAAATTAATTTAAACTATTTCATGGAACTTAACAATCCCAAAGAAGACTGGGAAAAGAAACGTCAAGTAAACCCGTCC
>JANJGK010000010.1:46012637-46027637 GCA_039081455.1 Macrobrachium rosenbergii | reverse complement strand
GAATATAGCGGCGCACTTTCGCCTAAATGGTGGCATTAGGCGTAATTTGTACCCCAAAGGAACGATGATTATTTGATTGAACAACAGTCAGCCTTGGCGGAATGGATGAGCAAATTGAATGGCCAGGCATGAGCACACGAAGGACGTCTCAAGGGCGGCAGCGCAGGCGCAGACGTGATGCTTCATAGGACTCGAACAGACTGACGATATTTCAAAGGCAAGGGTTCGAACGCGGTTTCTGGACCGGAGTCTCGAAAACACAGAGGATATCAACGGGTTAGAACAAGGATTCTGGACTTTGGACTGTAATCAACGAAGTATGTCTTTGGCATGAAGACGAACACGTTGTCTAAGCATTGGTCTCGAAAACAAAAGGAGTATCAAGGTCAAGAGCTAGAATGAGTTTGCTGAACTAGGACGCTAATAAACTAGGGCTACGATAAAACAAGAAAAAAGTGCGCCGGAGTTTCTTCGGCGCAATCGAGTTTTCTGTACAGCGTATAATCAAGGCCACCGAAAATAGATTTATCTTTCAGTGATCTGAGTATAATGCTGTATGAGCCGCGGCCCATGAAACTATAACCAAGGGCCGGTGGTTGCCTGTTCTATATCGTTGCCAGAGGCATGATTATGGCTAACTTTAACCTTAGATACAATATAAACTGCTGAGGCTAGAGGGCTGAAATTTGGTATGTTTGATGACTGGAGGGTGGAAGACCAACATACCAATTTGCAACCCTCTAGCCTCAGTAGTTTTTAAGATCTGAGGGCGGACAGAGAAAAGTGCGGGCGGATAGACAAAGCCGGCACTATGGTTTTCTTTTCAAAAAACTAAAACGAACGCGGTATCTGGATTATGATCTCGGGAACAAGATTTTTAGCTCAAAATCTTAAGCAAAGACAAGGTTCTTTACCCGAAAAATACGAAGGACATATCAAAGTCAAGGGCAGCAAGAAAGTATCTTGACCTCGGGATCAAGAACAAGCGTCATTTAAATACAAAAACTCGAACAGGGCATCTAAAGGTTTCATACCAATCAAACAAAGTATTTCAACGGCAAGAAGTCCACTTGAACAGCAAATTTTCAAACTTGAGAATGGCTTTTCGGAGGCACGGACTCAAAAAACTATGATGACAGTTTTCAAAGGCATAGTTGCGATCAAGTTTCTGACCTTTAGTGCCCGATCACACTAGGAATATTCAGAGGTGGGTCACGTCCCTGAACCACATTTTTACGACACACGAGTTATGTATCAGAAGAAAAGATCTGAAAGGCAACGGCATGAAGACAGTGCACGATTACTCAAAAACAGGAACTCTCGAATATATGAAGGACATTCCAAAGCAAGGACTACAACATATGATAATCGAATGCTTAAGCAAACGCAAGCAGACAGACGCTAATCAACCAGACTTTCTGAAGTTCAAGTACGTGAAATATACAAGCACAAACTCGCATATAACTTGAGGTCAAATCGTTCCAGTCGCTACTCCTCACCGGAAACTCTGCAGTTTATAACTCCTCGGTATTTACCGAACTGTTGTAAGGGAAAGAAAACATTTCAGAGGAAAGCTGAACGAAAAACGCCAAACGAAAAGAAAAGGGGGGAAGGACAGGGGACAAGTTGTAAAAGAGGAGGGAAGCAAAAATATGTAAACACATGCAGCGATTCTCTAGGGGGATATCTTCCTTTTAACAAGAAACTTATGCTTAACATGTTAACGCAAATTATCTTTTAGTTTCCGCGAAGAACGTTTTCGAATTCATTTTAATTCTGGTTACCGAGTCCAATATTCTTTCTCTGGCTGAAACGAAAAATATTGGATAAAAGGTAAAAAAGGAAATGCGGATCATAACTTCAGGGCAAAAAATAAAACTTCAAACCGAAGTACAGCTGAAGCGGAGTTCATAAAGCAGATGAAACTGCTGCTACCGCAATTATCATTTCATAAAAATACGTCTGAAACACCGGGAAAACATAAAGTTATATAGTGGGTAACATAAAGTTATATAGACTGAATCACTAAAGAAACAAGAAAATAGTAAAGAGGTACAGAGAGAGAGAACATATCAACAAAAACAACTGAAACTAATGAAAGCCCGCACCATCATTAATAAGCCAACACGAGCAATACTAAATACCCGAAGCTTTCACTAGGACTCTCAGCCTATTGAGAATTGACCTTCACTGCAAAAGTAACAACTGTAAATTTTTTGGGACACTACCAGCAACATTAGTTCTTCATTGGAGGGGTGGGTAGAGCTCTCGGCTAGCACGCTGTTGGCCCAGCGTTCGACTCTCCGACCGGCCAACAAAGAGTTAGAGGAATTTATTTCTGGTGATAGAAATTCATTTCTCGTCATAATGTGGTTCGGATTCCACAATAAGCTGTAGGTCCCGTTGCTAGGTAACCAGTTGGTTCTTAGCCACGTAAAATGAATCTAATCCTTCGGGCCAGCCCTAGGAGAGCTGTTAATCAGCTCAGTGGTCTGGTTAAACTAAGATATACTTAACTTTTTAACTAGCAGCATTCACCGGAAACTTCCACATTTTAACATATTAATTCGCAAGATGCGCTTATGCGAACGCGCAACACGTCATTATATATATATATATATATATATATATATATATATATATATATATATATATATATATATATATATATATATAGAGAGAGAGAGAGAGAGAGAGAGAGAGAGAGAGAGAGAGAGAGAGAGAGAGAGAGAGAGAGAGAGAGAGAGAGAGAGCTTGCTGCGTGATCTATTTTAATATATATATATACTGTATATATATATATATATATATATATATATATATATATATATATATATTATAATACATAAGAAACTTCGATTCGTTCAGCACCCAAGGGAATCCACAGGACTAATATGATTTCTCGCCACAAAAGGATATCCTGCATGTCCCATCACGCCTCCTACTTCCGTCTTCATTGTTCCAAACAACGAATCCCTAGGTTTTCCCCTCCTGCCTTCCTCCAGACATTTCAGGCGACAATTCATGAAAGTCCTACGTAATTCCTGGGATGCTTCGCCAACAACTTTGTTAGAAAAAAAAAACTATCATCAAAAGAAATAATAAACCTGACAGAATCCTACCCTGCAACGAAACTGTCCTAACTTCAAATATAAAGCTCAGTTTTCCCCCCACTTCTTTTTTACAAGGATGCCATTCATGCGAATTCTGAACATCTCCAAAGTTCTGAGGGATCTCATAAAATCTTATAGTTTTCCTTAAAGCAGTATGGGAAACGCTATCAAATGCCTTTCTAGAATCCTCTAAGCACAAGGATATCTCACTGGTTTATTTGTCTGATAATGCACATATGATAATTACATCCTCTTCCTTTCAGACAAGCACCTTACTCATCTCTCAGCAATGTCAACTGCTTGTTTTAAACTACTGAAAACAACATTACGGGATATTTTCTAAACGATTTCTAGCAAAGATGTACTCTTTCATTTAACAAGAGTAACCTTCTTTTGATACATGATAGCTACTGCAATTTTCCAATCCCCAGATCCTACAGTACACCAAAAATCTCACTAAAGAATTTCATTAAGACAACCGGCAACTCTCTTTGTTTGTTTTTCAGTATGTCTAGTGCCAGACCGCATTCTCCTGAGACATTACAATCTTTGAACCGGCTGATTGGCAGATTAACTTCATCTTATGTCATTTCTTCTGTTTCGATATCCAAGTCTATTTCAGCTGGCAAAATAACTTCAAGTGGAGAAATCTCCATCTACTGCTTTTACTTAAATCTCCTGTTAACTTCCGTTTCTAAAGTTTATTAAATTTTTCTTATGTTTTTGGGTTCTTATCAATGCATTTATAGACTGATATGCAACTCTGGCTCTATCCGTCCTGTCAACTGATATTACTTAATGTGCATGAATGCATTCCGCATTCCCATCAACATCAATAATTCATCTCTACGGCTTCAGTCATTTAAAAAAGGATTTAAAGTACTTTAATGAACTTTTTCAGCCAAAACCGCACAATGCCCTCGGTGGTAAGAACAATTTCCTGACTGTATGTAATATTAAAAAGTTCGGCAAATGTTTCATTGGGTCGGTTGAAAGCATTTGAGTGAATTTTTAGGAAACTGTCAGTACGGAACTGACACTTTAAAAATGGGCGCCTTTGCATAAGCTGGAGCTAACATTTCATACAGCATTAGAAAACCGTATCATAAAGGTACTAGAAATCTCCGAATAAATTCTTCTTAAAAATGAGATCTGTGAGAACGTATTTCCTTTGTGCCTGTAACCCGTAACTAGCAACTAAAACTCTTCTCAGAAATGAAGACAAGACCGATGGGTAAATAAACGTGAAAACAATTCCTAAGGAGAGTTATGAGAACTCCTTCAAAACTTTCGGTAACTTTGCTGCGGAAAAATATTTCCAGGATCTCTGAGGTTGTGTAACAATCAAGTCCAATTTCTTCTGACTGTCCCCGGTAACATCGTAACTTGTGCAGCTATCGTAAAAATTGCATGTCATTTCCGTAATCAGCAAGGGAGATTTTTTTTATATTCCAAATACTGCTGCATAATATATCAACATAATCACACATATACACACAACACACATACATACATACAAACAATCATACTTACATACATACACATACACACACACACACACACACACACATATATATATATATATATATATATATATATATGTGTGTGTGTGTGTGTGTGTGTATATATAAACATATATGTATATATATATATATATATATATATATATATATATATATATATATATATATATATATACATACTGTATATATAAAGAATGGTTGGGATGATGAGACAAAAAGACCAAGATATATTACATAAAGGCCCGACCAAGAATACGATTTAATGATTATTTGCAGTTTATTCCAACCTTTCGTAAATCATATTTACATCTGGGATTTCTACCAAAAAAAAATAAAAAACATATATTGTAAATTTTACACAAAATAAAACAAAAATTAATGAATTAAAAGCCACAATACAAAAGGACAAACAAAACACTAAAATGCACATAAAACTTATAAGACCCACTAAAATCCGAATAAAACCTTACAAAAGATTTACTAAAATAACATTAAAGCACTGGTGAAAACGAATTAACCTGCTGGTACACGGGGGACAGAACAGAACTGGAAGCAGCAACAAAGCAGGGGGAAGGAAAAAATGAAAACATCAAGATAAAAACAGCTGGGCAGAGCAGGACTATGTATTTAGTTCAGGAACCGGCAGTTTAATTTCAAGTGTTTCCAGTATAAAAAACTCTATTTACACTGCGCTGTTCTGTTGAAATGTACGTGCGACCGTCGCGCTCAGTGACAACTACAAAATCATTCGAGCAGATCTTCACAAATATCACTCATAGTTCGTCACAGTCGAAACCAAACCTTGAAGCAAATCATTGACACCTGTCGGCTCACCTTAACAAAACCATAATTAACGATAATTTCTCAGATTTCCATCGTTACTAATATTAATAAAGCTTATCTAATAGTTCAAAATAATTTGGAACACTTACATTTTTGCACACAGATTTAATGAAGAATTATCTGTCAAAATTAGGCTAAATAGTTATACCCGCGTCTGTTGTTGTATCTGTTGCAGTACAAAATAATCTTTTAATATAAAACACACAAACATAATAAATATATATGTATGTATGCATGTATGTACATACATATATATTTATTATGTATATATACATATAGATACATATATGTATATATGCATATAAATATGTATATATATATATATATATATATATATATATATATATATATATATATATATATATATATATATTTATATGTATATATACATATATATATAATACAAATATATATATATATTATATATATATATATATATATATATATATATATATATATATATATATATATATATATATATATATATATATGTTATACCCCTAACAGATCAAACATTCCTTTCGAAATGTTACGTAACGTGTTTGCGGCCTATCTTCAGAAAACGGGGTAACCCGCAACTCTCTCCCTCTCTCTCTCTCTCTCGTACTCAGCACTCAACCTGCGCATCTCTCTCTCTCTCTCTCCAACACCATCCTCAAAATGGATACTCTAAGGAAACACAATCTTTCCTACATAAATAGATTTATTATCAAACAAACCCAACAAGTAATGAATTAACAAAGAAAAGATTAAAATGCATAATAAATGAATTATCAAGTCAAAAATAGTCTAATTCAAGATTTAATCTTACTCTGGCTAAAAAGCCTTTACACTCAAAACTCCCACACATTCCATCTTAGACATTATACGTCTAGTCTTAAAGTCAACCACATTGAGAAAACCACTAACTGCAAAGATTGCAGTGTCCTTTCTCTATCACCACAGCAACCCCACAGACATCTGTTGAAAATCAAACAAATAGTAATCTCCCACAAATACAGTATACAAGCATGTGATATAATAATGAAAGTCTAAAATGCATGGTTAATAAATGTCAAATCAGAACACAATAAAATAGAATATTAAAGTGACATAAATGACTATGTCCAATTCTTCCCACAAATTCATAAGTGTATTGGATATGGTAAATTCACAAGTTCACAGTCCACACAGAAAAAGGAGAAGTCTAGATTTACCTTAACTGCCGGTTTCTAAGAGATTGGAACACACAAAACCACGTCTGGACGATATCGCTCTCGCTTAGTTAATAATCAACCAGACCTAACTTTTGGGCACAATTAGACACAATCTCCATTTTTCTAACGCACGAACTTACGTACTTGCATACCAACTCGGTCGGTTGCCTCACATATCAGCGTCAATATTGTGTGTTCATCGAGCCAAAACAGTTGAAGCAATTGAACTATCTGCAGATTGCAATGATTTTGCAACTGTGCGATCGTCCTACTTCCACTTTGAAGCATCTCTTTCGTTTCATCACACTATGAGTGAATATACACAGTAATTCTAAAATCAAACACATTACCCCATATATATATATATATATAAATATATATAAAATTCAAGTTATACATGCAATACTTTTTTTCAGTTAAGATAAACACTTATTTTATTCAAGAAGCAAAGAACCTCATCAAAAGAAACAACACGACAAACTGACTTAAAAATACCAAAATCAGAGCCCAGTTCAACGAGTAATAAAAAGAAATGTGCGCAGGCAAGGAGGTCAAGACCTCACTCGGGCCAATAAGGAACAAACAACACAAGGGGGAAAATGTTCCTCACGTCCTTAAGGAATTGAAAACTTCCGCGCGTTGCATACTTGCATGATAATCGCACTGGCCTAACTGCTGTGTCGCAGCAGAGCACGCTGCTCCACCTAAGCAGAATATAGTAGTTATTGGAAGGCGAATCAGAATAAGGCAGAAAAAATAGCTTGCCCTTTTTTTGTGTGTGTTAATTGATGATTCTATGAATTTAAGTATTATTATATTATTCTTCAGGAAGGTTTTCTGTCTCGAAGCAGCCCCATTTAAAATAGTATTCATCATCAGTTATACATTTTCTAGTTGTCGTTTCTGGTGTGCTTACTGTACATAAAATTTACGCATGCATAAAATACACACAAACGTATAAACACATCACTAAAACCTATTTCCACGTGTCACTTGCCAAGGAAAAGTGAACGCTTTAATTATGTGGTCTAAGCATTACGCAAAACCTATGACAAATTTCCGTATGGAGCTCAGTGTATAGTCTCCAAGATAACTTAAACAGAATCATCTAAATACGTAACATTTCATGACCTTTAATTCTTCTAAATGATGTCTTAGTATACCACAGTGATGCTTCGTTAATGTTAAACATATCTAATAATTCAGTTAAATTAACATTCCAGTATACTTTGAATCCTTTATATTGCACATTATACTAAACTACACACATAAGTAACACCCTAATAAATGTTAGAAACTATAAGAAAACCGTAGCTTACAATGAATTCCATATATTACAAAAAAAAAAAAAAAAAAAACAGAAAACCAGACATTCTTGAGTATGAGATTTGGCTATGAACAGATTTCATCGTTTGGATTGAAACTGCAACTACTGTATACTAATGGACGATGTGAAATTATAGGTTTTAGTTTTCTGTAAAAGAAAACTATTGTGCCGGCTT
Source organism: Macrobrachium rosenbergii (assembly GCA_039081455.1). Taxonomy (NCBI): domain Eukaryota; kingdom Metazoa; phylum Arthropoda; class Malacostraca; order Decapoda; family Palaemonidae; genus Macrobrachium; species Macrobrachium rosenbergii. The sequence continues at coordinate 46,019,460 of JANJGK010000010.1, read as the reverse complement.
TGTCTGCCCGTCCGCACTTTTTTCTCTCCGCACTTTTTTTTGTCCGCCCTTAGATCTTAAAAACTACAGAGGCTAGAGAGCTGCAAATTGCTATGTTGATCATCCACCCTCCAATCATCAAACATACCAAATTGCTGCCCTCGAGCCTCAGTAGTTTTTATCTTACTTAAGGTTAAGCGTAGCCATAATCGTGCTTCTGGCAACGCTATAGAATAGGCCACCACCAGGCCGTAGTTAAAGTTTCATGCGCCGCGGCTCATACAGCATTATACCGAGACCACAGAAAGATAGTTCTATTTTCGGTAGCCTTCACTATACGCTGTAGCCATTGTACAGAAAACTTGATTGCACCGAAGAAACTTCGACGTATTTTTTACTTGTTTTTTCGTAAAATTAATAACAGATCCATTTGAGCGATACAACCATTGCTGGATATTAAAAATAATATCCAGTTAAAGAAACCTTTCTATTGCAACGAAACAGACTATGTACCAATACATCTGCCACACTGAATGAAACTGCCTTTGGCCTTTCATATTACAATACAAGTTCAAACTACAAAACAATTCACTAAATCGCCCCAAGTGCCACCCGGTGCCAATGTACGAAAAATAAATTGTAAAAAAAGGGGCCAAATTCTTAAATGATTATAATTCGCCTGTGCTGCCTGAATACTTATTTGAGTGATCAATGTAATGTTTTCCACTTCTGTTAATGTTATCACAATAGCTGGTTACCATCATAAAGTAGGTTTCTAACTTAGAATAAAAACAGTGACAAAATTCACATGCAAAAAGAAACATCGATACTTCACGTGCAATGGCAGCCAGAAATACTCTGAGAGTCCTCTACCCACAATTTTTCTCGACAAGAGGAGTTGGGAAACACGAAAGCTTCCCAATTGCGACTGTTTTCAGTGTGAAGGTTATGGTCAAGGTCATGAAGTCAGTAACCTTCGGATTAAGAAAGGGCTTCACTACTGAAGTCTGCATATCAAATATGAAATCTATCACCTAAAGCTAGAGTGTTACGGCCAAAGTTAAATATACAAAAAGACTTATATAAATTTGAACCATATTAATTTTTGCAAAGTTCCTGCGCAACATAGTAGATACGTGGGGCGTGCTAACAGATAGGCAGGCAGGACAATCCCCAATTCAAGCAAATCAGTGGATGACAGTTGACCCAAATCCAAAGTTTGACTGAAATCACCTCACCCGTGAATTCGGAGTTGTGATGACAAGGTACGTGTAAGAGCCAAGCTGACGGGGCAATCAGACAAGCGATCTCCCTCCTTGCACATCTGTGCAAGATACTCCAACTTGCACCAACTTTGAGCAAAACCCCTTCAACTACGTCGGAAGAGTGACGATGACAAGGTAAGCACAACAGATGCGCTGATGGAGGCAGACAAGTGGACGATCTCCCTTCATGCAAATCTATGCTTGACTGTTTACCTTTGAACTAGGCATATCATTTCAGACATGAAGTGGAGTTGCAGTGACAAGGTAAGCGTGACAGACACGCAAACAGGCAGACATATGTACGGATGAAGAGGCAGACATACTAACTTCTTTCAATGCACACTTATGCATGACGGCATACCTGCCAAGTTTGACAAAACCCTTCAACTGTTAGAAGAGGTTGCGTTAACTACTGTAGGTAAGTGTGACAAACATGAGGGTGGACAAACAGATGAACCATCTCCTTTCATACATATCTATGTATGATGGTCTACCCTTGTACCAAGTCTATTTGAAGCGCATTCAACTATGCAGAAATTGCAATGACAATGTACACGCTCCCTTCAACCGTTTACGGGTTGTGACGACAAGGCTCGCATGGCAGACACACTGACAGATAGTCGGAAAGTCAAAGACAGACAGACGAAGGGAAAACTTAAGTCTTCCAGGCTTCGTAAGGAAGAAACTAAAAATAAATTTCAAAAATTAGTAAAAAAAATTTATTTGAAAAAGTTTACCAGGTGTAATGAAGAAGGAATTATATTTTGACTTAGTATCAGCTGGATTTCTGGATAAGTGAAATTAATGGATTAATTGTGGATTAACTGGCACTTGAACGACCGGGGTCACTGACGTCTTATTAGTAATTTTGTTACATTTCTCACGCACATAACAATTACAGAGCATAGAAAAATGATCGCGAGGTGCCAGTTACAAAAAGTCCATCAATAAACAAAGTAAAATCTACATATGAGGAAATTACTTTGGGAAATACAATACAAAAAGTTATCGAATCAGTATAGTAACACAGAGATTTTTAAAACTGGCAAAAGAAACAAAAAATGAATCATGCATTACCATTTCACCTCTTTAACGCACACTGCAGGGGAAACTTTTATTAACCTCTACTGCTGAGATGTTACCATCACCATCTCAGTTTTATAACTCAGAAAAAGTAAGAAGTTCCTCGAAAATTAAACAATGACATTTGTATATAAGATACATCTCTCAATAGATTTCGTTGGCAGCTATGGATGATAAATCATGAAAGTAAACTCGCTAATGAAAAGAAAACGTAGTGCCAACTCCTCGTAAACCGCTTCTATTAGTTCCATCATTCTTGATCAATATGCACCTTTAAAGCAAAGTATAGCAATTAAACCCTGAATATTTTCAGGGCGGTAACTGACCGACTTTTATCTTAAAACTAGTGGAGCAACAGCAACGATCTTTTTGATAATTAATTTTCTTTCCTCAGTCCGCTAAGGCAACCATACTTTAGGACAAATATATCAGTGTTATGTCAACGCTTCTATCGCCTGCCTCCCCTCAATTCACCAGTGATCCTCGGCGTCAGTGACCCTGGCATTTTAGATGCAGATAGCTTCCAGTTAATCAATCACTAAGTCACGAGTAAGCTGGGCTGAGACGTACAAGCAGCAATATATATAATACAATTTATATATATATATATATATATATATATATATATATATATATACTCGTATATATATATATATATATATATATATGTGTGTGTGTGTGTGTGTGTGTGTGTGTGTCTGTACAGTGACTTCGGATAATAAATTCTTAGTATTTGAAAATAAGGCACTCAGAGGAATATTAGGAATTAACTGGAGGGATAGGATATCAAATAACCGAATTAGAAAAGTAATGGGAAGTGCAGCCGGTCGGTGAGTATGTTAGATTCTCACGCTGGAAGTGGCTAGGCCGTGTGTATAGAAGACAGGGTACGGGAAACACTGGGGTGGGTTGCCCTTGGTAGAAGAGGTAGAGGTAGGCCAAAGGAGACGCGGTTGAGGACAATGAGGCGGGAAGCAGGAGACCAGTGTTGGGGAGTAGGCTACTTGAGGAATTAGCCTAGGACAGAATGTGGTGGCGTGAGCTCATCGAGGCCCTATGCATCCCCGTGGGTGCCACAGAAAATGATTGATTGATTGACATATATATGTGTGTGCTTATATATATAATATATATGTGTATATATATATCATATATATAATACAATTTTGCATCTCAAAATGATATTTCATACAAACAAAATTGTAAACAGGAGCGAATGCTCTTATATCCGTTTTGGCTTCAGCAATCTAAATTTCTTAGACAGTAATCTGCCAGTAATTAAATTCAGTAAGATGAGAGAGTTGGCTAAGAACCTATAACGGAGGGGTGGTGGGAGAACAAATATTTTTTTTTTAAATAAAAAGAAACATTCACAAACTATTTTTTAAGAACAGAGATGTCCCATTTTTGTCTTATTTTGATGTCCTTACATATATTTATAAACTAACATGCTACCCCTGGTTCCCATTAAAATTCCTACCATAAGGGTGATGCCAATTCGTAGTACGTAAATATCTTATAAATGATTAGTCTATTTTTTCCAGGTTATACAAACGAATGTTGAAATATAAATTACTGTTAAGTCCAGCCTTCATCTGACATTTTGAAGCTTCTACCAAAACTGTTCGGGCTCCAGAAATATCCTGAATCAAGTGTAGTTAATTTTCAGTGTCTGTCAGATTCAGACGCAACGTGGGAGTTTTTTCCTTTCAATAAATGTTCCTTTAAAGTTATTAAACGACTTACAAACCGCAGCAGAATCATTTATAAGAAATTACACCAATCAAAGCTGGAACCGTCTTCTATATTGAAGTCTCAGCGCTTTCCTAGGAAGCTACCATTAATATATGACAAAAGATTCCATGGAAATCTTCCACAAAATATTACTCACTATGCAAGAGAATAATTTAAATACGGTTTTGTGTCAATTGACAGGGGAGCAGCTGTACCACTATTTGTAACAGGCGGACCAAATGACTGGCAGCAATTCGTAGTCCCTACGCTTAACTGTGACCATACATCCAGCGCTCTAAAACCATCGGCAATGCCTTGGGTTCCCTTGTTTCGCGATAAACAGAAGTATTCGTCATTCGTTTACTGGGTGGGGTGCAGAAAAGGTAGGCCTGGTTACAAAAACTAACCTGGTGTCTCTGGAATCCAAAAGGTAGGTTTAAAAAACAATTTTCAAAGAAGAGTCCCAATTTGGAAAAGATGGAGAACAGAAACCAAGGAACTGCTGTCGGCAGTGCTTTCATGAGCGGCTTCACTGCACCCGAGTTACGCGCGTTAGGTTTCATATTAAGTAATTTGTCTGTGAGGAACTTGTAAACTTGAGAGTCAGATGAGTCGAGTTCTACACGATATCGCAGCTTAGAAAGTATTGTAGTTTGGTAATCATGTTCCTGGTGTTTTTTAAAGCCTTCCAAATCACAAAACAATTCTGTCAGTGCGGAAAAAAAGAAAACTGAAATATGTTTCATTGAGAGGAGATGTTTTCAAAATAAGAGTCCGACGATTTATGTATCACACCATTTAATACAGCCCAGTCCCAATCGAAAAACGAAAGAGAAGAAAAATCTAAGAGCGATTTATCTCCGATTAAACACTAAATCTCGATATTAATTTTCTGATTAGCAGCCGCTCTCCCGCCACCCCCCCACACCACACACATACACATACACACACACACACACAAAAGAAACAATACAAGATTAATCGCCTCCAGTTGGGTTTCTCATTCTTTTCTTTATATTTCTGCAGTATTTTTCCTCGGTAAGAGACGTTATTTGGAATAATTTTGCAAACGCAAAACTATCGCTCATTTTATGCATTGCTTGAGAGAGACTAATATTAGTCTTTCTCGAGCAACACATTTTTACGTTTAAGGTTTTATTTCCTTCTAAGACAAGAGGATAAGGTTTCAGAATACATCCGATCCGTTGACATCCTTTTATAAAATAGAAGAGGAGAGAGAGAGAGAGAGAGAGAGAGAGAGAGAGAGAGAGAGAGAGAGAGAGAGAGAGAGAGAGAGAGAGAAGCGAATTCTAAAACCTGACATATTGCAGAGATCTTCTGGATTACGCTGGCCTTATGTCAGCACGGGCTCTTTCTCCTAGAGTAGCACGTAACACTAGATGTAATTTCTAACTTGGTAACCTCTAATCCCGAAACCACAGGGTACCGCCTAAAATGTGCCATAAGCGCCTCGCTGTGTTTTCTGTAAAAGAAACTATTCAGATGGTTTGATCTGTCCGTCCGCACTTTTTCTGTCCGCCCTCAGATCTTAAAAACTACTGAGGCTAGAGAGCTGCAAATTGGTATGTTGATCATCCACCCTCCAATCATCAAACATACCAAATTGTAGCCCCCTAGCCTCAGTAGTTTTTATTTTACCTAAGGTTAAAGTTAGCCACAATCGTACGTCTGGCAACGCTATAGGTACCAACAACACAGGCCACCACCGGGCCGTGGCTGCAAATATCATGGGCCGAGGCTGAAAGTTTCATACAGCATTATACGCTATACAGAAAACTCGATTGCGCCGAAGAAACTTCGGTGCATTTTTTACTTGGTATTCGCCCCTTCTGTCTCTTCACAGTTTTCCGTCCAACCTCTGTAACTCATCCTTGCTAAAATTCCATCCTCTCATCCGATACAGATACTCTGAGCAAGTCAAATGACTCTAGAGGGTATACGTAAGCAAGAGCATTATGAGAATAAATGGCAACCAGGAATATGATGGTAAGATGAAAGAAAAGGTGAGTAACAGTAAAGGTGAAACAAGCAACGCACCAGGGTGTACGTGGAAGACTGGAAAGATACATAAAGTTTGTCTATGGAAGCCAAGTGGAAATGTGTGAAGGGAAGTTGAACCAAGACTCCTTGACAGAAGTGAAGTATGGATGATGAATGCAAATTAAAGAGAAGAGGTTGCCTCTGCAGATAAACTGAAGGCGACGAAAAGTGAAAATGAGGAAGCAGGACGAAGAGGCAAACAAGGCAACATAAGCTTACCCTGCGGTAAAACTACTCACTGTAATGTAGAGCGACATTACTGCCACTCTAAAAAAAATAAATGTACTCCAAGATTGTAACGATATTATGGAATATTATGAGTTATCCACGATTTTCACACTAAAGAAAGAGAGAGAGAGAGAGAGAGAGAGAGAGAGAGAGAGAGAGAGATGCTTCTCATAATTGGCAACAAGGGATTTATATAACATTCTGTCTATTACCTAACAAATCGGCCATAAAAATGCACATTCGGATGATAGCCAACAAGTGCTTGAAATTTTATGGCAAAGAAACTCGAACGTTAATTTCCATAAAACAACGATTCGGATCTGAAACCTGTGCATGTGAGAGGGGGCAACGGCTTGTTTGATCGACTTTTGTTGTTTCCTGGACAGGCTCCATTCGGGTAAAACTGAGCTTCGAATAAATTGAAAATCGTTCATTACACAATTCCTACCGCCATGTGACCCGACGGGGGGCCC
>JANJGK010000010.1:45985137-46007637 GCA_039081455.1 Macrobrachium rosenbergii | reverse complement strand
AGATCTATCTTTCGGTTGTCTCGGTATAATGCTGTATGAGCCGCGGCCCATGAAATTTTAACCACGGCCCGGTGGTGGCCTATCTTATATCGTTGCCAGATGCACGATAGTGGCTAACTTTAACCTTAAACAAAATAATAACTACAGAGGCTAGAGGGATGCAATTTGGTATGTTTGATGATTGGAGGGTGGATGATCAGCATACCAATTTGCAGCCCTCTAGCCTCGGTAGTTTTTAAGATCTGAGGGAGGACAGAAAAGTGCGGACAGAATAAGGTGCGGACGGGCAGACATAGCCATCTCAATAGTTTTTTTTTTTTTTCTTACAGAAAACTAAAATGAAATCGTCAATTCTTAAGTAAATTCAAGTTCCGAAGTAAGTATTAAAAACAACATACGCTGACAAAATAAAAAAAAATAAAAGGGAAAAGGCAGAATATATGATTCACTAGTCACCTCGTCAACAGAAAGTCTGCCAAAATCCTACGAATTTCATTTGGCCTTCATACTCATACCCTCAGACCTGTAATACGTCTCTCTCTCTCTCTCTCTCTCTCTCTCTCTCTCTCTCTCTCTCTCTCTCTCTCTCTCTCTCTCTCTAACTTGCAGACCGGAATGTAATTTCGTTGTTGATATTTGATCTCAGAGGTAAGTGTTACCCTCTTTTAATCCACGCTTAATTACAACCGATAGAATGCCCTCCCCTCAGCCAGATCCCTCATTCCCCTCAACTCACATACTACACTCCCCTCACCCGCTTCCCTCCCACAAACCACTCCCTACCCTCACCCAACACCTCTCCTTCAACTCCTACCTTTCCCTCTAGTCCCCATGTCTCCCCTCACCCCAGTACCTCACTTCATCCCTCCCCTCACCCAAGCACCTCCCATCAGCCCTCCACACCCCGTGCAAAAACAATAGTGGAAATGAATCTCTTCGAACCTGGCACTCCAGTGCCACAGTGGATGTGGAAAATGGCTTTCATTATCTCGCCGCAGGAGCCCCGGTACCAGAAGAGGGGAATAAATAGTAATTCCAACCCCGAAATTCAAAAATCTATTCCGTGATGGCTAGACCTACTGTAACACAAACGAAGTTCCAGAGAGAGAGAGAGAGAGAGAGAGAGAGAGAGAATTTCATAACTAGCGATCTGCTTTATTATCAAGAATCATTTCACAGAACATTCACCTACATTTACTGACAGTAGAGACAGAGAGGGAGGCAGATTTTCGTTATAATTGTCCTAATGAATATCGAGAACTATATCATTAACAATAGCATTCCCTAACATAAGAGAGAGAGACAGAGAGAGAGAAAGAGAGAGAATACTAAAATTTAAAATCGACATATTTAAAGCCACGTCATAACATGTCAATATGATTTACTTAGAGAGAGAGAGAGAGAGAGAGAGAGAGAGAGAGAGAGAGAGAGAGAGAGAGAGAGAGAGAGAGAGAGAGAGAGAGAGAGAGATAATTCCTTTGTTGGCGATTTATACTCAACGATATCAAGAATCCAGATGTGAAATCTCAGCTTCATTCACAACCAACAGAAAATCATGTAACACATAGTAACATAACATTTAAATCTCAGTCCGATAAAATTGGGAAGATTAATCCACAAACACGAAAGGGAGAGAGAAGGAGAAGGGAGAGATATGATTGATGGTAACATCATATAACTTTCTTATATGTAGACTGATGAATATTACAAACCATTCCATAAAAACACTTAACGTACTTACAGGATTGAGAGAGAGAGAGAGAGAGAGAGAGAGAGAGAGAGAGAGAGAGAGAGAGAGAGAGAGAGAGAATTCTGAGTTAATGGTAATGTTACATAATATATATATATATATATATATATATATATATATATATATATATATATATATTTGTGCGTTTATAATGCACGTTGAATGCTTCTCACATAAAAATAGCAGACTTTCTCCACTAACAGCAGAGAGAGAGAGAGAGAGAGAGAGAGAGAGAGAGAGAGAGAGAGAGAGAGAGAGAGAGAGAATTCTGAGTTAATGGTAATGTTACATAATATATATATATATATATATATATATATATATATATATATATATATATATATATATATATATATATATATATATATATTTGTGCGTTTATAATGCACGTTGAATGCTTCTCACATAAAAATAGCAGACTTTCTCCACTAACAGCAGAGAGAGAGAGAGAGAGAGAGAGAGAGAGAGAGAGAGAGAGAGAGAGAGAGAGAGAGAGAGACTGACTTTGCTCTAGCAACACAGCCAGCAAAGTCCTATTAGGAGATTCCTGGGCGAGGGAGGTGCCTTAGCCGAAGCAATCCAGTGTGTGACGTCCCAGAGGCGGCACTATATCAAACCTTCGGAGGGTCCCATCTGACAGTAAGGCGAGCACACCAGGCCCGCTGCCAAAGTTTGTGATCTGCAACCTTCGCTAACTTCGAGGATTGAGTTATCTGCCGCAAGGGACGCCGAGAGACAGGGAGAAGGAGAGAAAGAGAAAGAGAGAGAGAGAGAGAGCGAGATCGAGAGCTAGACGGGATAGAGAATTCATTTTGTTGGACTCACTGGATACATCACGTGTTGCTATACCACTTGGCTCTCTGTTCGTCACTGTACATACACACGCATATGCGCTACATATATATATATATATATATATATATATATATATATATATATATATATATATATATATATATATATATATATATATATATATATATATATATATATATATATATATATATATATATATATATATATATTATATATATATATATATATATATATATATATATGTGTGCGTGTGTGTGTGTGTGTGTGTATATGTATATGTGTGTGTATACATACATATATATATATATATATATATATATATATATATATATATATATATATATATATATATATATATATATATATATATATATATATATATATATATTCTTCTTTCTCTGCCACCAGGCACCTCCACCTGCATCACTCTCCTCCCTACATATGTCTCATCCCTTCTCATCACATGGCCATACCACTGCAGTCTGCTATCCTGGGCCTTCTTTGATAGTTCTGCGACTTTAGTAGTTCCCCTTATTCTTTTATTTTTGATCCTGTCCATCTTTGTTACTCCACACATCCACCTGAGCATTTTCATCTCTGCCGCATCCAATTTCTTCTCTTGCACTCTCTTTAGCGGCCTTGTTTCTGCTCCATACATCAAAGCTGGTCTTACTACTGTCTTATGCACTCTTCCTTTAACCTTTTTGTTGGTTCTGCGGTTGCACATGATACCTGACATCTTTCTCCAATTTTTCCATCCAGCCTGCACTCTGTGTATATCAGCAACTGTGGAACCAAAATAGCTGAATTTTTCTTTTCGGTTCAGCCTTGTCCCTTCCATACTAATCTCGGAGTCTTGATCTTGATTAAAACTTAGGTATTCAGTCTTCTTCCTACTGATCTTTAACCCCCTGTCTTCCAGTACTTTCCTCCATTGCTCTAGTTTTGACTCCACTACCCCTCTGTTGGTGCTGCATAACACGATGTCATCAGCAAACACCATGCACAAGGGGGATTGATCTCTTATACCTTGAGATAGCACATCCATTATCAGGTCAAAAAGATATGGACTTAAGCAGATCCCTGATGTAAACCAACTCCTACTGGTATACATTCAGTTAACACAACACTGCTTCTAACTTGCGTTTTTGCTCCTTCATACATATCTTGGCCCAACCTCACATACTTCTCCGGTGTTCCCTTTACTCGCATATACCTCAAAACCTCTTGGCGTGGGACTCTATCATATGCCTTTTTCAGATCTATGAATACTATGTGCAGTCCTTTCTGCTTTTCCCGGTGTTTTTCCATCATCTGTCGGAGGGCAAACACTGCATCTGTCGTTCCTCTTCCTGGCATGAAACCAAACTGTTCTTCAACTACAGATGTTTCTTCTCTAATTCTTTGATCCATAATTCTTTCCCATATATATATATATATATATATATATATATATATATATATATATATATATATATATATATATATATATATATATATATATATATATATATGCGTGTGTGTGTGTGTGTGTGTATGATTACCATCCCCCGATATTTACTCATTCAGAGTGATACCCACCATAGTCGACAAGCCATAAGATAACTATTTCATTGTTCAGATCAACAGATGCACGGTTAATTTTACAGAGAATTGGCCCAAGTCGCTTTCATTCCATGGAATGTGTATAATTTCTGGCTTCTTAATTTTCAGTTATTACTTGTAATATTACGAATTCTTACAGGTACTGGGGCCCATGTTTCCTTTTTACTTGAGCCCCATTTAGCTATGACCTTTCACGTGTTTCATATGCATTCAATCAAAATTAACTATCCCTAAATCTATTTGATCTTAAGAACTCTAAAACATGGCTACTGCTTCTATCTCTCTCTCTAGCATTTTATATTCTCTGACTTACACCAGTCAGCTACACCGCCAGTTTCTTGGCGTCTCTCTCTCTCTCTCTCTCTCTCTCTCTCTCTCTCTCTCTCTCTCTCTCTCTCTCTCTCTCTCTCTCTCTCTCTCTCTCATTTTCATAAATGACTTATATCACTGATACTCTCTCTCTCTCTCTCTCTCTCTCTCTCTCTCTCTCTCTCTCTCTCTCTCTCTCTCATTTTCATAAATGACTTATATCACTGATACTTTCTCTCTCTCTCTCTCTCTCTCTCTCTCTCTCTCTCTCTCTCTCTCTCTCTCTCTAAAAGTAACGTTACTTCATCTGCATTTAAACCCAATCTTTATTCTTATATTCGTAAGACGTTTGGAAAACTTTTAAGAGTTTACGATCGTTTCCCCTGACCCTATTTCCTGGAATTGGCTTTTTCTATCTTTCGCCGCTTCCTTTTTCCCCAGGTTATTACACCTTTTCATTTTCTTTTCTCTCCTAATTTACTATATCGCCACAAATAACTTGCGTTTTGCCCCCCTGACGATATTGATTTATTCTGGGTTTTTTTTATTTCTTTACAAGTTAGTTCCGTTTATTTTATGCAAATTTCAAGCTTATTTTTAGTATGTCGAACAAAATTGTAACTTGGTATTCTTGCTCTTTCTTCATACATTTTTCAGTCAGTTTTATATATTCTTCCTACCTTCTTCAACTCTTTCTGCGTCCATTTCTGTCATCATAACGTCTATCTTTGTCAGCCTTTCTACATACAATTTCTTTCAGTCTTACGTCTCCCTATCTTCGTCAACTCTTCTTACGTACATTTTTCTATCCGTCTTACATCGCCCTATCTCCTCAACTCTGTCTTCGTACATTTTTCTGTCAGTCTTACATCTCCCTATCCTCGTCAATTTTTCTACGTACATTTTTCTAACAGTCTTACGTATCCCTATCTTTGTCAAGTCTTTTCTACATACATTTTTCCGTCAGTCTTACGTCTCCCTATCTTCATCAACTCTTTTCTATATACATTTTTCTGTCAGTCTTACATCTCCCTATCTTCATTAAATGTTTCTGAATACATTTTTTCTGTCAGTTTTACATCTCCCTATCCTCGTCAAATGTTTCTTCATATATTTTTCTATCAGTCTTACATCTCCCTATCTTCAGCAACTCTTTTCTACATACAATTTTCTGTCAGCCTTACATCTCCCTATCTTCGTTAAATGTTTCTATGTACATTTGCCTGTCAGTCTTACATCTCCCTATCTTCGTTAAATGTTTCTATGTACATTTTCTTTCAGCCTTACATCTCCGTATCTTCGTTAAATGTTTCTATGTACATTTTTCTGTCAGCCTTACATCTCCCTGTCTTCGTTAAATGTTTCTATGTACATATTTCTGTCAGTCTTACATCTCCCTATCCTCGTCAAATGTTTCTAGCGTACATAAATTTTTCTATCAGTCTCACGTCTCCCTATATTCGTCAACTCTTTTCTACACACATTTTTCTGTCAGTTTTACATCTCACTATCTTCGTTAAATGTTTCTACATACATTTTTCTATCAGTCTTACGTCTACCTATCTTCGTCTGCTCTTTTCTACATAAATTTTCTGTCAGTCTTACATCTCCCCGTCTGCGTCAAATGTTTCTACATACATTTTTCTGTCAGTCTTACATCTCCCTATCTGCGTTAAATATTTCTACATACATTTTTCTGTCAGTCTTACAGCTCCCTATCTGCGTTAAATATTTCTACATACATTTTTCTGTCAGTCTTACATCTCCCTATCTTCGTCAAATGTTTCTACATACATTTTTCTGCCAGTCTTACGTCTCTCTATCTTCGCTAAATATTTCTACATACATTTTTCTTTCAGTCTTACATCTCCCCATCTTCGTCAAATATTTCTACATACATTTTTCTGTCAGTCTTACATCTCCCTATCTTCGTTAAATATTTCTACATACATTTTCTGTCAGTCTTACAGCTCCCTATCTTCGTCAAATGTTTCTACATACATTTTCTGTCAGTCTTACAGCTCCCTATCTTCGTCAAATGTTTCTACATACATTTTTTTTTTTTCAGCCTTACATCTATATATCTTCGTCACCTCTTCCTACGCACACTCTTCTGTCAAGTTTAACGTCTTTTCTCTACCTTCCAGCCTCTTTCTGGATACGCTTTATGTCTTAAATCCCTCCTTCATTTTCTCAGCTCTTTCAACAAGCATTTTTCTGCAATTCTTACATCTCACTATCTATATTTTGCTAGTAACCTTACATTTACAACCTTCGCCAGTCTTTTTACATTTTATTACTTGGTTGCACTTCTTAAATCTTTCCTATTTACTTATTTACACAATATCAACTTTTTTATAAATCGAATAAGTGATATTTACTACATTTTTATATCTAACATTACAGTTTCCTCATTTTACCTACCTGCTTAACTTCACACCCTTACCATCTCTCCAAATCTTTCCTGGCTTTCATCTCCATACCTTTCCTATTTTATTACTCTCCTTCGGCTTTTTCTTCACATTTTATTTTCCTTATCTTTAAGTCAAAACTCATGTCTTTTTTTTTCTTCTTCTAAACATCATTTTTCTCCCTCTTCCTTAATGTCCTCCATTCACTTTTTTAAATATCCCTGCATGCTTCTTTCTCCTCTGATACCCTTTCCTCCTCCATTTAAGACCTCTCTACGTTATTTTTTTTACATATCTCTAAGAAATCGTTTGTACTCTAAAATTCCTTCTCACCTCGGATTTTCCATATCTCCGCCCTCCACCTTTATCGGAAGCCCTCTCTTCAGACGTCTCACTGATGTAAGTATCTTTTTTATTATACCCTCAACTTCTTATACATATATATATATATATATATATATATATATATATATATATATATATATATATATATATATATAATTAACATGCGTGTGTGTTTGTTAGACAGCTCATTAATTACACATGTGACATTTCATTTTTCCAAATACTGAGGTACGAATAACTGATTAATATCGAATTCACTTCGTCGTACATAGCTCCCCAAGGGAATTATAGAAATTCACCTACCATGATCAGGATGCGAACCTACGCCTTTTCGGCTCGATAAATGGGGTGAAAATCAATTCAAACTATCAACTAGCAAGAGAGTATAGTGGGTGAAGTCAATGTCGCCTATACAGTAATAAAAAAGAAATAGATTTGAATACGATCAGGGTAGAGGCACTTTGCGCGTAAGTAAAGTGAATTCGATAATAGAAGTTTATTTGTGGCTTAACATCTGAATAAATATAGAGTATATATATATATATATATATATATATATATATATATATTATATATATATATATATATATATATATCTATATAAATATCTATATATATATATATATAGGTGTGTGTGCAATCCTTCTCTTCCTTTTAAAGTCTTTCCTTCCTGCCTTTTACATTAAGTACCTTTAAATTCCTAAATATTTACATCCTTCTCTACATACTAACGCCATCCCTTCTATTCTCCTAAGAAAAACTTCCCTCTCCTTTATTCTTCTGTGAACAAAAACTTCCATCCCTTCTATTCTTCTAAATAAAATACTTCTATCCCATTTATTCTTCTATGAACAAAAACTTTCATCCCTTTTATTTATCTAAGAAAAATCTTCCATCCTTTCTCTTTCACACCAAAAAAAATTCCATCTCCTTTTGTTCTTCTATGAACAAAAACTTCCACCCCTTCTATTTATCTATGGAAAATCTTCCATCCCTTCTCTTTCCCCCAGAATACTTCCATACCTTATATTTTTCTATAAAAATTTCCATCCCTTCTATTTTTCTATAAATACTTCCATACCTTCTATTTTTCTGTAAAAACTTCCATCCCTTCTATTTTTCTATAAAACCTTCCATCCTTTCTCTTCCCCCCCCCAAAAAAAACTTCCATCCCTTCTATTTTTTTATAAAAACTTTCCATCCCTTCTCTTTCCCCCCCCCCAAAAAAAAACTTCCATCCCTTCTCTTTCCCCCCCAAAAAAAAGCTTCCATCCCTTCTATTTTTTTAATAAAAACTTCCACCCCTTCTCTTCCTTCCAAATAAAACTTCCATCCCTTCTCTTTCCTCGAAAACTTCTACGCCCTTAAAAACCTTCCTTCACTGGGTCGTTTTCCATCACACTGAACAACAGCTAGTATACGAGAGAAGCTCTCCAAGGGAAGGGAGCGGGTCTCCCTAACGTGTAATTACAGAAATAACTCCCAGATAAACAAATTACGCGAAACGTTTCGTAATTAAGTCTCAGTGTCGTCTGACACAGCTATCGCCCAAGGGACCGGAACCTCTCCTTTAATTATTGAATTTTAATTTAGGAGCAAAGTTGCATTATCTCATTTGCATACCTTACGGGACATCATTACAGACAAGACGATGATGGAAAAAACATTTCCAGCCACAAAGTTACTCGTGGTGAATGCTGAGAGAGAGAGAGAGAGAGAGAGAGAGAGAGAGAGAGAGAGAGAGAGAGAGAGAGAGAGAGAGAGAGAGAGAGAGAGAGAATAATAAAACAGACTCCATTCCCTCCCCTCACACGGGTATAAGAGAATCATTGGTAAACATATATGAGACATTATCAGTCCTCAACTAGCCAACATCCAAAATTCTTTTCCATAGCATTGCCATTGAACTCATATCTTCTGTAAACTTCAAAAGCCAAAAAGAGAAACAAAAATCGATTGCAGGGTTCAAGATAACCTATAAAACCATGTATCGAATTCTAACCCTGGGTCGGGAGAAGGAGGAAGTGAAACTTTTGACAACAAAGATTCATTCCTATCGCAGTGAGGAGCCTCTAACCATCTTTTGCTGCCTTCCTCGGGAGGGAGCGACAACTCAGATATGTGGTCACTTTACTGTAATGTATATTACTGTGCTGTGCCTAGAATTCAATACTCTTAGCTGAATACAAGGCAGCACGGTGCGCACATGCAGATGAATGGATAAATCTACAAGAAAAAATGTGTTTTCTCCGTAGGCTTTCACACCGAGAGGATTGATTGATTGGTTTATGACTGCTAAAACTGGCGTCACAACATCTAGGTTATTGACGCCGTAATAAAATTAAATAGGTAACTAAAAAGATAAATAAATAAATTTAAAAGGGGTTCATATAGGAAATATCTAAAAACATATATTTAATCATATCTGTAAATTCATATATATGTTTTCAAAGTGTATTAGTCTTCTAGTTCTAAAACAAGTCTCATTACTTTTGGAATGAGGGTGCTAGGCCCAAGCCCGTCACCCTTCACCACAGCCGACTGACTACAAAACACAAAATTCACGGCTTGGGTCGAGAGGGGAAATGGACTTTGGTGAAATGCGCCGAAAGTGATCCGTTTTGCTCGGGGATCGAACGTGGTACCTCTTGGGGGTGGGGTGAGCGTCCCATAACCCATTTGCCTTGATAGGAAGTGACCCCATCGAAAAATAAAACGCGAGTTGATACCACATGCATTACCTAAGTGTTAAGGATGAACCTCCAGTGAAGAAGACTTCCACATCAGCCGTTTTCATATACGTACACAGAAGCTCACCCGTCTCTTATGTAATGCACCAATCACCTCTATCTTTCAAGCACCTTCGCTCCTTTTGGATACTTAGACGCTTCAATTCCAATACCTATTTTAACACCACCCCCCCCCAAAAAAAAACTTTCGTTTTCTACACAATCCCGCCCAGCCTATCATCTTCAATTCTTTCACGGGACAAACCACCTTACATCACTCTGATCCATCTTTTCACGTATGCTGACCTTTGTACTGCATGCTCTTACATACATTTCTAACCAGATTATCCCCCTTAATCCACGTTAATTACGCAAGCAGATCATTTTGGCAGAGTCTATCTTTTTCCTCTTTTTAGCATTCAACATCAACACTACTTTTCCATACAGGAGAGTTGACTCGACAATCGCTTCGTGCTTTTCATCATTCGTGTCCAAAGATATGCCGACTGTCTACCAAACTTTGTATGTATACATGTATGTATGTATGCATATGTATATATATATAATATAATATATATATATATATATATATATATATATATATATATATTCAGTTTACATTAAATAAAAGACACCATGCAAAGTAAGTCTAACTTGCCTCTGTCGTGGTGAATTTGCAACGCGGAAGGAACAACTCACTCATTAGAGATAAAATATCATCATTAATATACTTCTTAAGAGAACTAAAGCGAATGAGACAATGTATTTCATTATTAATAATGTAATATTTTCACTCATATCAACCTTTGACTCTGTTGCCATCTAATCTAGACCTTTTCCTAACCTAAGACTGAGATTTCATTGTTGTTTCAATTCCACTAAAACCGAGATTATCAAAACAAATCTCACATAAAACAACATCCACGAATTTTAATCTATTGATTTTCCATACGATCTTGCGTCACAACAGCACCAATGCTGAAAAAAAAAGTTAAGTATACCTTAGTTTAACCAGACCACTGAGCTGATTAACAGCTCTCCTAGGGCTGGCCCGAAGGATTAGACTTATTTTACGTGACTAAGAACCAACTGGTTACCTAGCAACGGGACTTACAGCTTATTGTGGAATCCGAACCACATTATAGCGAGAAATGAATTTCTATCACCAGAAATAAATTCCTCTAATTCTTCACTGGCCGGCCGGAGACTCGAACTTGGGCCTAGCAGAGTGCTAGCCGAGAACTCTACCGACTGGTCCAACGAAGAACTGAGCCAACGCTGAAAGAACCAGTAACATTTCCTCTCCAGTTATATCCAATAAAAGCCAAATCGTATCACAATTACACGATTAATGTGCTTGGTTCTAAAGCGTTGTCTTCTCTCTCTCTCTCTCTCTCTCTCTCTCTCTCTCTCTCTCTCTCTCTCTAAAAGGGTTCCACCCGGAGAGGCATTTCTAAAAAAATTCGGTTTCCTCTCACGGGGGAAAAATGGCAGAGAGGGGAGATGGAAACCTTAACTCCGGAAGACGCTTCTGCATAGTTTGTCATTTTTTGTCGGCTAGAAGAAGAAGAAGAAGAAGAAGAAGAAGAAGAAGAAGAAGAGGAAGATGAAGAGCTGTTCCATGTGCGGGATGGCAGTTGTAATTTACCTCGGCGCTAAGAAATACTCAAATTAGGAAAGTGTGATAGAAGAAGAAGAAGAAGAAGAAGAAGAAGAAGAAGAAGAAGAAGAAGAAGAAGAAGAGCTGTTCCATGTACGCGATGGCAGTTGTAATTTACCTCGGCGCTAAGAAATACTCAAATTAGGAAAGTGTGATATAACGGGAATAAGAACGTGATGAAGAAGAAGTGTAATTTAGCTCGGCGCTAAGAAATGTTCAAATTAGAAAAATATGACAGGACGGGAATAGGAACACTGAAACTTAGAACAGACGAGAAGGGACAAAATGGCAATGTTTCCAGAAAATTAAAAACTAATGAAAATGTGCAAAAAATGAGATAGCGAAAGGAGGATGCAATAAAGAAGAAAAGGGAAGATCGGAAGGATAAAAAAGATGAGAAGAGGAGGAGGGACAGGAACACAGAGGAGGAATGGCATATAGACGCCCGTGTAAACAAAGAAGCGAACACAGGTCAGACATATAACAAGAAATATTAAAGGCAAGAATGAGAAGATGGAAGGAGGAAATAAACGCGAAAAATGGTCAAATGGCACGAAAGCAAAAGAAAAACCCAATAACAGAATGAGAAGACGGAAGAAAAACGAGAAACATGAAAAACTGAAAACAAAAAACAAACAATGGTAAAACCGAGATTTGAAAAGGGGTCCCAATTTCCCACAGCCCTCTCTTCCCCTCTTCTTCACCCCGCCTCTCCCCAGACAGTCCCCCCCCCCCCGTCTCCCCCATCCCATACCCGGGGAGTATATCATCATCTCTCCCCTCTCGGCTACCTTCAGGTGACACTTAAACAAACGCCTGGATGACACTTTGACACCGACTCTCTCTCTCTCTCTCTCTCTCTCTCTCTCTCTCTCTCTCTCTCTCTCTCTCTCTTCATCCGACTCTTTCCCTTTCTCCCCTCTGTTCGTGTCAGGAAGAAAAGGAGCGTCAACCTGAACGAGAAGGAGAAAAAAAAAAATATAACAGTAGAAGGGAGTCAAAATGCTGGATTTTGACAAAAAAAAATATAGTACTCTCGGGGTACTCGCTTATTATAGAGGGGAGAAGCCATACATACTCTGACATGAGAGAGAGAGAGAGAGAGAGAGAGAGAGAGCGCGTAACGGAATACAAAAGAATAAAATATTTACAAAAAAAATTCAGATTAATTGGAAATGTACACGAAGAAAAAATAAATTTAAATTTATCTGTCTGTCTAATTCTGTTTAGAAAGTGATGTCAACATGCAAATATGCATATACTCATGAGTCAACACAGTTACCACGTATAAAGAAAAATAAAGTAACAATATAGCTACTTTTGACTTTATATAACAAAAAAATACAAACTAACTATTACTCGGGTACCACATAATCCATAAATACAGATCATACCAGCGTCAATACTCGTAAGTGAATACAAAACAGAATGCGAGTACTGCTATAACATGTTTCTTATCAAAATTTATGATACTGATTTGTAGAATAACAGGACGGAAGTCCATCTTTTATTAGTTTTCGATGTACATAAAGGATGAAGGAAGCATACAGGCTTAATCAGTGAAAGTTTCCGGGTAATTCATAGCCGTCCAGTAAAATTTAGGTGTATTTAAACATTTCAGAATAGAATAGAACAGAATATAGGATTTAGGTCGAAGGCCAAGCGCTGGGACCTATAAGGTCATTCAGCGATGAAAGGGAAATTGACAGTAGAAAGGTCTGAAAGATGTAACAGGAGGAAAACCTCGCAGTTGCACTAAGAGACATTTGTTAAGAAAGGGTGGAAAGTAAGATGTAAGAAAGAGAATACGAACGGAGATACAGTAAAAGGAAAGAAAGAGGTTGCAGCTAAAGGCCGAATGGACGCTGCAAAGAACCTTAAGTAATGCCTACAGTACAGAGCGCCGCGTAAGGTGCAGAGTATACCTTGGTTTAACCAGACCACTGAGCTGATTAACAGCTCTCCTAGGACTGGCGCGAAGGATTAGATTTATTTTACGTGGCTAAGAACCAATTGGTTGCCTAGCAACGGGACCTACAGCTTACTGTGGAATCCGAACCCCATTATAACGAGAAATGAATTTCTGTCACCAGAAATGAATTTCTCTAATTCTTCATTGGCCAATCGGAGAATCGAACGCGGGCCCAGCAAAGTGATATCCGAGAACGATACCAACCCGTCCAATGAGGAGCTAACGGCACTAACCCTCTACGGGAAAACATTTAAGAAATAATGAAAATATCGCTGTTATAACAATCTACAAGCTATTTTAATTCGTATGCGTGCAACAATCTGGCATTCAAAAAGATACCTCACAAAAATTCTTCAAAGATAATGAAAGCCACATATCCTCCTAACAAGTACAAAAAAATTGCTGTAGGCTATATGCAACTGGCAAAAAACAAATAAAACTCATAAATAAAGCATTTGTCGAACAAAGTGGAAAGGGGTGAAATTATATTTATCTGGTCCGAGTGTGGATCCTGAAAACGTTACAATCAACCGGACTAAATTGCTGGAGGTTACCGCTAAAACTGTTTGCCAGCTATTAACGGCCACATCGAAATCTGATGAGCTTAACGTAAAACGTTTTGTAGTGCAAATATACAGAAAAATATAATTAAACAAACTCATCAGCACAAGAGAGATCACTCAAAACAATGTAAGAAATTTCCCTTGTGAAATATATAGTTACGTAGAAAAATCAAGTTATTGTTAAAATGCCTCTTGAGAAAATAAAAAGCTATCAACTTTAAATCGAAAACACAAAAAAAATAAATGAAAAACCTCAAGCAACTCGTTACACAACCAACCACTCCCCCTTCCCCCTCCTCTCTCTCTCTCTCTCTCTCTCTCTCTCTCTCACTCTCTCTCTCTCTCTCTCTCTCTCTCTCTCTCTCTCTGTGCCCCGCAGCCGCAAACACAAGCCAGCACTTCAGCTCCAAATCACCCATATCAAATGGGACTTCCACTATTTCGCTTCCATTCACAAAAAAAAAAAAAAAAAACTGGGGGGCAGGAAGGGGGGAAGGAGGAGTGCTGGTTATGGAACGGCAAGTGAAAACTTGGAGCCGCAAAAGAAAAGAAAAAAACTGGATCTGGTGTTTTTAAAGAGTCTTTTCACAATAGCCATTTATTGCGCGATGTGGAATCCAGTGTACTCCGATGCAAGGATGCCAGAAAAGTGCTCGGGGGGAGGGGAGGGGTGTGGGGGTTATGGCGAGGCCCGAAGAGATTTATGGAGTCGTATGCAAAAGTTGAAAAGACACTGTGGCTGCGAGGTCTCGTTTTATGATGAGGTCTATGCCGGCCTGCTTGGACTTGGAAATGTGTATCTGCAACCATGAATACGCTGTATGTTTTGTTACGTACACGTGCGGATTTACGGGCATGTATGCAATGTATGTCTACTTGCGAGCATGTATAGATAATCGCACGTTTGCACTGCATTTTTATGCAAGCATGTAATTATGCCCATGTTTGCACTTTATCCCCACTAGTTTACCGTTGTAAATCTCCGAGCATATATGTACTGTAAATCCACTTGAATATATAATCTATATATATATATATATATATATATACACACATATATATATGCATAAGGATTCGCACACGTATTTACTATATGTCAACGTACCCATACATTCATGAATAGATCTACGCACATTTATGTGTATGTCTGTTCGTTTACATGTGTAGCCTGTGGATCTTAACGTATGAAAACACACTGTATATCCGTTTGCTAAATGTGTGTAAATAATTCTACATAAGCACTACTACCCGTTAGCACGTGTGTGTGTATCTGAATGCATTTATACACAATGTCCATTGCCTTACAACTATCGATCTGCATGTCCATTTGCAAACACTTACATACCACTATGCACTCTATGTCCATAAGCATGCATGTACGGAACTGTGAGAATTTAATCAACATATATGTCCAGTTTGTGTACATGTGTACCTGCGTCCAGATATGTGCTGCATGTATAAAACTTGTACTTATTTATATATGCCCACACAATCATACTCAAATTTATACCCATATGCACAACTGCACCCAGAATAACACAATGCTTCTTTTCTATTACTTGATTTCTACATAACAGGAGGAAATCTCACATGCACAAACATTATTAATATACATATATCACAAATAATACAGTATTCTAGAGAAAACTCTATTGTAATATGTTGTTCCTTTGCAATTATGTAATAGAAGATGAACGAGAATAATTCTGTTAATTTCAAATACAATATATTTCAATTCTTCAAGAAGTTCTTTAAATTCACATTATATTACCCAACTACTTTGCACATTTACCCATAAAGCATACCCTTGCCTCACGCCCACTTCTGCACCCTGCCTAAAGATTCTAATACACGTATGAGTTCCGTCGTGAAGACTTCTAATAGCTCTCAGTAACTTATCTCCTATACCATACATGCTCAGGTACCACCACATTACCTCTATATTGATTGTATCATACGAGTTATATATATATATATATATATATATATATATATATATATATATATATATATATATATATATATATATACATATATATATATATATATATATATATATATATATATATATATATGTGTGTGTGTGTGTGTGTGTGTATGTGTGTGTGCAGGCAATACTTCAAAGGAAAGAAATGTTTCAACATCACGCAACAAAATATGAGTACAGCCATTAGAAGTTTATCATGGATCTGGTAATCATGTTCGGTATTCAGACAGGACTCAAGGATACCATCAAGACGGTTGTCCAGATCAATTACTGTATTCTTACTGTGATGCTTTGATTATCTGAGCTTTTTTCATTATAAACGCATCAGGGAATTGGATATCGCATGTTACACTCTCTAATAACATTCGATGAAAACTATAACTACTTTTTCTTTCAAGTTTCAAGAAAATTCTGGGTAATGTTTCGCTTAATGTTCAGGATATGTCGAAACTCTTCCGACTTTTATTCCTTAATTGCAGTTATTATAACTTTACGTTTAACCAAGGGTTCGCAAAGACTTACTGCATTAGTATGGCTTCAGCCAGGAAACAAAGATAAAATATAACATTCTTCCGCATTCTGTAAAAGTTGTAATGATTATAATTATATATAATGACTAAATATCACCATAATTTTTGTCGTTTTGGGTACACGGCTAATACTGATAAAGTGCACGTAAGTATAAACAAGAAAAGTTTTCTGTAAGCCTATAATCAAGACCACCGAAAATAGAAATATCTTTCGGTGGTCTCGGTATAATGCCTTTATGAGCCGCGGCCCATGAAACTTTCAGCCACGGCCTGGTGGTGGACTGTCCTATAGCGTTGCCAGACGCACGATCATGCCACCTTTAATCATAAATGAAAAAAAAAAATACTGAAGCTAGAGGGCGGCAATTTGGTATGTTTGATGATTGGAGGGTGGGTGATCTGCATACCAATTTGCAGCCCTCTAGCCTTAGTAGTTTTTAAAATTTGGTGGCGGACAGACAGACAAAGCCATCTCAACAGTTTTCTTTTACAGAAAACTAAAAATCTTCTCCTAATTGAGTTTAGAACTGACAAGAATCCATTTTCATACGACACCCGTCTCTCTGTCAGTGTGTTGTTAAACACAGCTGCTAAGAAAACTTAGGAAGACCACTAGGATATCAGAGCACCAGTGCAAGATGTGAAAGAACTCAGTCTAAGCTCGAAAGATGGTGCGACCAGGGAGTGTAATAGAGCTATTAGGATATTAATAAAATTTCATAGCGAATTCTGTTCTGGGAAAAATTAAAATGGTGATGACGACAACGACTCTAAATTCCAGTCACATAATGATGATGATGATCATGATGATTTAACAAAACAGAAGAAGAAGAAGAAGAAGAAGAAGAAGAAGAAGAAGAAGAAGAAGAAGAAGAAGAAGAAGACGAAGAAGAAGGGCAGGAGGAGGAGGAGGAGAAGGACCAAAATATTTGAATTACATGAAAAATATAAGGAAAATAAATTTGGAAAAACCAATTAAATCTGGAAACACTGAGCAGCTGAAAACGCAGGAACCCCTCCACGTTTTGCCCATCTCAGTACTTTACTTCCAGCTCTACTTCTCCGTAACTTCGCCCGTCCACCGGACTATGTATCCAGAATTTATCCGTCAATTCATTTATGAAAAGCCCTCCTTCGCCCGTGGGCTAGGGGTGGAGGGTTTGCATCGGCGCAAAACTTCGCTCCTTAATCAAAAGTCATTTTGCCACTGTTCTGGTAACAATCTCGAGCTCCCTGAAGGAAACTTCGCTCGTAAATCTCCGACACCTTTTTTGCACTTTTCCCTCCGCACCCGGTTAAGGTCAGGGTTATCAAGTTAGCGGAAGGGGAGGGAGGAGGTGAAAGATTAGGGAAAAAGGGGTCACGAGGTGAAAGGCGGTTGTTGTAAAAATGAAGGGTATAAAAACGACAAAAGTGGTTATTCTAAGTGGTTTTCTTCGTGAAGCGAATACAAAGGGCTAAACGAAAGATATGTCATTTCTTATACGTGTGGGGTTATCTTGTTCTTTCAAAATGACTTTTGTTCATCAGAAGAGGGGCCCTCGAACCAGTGATATCATTTAGCATCGTATCAGAAACACATTCAAGGATTAAGTACAGCACAGCTTTCATAACTGAGCCACGGATACTCTACTACAAACACACACACCCACACACACACACACACACATATATATATATATATATATATATATATATATATATATATATATATATATATATATATATATATATATATATATATTTTTTTTTTTTTTTTTTTTTTTTTTCTTTTTTTTTTTTTACTCTGCCTTATGGCATGATGTTTTAGCCCCCCAAAAGCCTTCTGAGCTGAACAAGTACAACTACTGTCAATTAGTGATTTGTAACAGAAGCTGCACGGAGAAGTGAAAGAGTCTGAAAGTGTCAGTAAGAGGAGGAAGTTTAAAGTAAATGTTAGCAAGTAAAACAGAGTGAGGATAAATGAACGAAAGGAAACCTGAGCAATGGATTTTAGTATTGACAGCGGAAAAAGTATAAGTGGCTCATTCATTTCGTTTGGGAAACGGGAAATAAAAATAAAGGGAAGTGGTAATATGAGAGAGGTGAATCAGAGAAACAGATGAAGCATAGAAGACAGCAAAAGCCCTGCGAAAGCTTGGAAAACGAAGTGCCTAGAGAAGCAATACATGGAATATATGAAAGGAATGTAGAGCTAACTATAATTCATTCAAGTGAACAATAAATGCTAACCATGAATAAAAAAAAAACATGCAAGCTGTTGGAATCAATTGTCTGAAAGGGTGAAGAACACAGAGGTTTGTCAAAGACTGAGAGGGCTGCAGATATGGTGCATCTGTAGTAAAAGAATAAGAACGTTTTGAGAATGATTGGTTACATAAAAAAAAACAAGTAAAAAATGGGCCGAAGTTTCTTCGGCGCAATCAAATTTTCTGTACAGCGTATAATGCTGTATGAGCCGCGGCCCATAAAACTTTCAACCATGGCCCGGTGGTGGCCTGTCCTATAGCGTTGCCAGAAGCACGATTATGGCTAACTTTATCCTTGAATAAAATAAAAACTACTGAGGCCGGAGGGTTGCAATTTGGTATGTTTGATGATTGAAAGGTGGATTATCATCATATCAATTTGCAGCCCTCTAGCCTCAGTAGTTTTTAAGATCCGAGGGCGGACAGAAAAAGGGCGGACGGACTGACAAAACCATCTCAATAGTTTTCTTTTACAGAAAACTTAAAGTGGAAATAGGAAAAGTTAGTGAAAATGGAAAGACCAAGAAAGGAACATGGAATCTTGGAGTGTAGGACCTAAATGTCCATAAGTAAATGCAAGATGGAGGAAAGTGGTGCAATATCTGAAGGGGTGAGTGTAGTTGTGAAGAGCTAACATGTAAATGAATTCTGACTTTTTATTCCTGCAGTCAGTTTCAGTTGGGGAAACTTCAAAATCACGGAACATGTGGTGGAGGAGAGGTATCCGGGTGTGAGGAAACGATTGAGACGAGACTTGTAATGACTATGGGAGTTAAGGTGAGAATGTATGAAGGGGCTTTTAAGCAAATGCATCCGTTTGGAAGTGAAGTGTGGATGGTGGATTCGAATGAAAGAAAACAGACAGGAGCAGTTAGGGCATAACGATTGCGTAGCATACGTGTCATAAGAAGTGGAAGGGTGAGAAGTGTGGGGATATACATAATGGTGAAAGGTCGGATCAGCACTTTGAGATGACTCTGCCGTGTGGAAAGAATGGAGGACGTTAGGCTGGCAAAAAGATATATGAAGTAGATGTGCTCAAAAGGAAGGCATTTAATATCTATGACGGATAAAAATGCGTGCGAGACCAAGGTGAATAGCACAGTGCGGGTAGGGGAGTTCGACACACTGCTGATGAATCATCTATGTTAAGACTTTTTCTATAATCCCTATATTGTTACCTTATATGTACATTTCTATAAGTCAAAATTTTTAAGAATGAACCATATAGATGGTTTATTTCTAGATACTAAAACTGGTATTTATAGCAAGTTCAAAACTAAAATCTATCACAAAAGCGGAGATTTCAGCTTCATATATTAGGAATGCCCGCGTTTTCATCTAAAATGTGTAATATTTTTTTTTAATAAACTGCTCCGCAACGTTTTTCTTCTTAGATTTAAACACAATTTAATTAACTGTAGAAAAGCTATGTCTATTAGTAAGCATAACTTCAATATAAAATTAAGATTTGTAAATTCCGACTAGGATTTGCATGCAGGAATATTTATTTTGTATATATCTACGAATTAAAGGCGCATCGTTTATGGTTAGATACTTTACTCTTTGGATACTCCACTACGATTGTATGAAGATTCTATGATCTGAAAGTTTTGGCACAATAAAAATTCTGATAATGGGGTAAACACTTTTTGATTCCTATGAAAAATAATTTTATAAGTGAATTCTACTTTAGGTTATATAAGTAATGTGTATCATTTTATTATTATACAATAATTTTATTTTTACACTTATCGCTAAAGAATTTTACCTGAAGACACTACGTATTAATTTTGTATATTGCCTTTTAATTCGTCTCACTTTCTCCAAATACTTTCACCACCAATTTGTATAGAATCTGACACTTGTGTTGCAGTGCGTGGTGTGGAGAAAGTGAGCTTATTGAAGGTCCTAATCCACTACCTGGTTCTAAGCCCAGAGGTCCTCATATCACTGTAATACTGAATTTTTTCAACCTTACCCATATCCCTTACCTCATGTTAAAGTTAATATTGTTGTATTCTCCTGCTTGATATCATCCTAGTCTTATACTATCCCTTTATTTGTATCATTAATTTTATCATTTGCCTTCTTCCCCCATACACATTTATATATATCTATCTATTCACCTATATATCTAGCTTTCTACCTTTCTATCAGTATATATAAATAAATATATATATATATATATATATATATATATATATATATATATATATATATATATATATATAATTACTATTATTCAAACATCATTTGTCTTCTGCCGTCTTATAATTTTGTATCTATATATCTATCTATACGTATATATATACATATATTTATACAGTATATACATATATATATGTGTATGTATATATACAGTATATATATAAAATATATATATACATGCACACACATCTCATGCAGTGCAAGCGCATGCACAAACATACTAACACTTGGGCGAGTCTGAGTTTAAATCGACTTGCGAAGGCAAATTACCGCTAAATGAGGTTTCAAGGGACCGGAAAATGAAGCTTTTTAATCGGGTTCGAACATTTCTGAGGCCAATCATCAACATCATTATTGGGGAAAAAATCCATTTCCATTAGACTTACGTGATTCGAGAAGTGAAAAAATTATGGAAATAGAGCGCGCGCTCGCTCGCTCTCTCTCGCTCTCACTTTTAATTTATGTCTGCATCTTAATGACGGTGCGCGAAACGTTCTTGCATGATAGGAGTATTTATGCGGACGCGTATGTGTATGTGTATGCTTGTATGTATGCATGGATGGCTGAAAATATTTACTGTTATTAGTGTAAGAATATCCATTATATGTATATATATACAAATGTACATATTATATATATATATAATATATGTATATATATAGAAATATATATATATATATATATATATATATATATATATATATATATATATATATATATATATATAATATATGTATATATATATAAATATATATATATATATGTATATATATACACACATATATACATATATATACATATATATACACATATATATATTTATATACACATATACATATATAAATATACATATTTATATATATACATATATATACATATTTATATATATACATATATATATAAATATGTATGTATGTATTTGTATATATATATATTAAAAACTTTCAATCTTATTTCATATTCCTTATTACTTCTCCCAAAGGATAATATACATACATGAAATCCCTGCATGCAATACTGAATAACATGTGTTTAAAAGACAACCACCGTAAAAAAAATCTGTCGAATACTATTTGGAAGGCTAGGAAATATTTGGAACCTCAACGTGTGTTGGGTATGGAGGAGGTATATTTGGATGGCCGAAACTTTTCAAAAGGACAAAAGTGGATGACTACATTATATTTGGAGGGCTTAGATTTGTTAAAGGTCGTAGGTTCTTTTGGAGGGTAACTAAGGAAATAAAAAGATACTGCAAGACAGTTGGCGGTTGATGATATATACTCACGAACTTACTGAAAATGAATAAAGTATAGAAAATGACCCACAACTTTATCAAATCGGATTACTTAACAGATTAATAGGA
>JANJGK010000010.1:45960137-45977637 GCA_039081455.1 Macrobrachium rosenbergii | reverse complement strand
CTTCCCCAGTTCAACAGAGCAGAATTCCTAGTCAAAGAAACACGCCAGTGACACAACTTTTTCTGACATCCACTGGGTTTTGCTAATTCGTTTCATAAAAACATTCTGGGCTCCCCACGAAATTAATCTGTTGCTATCTGGATTTGTTTCTTTGTTTGTTGCTTGTTTTTGCATATTTTAGTCATAACATGTTTTTCCAATGTCGGTAGTGCGCTCGCTGTTCCGTTCATCTTTCGATCAGCGAAAATGGGCAACGCTGAGTTTGGCTAATACTTGAACGGGTGACCGGTAAAGAATCTCGCAAGCCGTCACTACATAATCCCATTTAATCATCTTTAGGGGTGAAGTAAGAGGGTATCAACTTCATAACAAAAATCATAGCTCAGAAACAAGGGAATAACTCTATAAGAATGATTTCACTCTTCATTCAAATGTATGAATACGGCAGTGACCATGGTATTTTTTTTATCTATTTGCATTTCCTATTACAGGAGTGACTAGTATTTTCGGGAGGAGGCTGGTATCCACATGGCCTTCTCTAATCTTGGATAAGGCCTACTTCAATGGTTCGTTATAAAGAGACATAACAGGTTATAAAGAAACGTGCCCAAATCTCTCCTCCCTCGTTGGGAATACAAGCTACGATCGTCTCCTTAGCACATGCAAAGGCAGAAAGGACTACGCATATATGCAAACATAAAACTTTCTAATTGCTGGATATTCATCTTACTATTATTTGCTCTTTCTCATTTAGTAATGTGCGGAATATGTTGACATTGTACTTTGTATCTCTAAGGCTCTTGACAGAGATGACTTATGGCCCCGTTAACAGCACTCCCTGTTCTTGGAGTCACTTCTGTCTAGAAATAGCTTTCATTGCTTCACCTCATCTGAGCAATTATTTCCCTTATGGTTACCTGGGCTACCACTTCCTGTTGCAATGGTGTGAATCAGGTATCTTTTCTCTCACAATTTATAGTTTTTTTTTAATAACATTCAAATTCCATGTGGCCTGCGATTTATGTACAAACGTCATTTTCTCCCTCGTGCACCAGCCTACTTTTTAACGCTCTTTGATGCTTTTTTTTAAAACCCTGCAAAAATATCGTCTGATTTTTTAATGAAGACCTGACGGCTAGTACAGATGTGAGCTTATCGCAGAATGGGGTATAAAAGTTTCTCAAAGTTTTTTTTTTTTTTACTTGCATATCTCATTGCAGTTTATTTCAGCTCCATGACAAGTTTACCGATGTTTCTTTACGTACAGATATTGAGCTGACCATGGTGTAATTTGACCTCACCAAATCTAAGCTGCATTGCGCACATCTTATTTTCATTCGCGTAGTTGTCGCATGCTCGTGAATTACCCGGTCAGTTCATTTTTATTTCTAGAATGTCGAATAATCTGCCACCCTTTGTTTCTATAATCACCAGACCGCCTTATTTTCACGTTACCCATTCAGTCATTCAGTTATAGCCAACTACAATTTTATAAAATTCAAAACATAATCTGAAAAATATATTGATCATAATACTGGAGGCGCAAATATCAAAAGATTTTCAAAATGCAATATCTATAGATAAAATAGTTTGGTTTCATATAAACTAAATAGAAAATTAAATAGACAGTACTGGCTTTATAGGCAAATAATAATCCTACGGACATTGACATCCACGTTTCACTACCCAGCATCTTGAGACTCGTCGCCACCCCTTTGAATAACAAGAAATCCCAATGCAATTCATGCACATGTCCCCAACACAACAATCTTTTTTATTATATGAGTATGTTTTTCCATGGTAACCATCTTTATAGTATCTCTCATTTCTAAAATAATCCCCGAGGTGTGCTTTTTCAGGCGCGAGAAAACAAGTACATCACTGTCGCTCGATCCCCAAAGGTTTCTTGTCCACAGGATAAAAACATAGGAACGCTTTAGTAAGCACAGGAACGTAATGTGGAATGCTTTTAAGATGATATGAAAAACATAAATTAATATTATTCATTATTTTACGTGACGGTTTCGTTTATGTGATGATATAATGAAAATTTATGAGGATTACCTAATAAATGCATAAGAACTTGACTCCTACAAAGAAAATATGAAACAAAAGTACCTGCTCGCATTTCCTATAGTTGAGTTTGAGCATTCAAAATACACTTTCACTTCCAGCAAAAGTGCAAATGTGCGTAATCAATAGATACTTCTGGAAGAGAGTAAAGGGTATTTGTATGAAGAAATAAACAAAAGATATTAAACATTAAAATCATTTTTACTAAAATATCGTCCCTTCCATTTAATGAAAAATCATAAATCGCTAATTTTATTATCAAGAAATGTTTAATCACAACCACGACAAGCGACAGGAGTTCTGTAACTTTCAGAGCACCCACCTTGAACGATATATACGCTGTACTTTCTACTGAGTTTTAAATCACCGACATGAATCAAACACGATTACTTCCAATTCGAGGAAAATCCAACTCATGCAATCATTAATTAGTATAAATACAACTGCTACGATACCCAATACAAACAAATGACAGAAGCTCCAAAATTTAATGCAAAAGAAAATAACTGAGGAACTTAAGTTTAAAAGAACTGTGCTCTGTATTCTACCACAAATGAATTTGGAAATTTTAAGAAGTACAAGACCAAGGAGAATATCGGCATCTGAATCAACAGCAAACAAAGGAAAGGTCTTTCGATCAAACATTAGCTTCTAGTATTAAGAATCTACGTCTGTACAAGGCATTTACTATTATCAATATCCATATCAAGAAGCTACTGTTGATTCTTTTCCCTACAAAAGAAGATATTGTAGAGTTATTTCCAGTCTGCACATCGTTAGGCATCTCCTTCAGCTGAAGCAAAAGAGAGAGAGAGAGAGAGAGAGAGAGAGAGAGAGAGAGAAAAGGCCAATGGAAAAAAGGCAAGAAAGTAAAACAAAGTTAGAGAAACTGTCTGAGTCCGGGGCACTGACTATATCACTCGCCGGTACAGGTCCTAACTTTTTGTGACCACTTTGGGAGGACCTGAATACACCAAATATTCTTCAAAGATTCAAGTAACGTAGCCTATGCGATCATTTTTAATCTATCCACATGGAAGGAAGAGAGAGAGAGAGAGAGAGAGAGAGAGAGAGAGAGAGAGAGAGAGAGAGAGAGAGAGAGAGTCCGGCTCCAAGCCCTGATAAACAGAGAGGGTTGTAGTCAGCAGGGGCATCCGTCCGTAAAACATCTGCCAAAACCAATTATGAAAGGAGCCGTTCGAGATAGAAACAGCTGGAGGAGGCTCATTAAAATCAGGGCCCCCGACTAAGATTTGAGCTGAGACGAAGTCTATGTGATAAATTTTAAATAATTGAAATCACAAAGAGTCCTCGAAATCCATGAACCTGTAATAATGCTCATCTAATTGGCATTTTATGGAAGAGAATTAAGGAGAACAATTATGAAATTGGCAAAGTATGAAATTTTGCGTCTGAACGGAAAGAACTCAAATGCTGAACATGTAACGTCAATAATAAACAAGAATGATGATGATGACATTTCTTGCATTACAAAGAAAAGATCTACCCAAAATATCGCAAATGAATGTACTGTACAACTCTTAATTAAAAATTGCCTAAACCTAACACATTTTTACTAACATTTAAGACTTTACAATCTCTTCAAAAATCCTTTTTGAGATAGACCCCATTAAAACAAGCAGTACTACTATACATGCACATACAGTACATACACACACACACACACATATATACATATATATATATATATATATATATATATATATATATATATATATATATATATATATATATATATATATATATATATATATATATATATGTATATGTATATATATATATATATAATTATATATATATACAGTATATGTGTGTATATGTATATATATATATTGTATATTTATGTATACATACATACATCCTTCTGTTATTGTGTCTGCCTATTTAAAACTTTCAAAATTATGTAGGACATATAATCTTAAAGAAAACCGACGCGTTACAAAATACAAAAAGGAAAGCACGAACATTCACCAACATTCCTGGGGCAATGACCATTTTCATCCGGATAAACAAATGGAAAATTACCAGTGTGAGGCTTGGTATAATTCAGAGGTGAGAACATCACTGAAATTATAATTAATGACGTTAATGAGCTGACCTTTTAAAAGAGAAAACTCCTTAATGAGCAATTCAGTATCATACCGTTGATAATGATTTATGATTTTACCCTCTACATCTCTCAAATAACTGTATTTTTTTAAATTCTCGTTCCTCTACACACTAATTACGAAACTGCGCACTTATGAATTTTATATCTAAATACAATGCACAGGTGAATAGAATCCTTTTTAGCTATGTTATGTTCAGCTGTTTTCACTGATATATGAAATAAAATTTATAAAAATTCAATTCTAATAAAACGTAGTTTTTCGTTATTATGCTTGAAGAAATGAATAAAAAGAGTATTGCAAAATATACATAAAATTTAGAGAGAAATGAGAGAGATTATATATATATATATATATATATATATATATATATATATATATATATATATATATATATATATATGTATGTATGTATGTATGTATGTATGTATGTATGTATATATATATAAATATATATACATATTTATATTTAAATATTTATATATACGTACGGTATACAATATATATATATATATATATATATATATATATATATATATATATATATATATATATATATATAACCTAAGGGATAAAGGTACAAGTAAAGTTCAATACCAGTCACCGAACTTTCATTTTAGACGGAACACCTGCCAAGGGGTACGAAAGTCTTGCGACATATAGGATAAAAAAAAAAAAACTCCCTAATATCCATTCCCCATTTCATATCGTGGGAAGTAAGCCCACCCTAGAACATAGAAAAATGGCTAGGACGATACCCCCCACCCCCACCCTTCCACTTTCATATCACGGCCCGACATCCATCCAGAAATCCATGAACGAGGATACTTTTTTTTATAACAAAGGCCTTTCATAAATACGTCCTTGGGGTGGAGTCCTTTAGGGAAGCTAAGGTATCGGGAAGGACAGGGAGGGGGAGGGGGTATTATCACCAAAAGTTTTCAATACCTGCTTCTTCTCAATGCCTTCAATGAGGAGGAGGAGGAGGAGGAGGAGGAGGAGGAGGAGGAGGAGGAGGAGGAGGAGGGGGGGGGGAAGGAGGAGGAGGAGGAGGGCAGCCAACAAGCAGCCAGGCTGCCCGTTGTACAAAGTTTTCCTCACACAAGTTGACAAAGTTGGGAGTAAAGCTGCCCAAGTTTTAATAAGGACGTGCCCCTTTACCCACGGGGGGACCACCTGCCTTTTTTCAAGGAATCTCTCTCTCTCTCTCTCTCTCTCTCTCTCTCTCTCTCTCTCTCTCTCTCTCTCTCTCAACCTACCTGCCTTAAACAGTGTCGACCCGTAAGTGGGGAAAATTTTTCCTTCCCTCTGTTTTTCCTCTCCCGACCACGAGTGGTGTCCCAGACTTTATGCAAAATGTCTCAAAGACGAAAAATAATGATCTTCATAAACCACGCGACAAGACTTTTCTGGTCTTAAAAGGACGGGTGTGTCTTTTGGAGAAAGGAATCTACATAATATTACACCTACGAAAAAAAGTGGAGAGAGAGAGAGAGAGAGAGAGAGAGAGAGAGAGAGAGAGAGAGAGAGAGAGAGAGAGAGAGAGAGAGAGAGAGAGAGAGAGAATAAATGCTGATTAATGAAATCGATGAATGAATAATATCATCACTATCTATGAAAACATACTGCATACCCATGGTTTGAGAGGAGTATACCTGTAGATCTCCACACCCTATTATCTTGATGAAAACAAAGACGAGCCTACGAGTAGAATCGTACTAACTTTGAATCGTTAGTTTATAATTGAACTAAGAATAAGTTCTAGAAAATGCTAGTTTCCTACCATTACAAATAGTTGCTTCGTTGTGCGCATGATGTCCTGAAAAGAAGACTTTGATAACATATTTCATCCACAAAACCGGTGTCTATCTCTTCTGCCTTCCTCCCCTTGCAGAGTGTTAACTTTTAATAGACATTACCTGCAATTGTATCTCCTCTCTCTCTCTCTCTCTCTCTCTCTCTCTCTCTCTCTCTCTCTCTCTCTCTCTCTCTCTCTCTCTCTCTCTCCTAAACATTTCCGTATAAATAAACAATATACACACAAATTCGTGTGATCAAATTATGGTGTCATTTACTAAAAGGTAATACCTGACGGAAGAAAAGTCACAGGTTCTCCATTTATAAGTGAGCCCACACATGCGTTTTTAATGTGCCGGCTTTGTCTAACCGTCCGCACTTTTTTCTGTCCGCACTTCTTCTGTCCGCTCTCAGATCTCAAAAACTACTGAGGCTAGAGAGCTGCAAATTGCTATGTTGATCATCCATCCTCCAATCATCAAAAGTACCAAATTGCATCCCTCTAGCATCATTAATTTTTATCTTATTTAAGGCAAAAGTTAGCCAAAATCGTGCGTCTGGCAACTATATAGGCCAGGCCACCAGAGGGCCGTAGTTAAAGTTTCATGGGCCGCGGCTCATACAGCATTATACCGAGACCACTGAAAGGTAGATCTATTTTCGGTGGCCTTGATTATAAGCTGTACAGAAAACTCGATTGCGCTAAAGAAACTTCGGCGCATTTTTTACTTTTTTTTTTTTCTTTTTCTTCTGCAAAACATAATTCGATTTTACGAACAGATTAATAGAAGGGCATTCCGACAAGAGGAGAGTGAGCGTGAGCTTGCGAGGATTTATTTCGCTGTAGATTGTGTGGGAGTGGAAATGTACGTGTGTGAACGACAAAGAGAGAGATTTAGATCAACTGATAAAGAAGCTATCTATTTCGCTGGGAGAGAGAGGTTATATTTACGCTGGATAAGAGAGAGAGAGACTGATATAGATGCTATACATTTTGTAGAGAGAAAGCGAAAATATATTTTCACTGGATACTTTACAGAGAGAGAGAGAGAGAGAGAGAGAGAGAGAGAGAGAGAGAGAGAGAGAGAGAGAGAGAGAGAGATTATTTGACGTTATTTATGATTTGTAACAATAGAAAACGAAATATCTTTGCATTGGATACTTTGCACACAGAGAGAGAGAGAGAGAGAGAGAGAAAATAAGTGCATATTAGATGCTATTTATGATTTGTAACGAGAGAAAACAGAATAATATTTGCATTGAATATTTTGCGCACACACATAAACACAGAGAGAGAGAGAGAGAGAGAGATACTTATACATTTATATATATTACAGAGAGAGATCGCAAATATATTCGCCGAATACTTTGCACAGACAGAAATAGCCAGGGTGGGAAGGGGCGGGGGGGTGACGGAGAAATTTTATATATTCTTGCTGGATATTTTACCGAAAAATAGACCGCCCAGACTTTTCCCCGTTCTCGTAAATGTAGTTACCTTGGCTTCAGCCTGTTTCAACGCGAATTTTATCACTGCAGACATTTGTACCCTTGCCATAGCAAGTTGGCCAGGGCCGTCGAAGAGAGGGGCCTTTTAATATTTCAAGCTGGCAGCAAATAACATCAGTATGCTGGGCGTTAAGAAAAACGGCCCGCCTTCACGGGGACACGAACTACGCAGCACATCCGAAAACAATAAAAGTCATATATAAATGAATTCCGGTATGAAAATGTCGTTTGCCTCCTGTTCAGGGTTTTATTTGACTCAGTAATACATCGACTGAGTATATAAGAAGGGGACTGTTTACTTTCTCAATTGCATACAGTGTTGAGATGTTAATTATAAGCTAACAACGAAACGGTCCTTGTTGCATACCCAAAAGTATGTCATAGGATCCAACGAAACAACTTATTGGTCGAGAAGAATATGCAAAAAATGCTCTATGAACGATATCATTTCATTATCGACATTACAGAGGCACAAGGCTACGAAAAAGTAGCATAACCTACTTGGTAAGATATTTTCCAGTAAAATATATATACTTCATTAATAAAGTCTGGTAAAAGTCTGTTAACAAATATTCATATGGAATGGGGTGAACAGAATTATATTAGTGCAGCAGATAATTGCATATTTCATAAGAATCGTTCAGATAGTGAAACAAGCATGAAATTTTGCACAAGTGCTCTTTAAAGTTCCCTCTATCAGAAAAGGGCGCTGGCCACGCAAAAAATTTAATATGGCGGCCAAATTCCAAGATGGCGGCCTGTATCGACAGATTTTGGCTAATTTTTCACTAGAATGGCATGTATTTGCTTCTAGCAATATGGTAAAGCTCTTCCATACTATTTCTTGTGAATATTATGTTTCTGTAGCTTCCCAGTACAGTTTACCTTTAAATATGGGGGCTATATGGCTGCCAAGAAAAGGTAGAAACAATAATTATAATGAGAAATAATGCCCGTTCAACAATTATCGTTTTAAGCATGGATCTTGGTTTCTGTGGTTTTAGATCCTAATGAGGCCATCTCTTTCGAATAACTCATCAATTTTGAAGGAAAATTAATAAATGTAAAAGAGTGTATGTCTGCACACAACCAGGGCACACTGGTGACATCACTGCTGTGTAACTCAGCATGGGGTTCAGTGCCAGCTAATCCAGCTTTACTAATCCTGTAGTCTTAGACTAGTAGTTGTAGTATAGTTTAGTTTAGTGTCCCAAATGCTTTCTAACAGCCCCAGACCAGCTATAGTTAGATAGCCGCACCTGAATAGACAGGATGTGCCAGCGCGGGAGAGCCGAGCCAAGGGTATGGGGGCTGTACATGACGGTTCATGTACTTACCCGGATGGTGTACAGATCACACGGGACTTAAATGGCACTGGATGAATGATCGGGCTAGGTGTAGGGAGACCGAACCTAGTTGAATCCCATACAGGAATGTGTGCTTTGTTTAAGGTGGTAAAAGGATAACCCCTCGGCCTTAATCAAAAGTGAAATCATGGCAGAATGTGATGCCAATCCAATATTGAGCAGTAGAAAAACAAACTGGAGTTTGTGTTGTCTTTGTCAGAAGGACAAAAGAGGTGAGCACTTGACATCACCTCCAAGTCATCATGTCCTAGACCATGATGGGTACACAATGCTTTTCTCAAAGCTATTTATATCCTGTCAGAGCCGTGAATGTGATCTGCAGGAATTCTTCCAGCACGAGAATCAAACATTCCCAGCTTCCCTTAGTGAGGGTGGTAGGCTGTACGCATGTCAGAAGTCTCAGCTGACCTCGGTCCTGGAGAGTCATGTTACACTAGAAGACAAAGAACCAAAGACTGATGTCCTCATTGTAGATGGATCAGCTTTGGTCCATGCCTTGCCACCAAAGAAAGGAAAGACCTTTGAGGGCTATGCACTTTGCGACTTCTTGCCTGTGATACAATCCTATAGCAGCAAGTACACATCATCACATCTTGTATTTGATGTATACAATACATCCAGCCTCAAAGCTGAGACCAGGCTCCAACGTGGTCAAGGAGGAAGGCGCAAGGTGACAGACAAGAACACAATTCCATCCAACTGGCGCAATTTCCTAAGACACGATGCCAACAAGACAGAGTTGTTCCAGTTCCTGGCAGACAAAGTTGCCCAGATGTCTGCCACAAATGTTGTCATTGCCACGAAAGGGTCTGCTGTCCTCAGCACTCATGAGGCTAGTCTTCAGGGACTGGAAAAGTGCTCTCATGAGGAAGCTGACACCCGCATCTTTCTCCATGCCAAATATGCCACAGAACATGGAGCCAAGACCATCACGGTTAAAGCAAATGACACAGATGTTCTTGTCGTTGCAGTCAGTGCTTTCTCCACTCTCCACAATCTAGGGCTAGAGAAGCTATGGGTGGCATTTGGCCAAGGCCAGAGCCTGCGCTGGATTGCTGTGCATGACCTGTGCAACTCTCTGGGCCAGGAGAAGGTGAATGGCATGCTCTTCTTCCATGCGTTCACAGGCTGTGATACAGTGTCAGCCTTCCGGAGCAAGGGCAAGAAGACCGCCTGGCAGACATGGAACATCTTTCCAGAGGCCTCCACTGTGTTCTCCAAACTGAGTCACTACCCTCTCAGAGTGGAAGAGAGTGACCTGAAGGTCCTGGAGAGGTTTGTCATACTTATGTATGAAAGATCCAGCACTGCTGGCACTGTGGATGAGGCTAGACTTGATATGTTTGCCAGAAAACAAAGGGCATATGAGGCCATTCCACCAACCAGGGGAGCTCTCCTCCAACACACCAAGCGTGCTGCGTACCAGGCTGGTTGTGTGTGGGGGCAGGCCACCCAGTGTCAGCCACAGCCAGAGAACCCTGCTGAGTGGGGATGGCAAAAGTCTGGTGAAGCATGGCAAGTCCTCTGGACAACCAACTCGCCCTTAGCCAAGAGTTGCCAACAGCTTACCAAATGTGGATGCAAAGCAGGCTGTCGGGAAAGGTGCAAGTGCTACAAGCTGGGTCTTCCCTGCACAGCTCTGTGCACTTGCAAATGTGAAGTCTAGATAAATATTGCCCTCTCTTCAGTAGATAATCTAGCTTGAGCATCCAACGTGTCATGCTATGCCTACCTTCTTATCCTCGAATTTTTCAAAGGTGTAGGTTGAGAGACCTATACATAGATTGGTTGCGTTTAGTCCGTATTTCTCTTCTTTTCTTTTTATGGTTACAGTCTTAGACACAATGTTGTATGTGACCATACCATTACTATTTCAGTTGAAAATAGCATATTAGTTAAACTGTCTGATCACATGAATATACCATTAAATAAAAACAGTTGGTCTCTATGTCTGCTAGCGCTGTGGATAGAAAAAAAAACTTTTATGGCAACCATTTTGTACGCCATCTTGGTTACAATTCATTTAGTAAGGGTTTTCAATAAAATGTGTGGTATGGAACATTTTTATAACCTAAAAGTCGAGGTTTAAAAAAAAAAAACTGGCATATTCCATCCAATAGATGCTCCCAAACCAGTGAATCTCAACATAGATGGCGGCCATTTTGAAAAATAGCCGCCATCTTGGATTTTCAGGTGGCCAGCGCCCTTTTCTAAGAGAGCGTAGTCTTAGGAATGTTTGTGCCAAATTTCATGCTTGTTTCACTATCTGAACGATTTTTACAGCAATCTGCTGCACTATATGGAGACTGATTGGAAATACACCACGGAACTGCCATCAGATATCTTCTTCTTGAACAGAACAGCCTTTTAGAAGTAAATTACCGTCACAAACATTACTTCTGATTATCTCCAACAAGGTTTCCACGTCCCCACTGTCCTTGTGGCATCTGTCTAGGAACATTAAGCACTGAACGACAGTCATTTCATAAGATACGTCGCCCATCTATATTGATATCCTAGCGATGCTACATCGCTGATCAGACCTACTGCCTGTCTTGTAATGAATCAATACACTGTCCAATATTCGCCCATATAGACGAACTTTTGCAACTCCAATCGAGAATAACTACCAAAATTTTAACCCATAATTTTTTACCAGTGCATCATATTAATTCTGTGGTGTACAAAGATGGATTTTACTCTCCAATATGCTTAGAGTGTACATTACTTCTTTCTCCGTCAGCATAGCAACCGCTGAATCACTGCTATGATTTTTACCCCTTCCAACTAGCTGTATGTAATATTACGATCCAATTGTCTGTACTATGCGCACCACTTGCCAGACTTTCCTTCAATATCCCAGCTTTGGAACTTTCGTTATCCCTTGAAATAAATCGCCAAGTGTCTTCAACTGATTATTCAAAACTACATCAAATATTTTCTTGGAATCAATAATGATGTCAACGTCGTCTTATGGGATTTTTTAACTTGATCTTTCGAGGTACTTTAAGCGCAGAATATAGACTATTAAAAGCCTTCCAGACACCTATAAAAACTGAATCAATATATACTACTATTTCTCGGTACTGTTGACCTTCGAGTGCAGCGTCGGCTCCACTTTGCAAGCCTGTTTTTCTCTGCTCATTTTTATTATTCTTTTTTCATTTTACAATTCTTAAGTAGAAGAGCTTTAGATAGTCTGTAGTGCAAACCGCAAAACTTATGAGTTTCTCTCTCTCTCTCTCTCTCTCTCTCTCTCTCTCTCTCTCTCTCTCTTATACAAACATGCATAC
This sequence comes from Macrobrachium rosenbergii, assembly GCA_039081455.1. Lineage (NCBI taxonomy): Eukaryota > Metazoa > Arthropoda > Malacostraca > Decapoda > Palaemonidae > Macrobrachium > Macrobrachium rosenbergii. Next base: position 45,965,469 of record JANJGK010000010.1, on the reverse strand, counting down.
AGATATAAATACACATACATGCATGTATGTGTATTTATATCTGTATTTATGTATGTGTGCATACACACACACACATATATAAATATATATATATATATATATATATATATATATATATATATATATATATATATATATATATATACAGAGAGAGAGAGAGAGAGAGAGAAAGAGAGAGAAAGAGGGAGAGAGAGGGAGAAAGAGAGCCCTCTTTCATGCGTAACTTTCGTTTGGAAACTACGAGTAATTAATACACGACAGGGAGCTACTAGCGAAGACAACAGCAGTAGCAAGAAAAATCGAACCTCAGCAACAAAATCTCCAGCATCAGAACAGCAACAACAACTCCCGAACTAAACAGTCGTCGGAACTTGTAGAAAAAGACCATTTTCGAGCGATGGCCGTCCGCTCCCAGACCAACCACACAAAATAAAACTGGACTCTGATGCACGTCACATCCTGGCATTTCCGCTGCACGTAATCGACACCGAAACAACTGCTAGCTCTGAAAAAAAAGTTCGCGTTTATAAATATCTCTCTTTTTTATTGCCATTAAACTGTTTCTCCTAAAAGGTGGCTCTAGAGAAAACAGTAAAACATGCGTCGAAGTTTCTTCGGCGCAATCGAGTTTTCTGTACAGCGTATAACGGTGTATCAAACTTTCAGCCACGGTTCATGAAACTTTTAGCCGCGGTCCATGAAACTTTCAGCCACGGTCCGGTGGTGGCCTGTGTTGTTGGTACCTATAGCGCTGCGTCTGGCAGCGATTGTGGCTAACTTAACCTTAAACAAAATAAAAACTATTGAGGTTAGAGGACTGCAATTTGGTATGTTTGATGATTGGAGAGTGGATAATCAACATATCAAATTGCAGCCCCCTAGCCTCAGTAGTTTTTAAGATCTGAGTTTTTTTCATAAGAAACTAAAAAGCAACACAACATTCATGCTTTAACTGTCGAATCTTGGATGAAACTCCTGCGCATGAAACTTCCACAGTACTAGCAGCTCCCTGATGGAAGATACCTTTACACTGTGACTTGTACGGCACAACGAAGATGGTACTTAAGGGTCTTCGAAGCGTTCTTTCGGCCCCGATTGTGCTGCTTTCTCCCTGTAACTTTCTTCCGCCCGGTGGCCTCTTCCAACTAAGTTTTCCAACTTCTTTCGCTGTGCTTTGCTACAGTTTTCACTAGCGAAAAGAAAATCGTTTGGAAGTGTTATCTGAGTCTAGAAATAAGACGCAGGGGTCTGATTAAACTATTCCATCATAATAATGTTAGCCATGTCTTACAACTACGTCACGGATCACTGACAGCGATTACGGTTTTAGTTAGCGATACTACCTTGACAGTGCCACCCATAAAATACTACAGGCTTGAAAGTCTAATGCATTGCAACTCAAAGCTGAGGAACGCCGAGTGGAGGGTTGTGAACCCTTTGAAAGAGTGAATACCACCCAAATTGCTGCCCAGAGAAACTACAATCATTTACGGTACAAATATAATGTATATCAGGGCAGAAAAGCTTTTAGAACACGTCTGTGGGCCTTTGGCAAGAGAATATAGCCCCCTGAATGACGGAAAGCCTCCTCCTGGGGTAAATTTTAGTCAAGCTTTTCATTTCTGTAAGACGCTGAGGAAAAAAATAATAGCATTCCCACCGCTCAAAGAGGTACGATTCATTATTCTGAGGTTTCTAGCCCCAAATCCGGAAAAAACAATGAAAATAGCAAAGAAAGAACACAAACATTCATTTAGTTATACATACATATATAAATTATTTTCCCCAAACGATTTTCTCCCTTCTGACGAGGGAGGTGCCAGAAGGGAATAGTCTTCCGGTTTCTACGCAAGACTATGAATCAAGTTGCTAGCTAAAGCATTTATGGCAGATAGACCTGAGGGCAGTAGGTGACAAGCGAAGCATTCACCTAGCAAGTGTAAGCTAAAGCCTGCAATTTTCAACAAGCCATATGGGATGAGGTTACTAGCCCTGTGACCTCCTTCATTATGGAAACCTGGAACACCTAGTCAGCGAGACAAGAGTCATAGCTTCTGGACTGTGAGTACACCTCTCGACCCCCTACTCCCTAACACAATTGAGCACAAATCTCAAAAACTGTTGGAAAGTCTGAATCTGTGCCTCTTTGGGTTTGGAAAATATGAAAGGTAGGTATGCATGAAGTTCCTGCAAATGAAAGCGGAGATTCTAATGGAACCGAATTTTGAAAGGACCTCGATTGTTGGAGTTACACTGAGGAAAAGGAGTATGTTGGATTATGTGTTAGCGCTAGTTTGAGCAAAAGTTAAGTTAGACAGAAACTTTGATTGCTAAGGAAAGGGTACAAATGTGGCTGTAAATGGGATTACGATAACAAGGAAGTAATTAGAACGTATATGGAGGAAATAGAAGAAAAACGGACTAGTATTAAAGACACTAAGGTAGAAAAAGTACATGAGGAGTTTGTCAGCTTCAAGTATATGGTTTTACAGGGGTCGGAAGAATGAATAAAAACAGTAAGTGATGAGATGAAGAAATCAAATATTAAGATAGGCTAAAAGATTATTTGGAGTGCAAATGAATGACAGAGCGGATCACGTACAGTCTTACTAGATAGTGAATAGGATGGTCAAGAAGAAAATAATAGAAAGATTAAAATAGAAAATGGACGGGTGAATATGAAAACAGTTTTGGGAGAATATTTGTTCTTGTACAAAAGAAGTAAATGCTATGAATTAAGTATGCCTTAGTTTAACCAGACCACTGAGCTGATTAACAGCTCTCCTAGGGCTGGCCCGAAGGATTAGACTTATTTTACGTGGCTAAGAAGCAATTGGTTACCTAGCAACGGGACCTACAGCTTATTGTGAAATCCGAACCACATTATACCGAGAAATGAATTTCTATCACCAGAAATAAATTCCTCTAATTCTTCATTGGCTGGCCGGAGAATCGAACGCGGGCCTAGCAGAGTGCTAGCCGAGTACGATATCGACCCGTCCAATGAGGAACTGTGTAAATACTATGAGAAAGATTAATGACCAGATCGATGTCATCAATATATAAGATGCAATTAGGGCAACACTGACTGAAGTTAATGCAGTCCTTGGTCAGTAGAATGTAAGTGTTGAAGAGGGTAGTGTAATTTTGAGAGTGCTCGTGGACATTATTGAATATGTTAGGAGGTCAACTAAGATACCGAATACTGAAAAGACTAACTGATGGGATTAGCAATGAGATACTGGAGAATAAGGTTGAAAGTGGAGTGGCTGACCATGGTGTGCAAGGTATCTCACAATTAAGAAAAGGTTCTATAAGAATGGGAAAAAAAATTATTGTCCTAGTTCACAAGAGTAAGACTGTAAGCATATATGAAATTATGATACCATTGAAAGTAAAGATTGGACTTTGGTTAATAAAGTAAGGCATGTGCCAGAATGAATGACTGATAGGGGCAGAATAATGAGGATTTAGACAAAGAAGAGGGTGAGTGGAACACCAGTTTGTTATGAAACCTTTCTGTGAATAGTCTGAGAGTAAAAGAAAAAGCTGCATGTGGTGCAGTGGGACCTACGTATAGTACGCTAAAGAAGAATCAATGCAGGGGCAATGTGGAGGTTATTAAAGATTTATGACATAGGAGACAAGTTGTCAAGGACAATAAAAAGTTTTTATGTCAGAGGCAAGGCATATTAGAACATTTAGGAGCGCCAGGGGCTAGTTTGGTTTAAAAGTTGGTCACAGATACAGGTGCGTTAGCACCAGATGGTCTTTATATCTTAAGGAATGAAATGATGCGAGAAATTAGGGAACTTCTGTCTGTAACCCTAGGCTATTTTTCATCCATTTTCTCCTTATATTATAATCTCCTTATTTCCACCCCATTGAACTCACAAGCTTTGTTTGCCCTTAAGGTTATATATATACATATATATATATATATATATATATATATATATATATATATATATATATATATACATATATATATATATATATATATATATATATATATATATATATATATGTATATATATATATATATATATATATATATATATATATGTATATATATATATATATATATATATATAAATATATATATATATATATATATATATATATATATATATATGTGTGTGTGTGTGTGTGTGTGTTTGTGTATATATATATGTGTGTGTGTGTATTATATATATATATATATATATATACATGTGTGTGAACCTACATACACAAATACACATTTACAAACACAAACACACATTACAGAAAGCAAAAGGATAAAACACGTAACCTGAGAGCAATACCCATCCGCACACCCTTCTCCCACTCAACCACGGGCAATGAACCGAGACGAACGAACAAACGCCCTGAAAGCCAGAACAGCATCGCCGATACACACACGGAATACAAGATGAAGACCTTTTCGGAATCGCTTTTACGGAGTCCATAAATCGGAGCTGCATGCGCGGCGGTCGCCCCTTATCAAATAAAATGGAATTATTCAGGACCTAATCATGCCATCATTGCAGACCCGTAATTACATTATCGCGCATCGGCCGAGTGAAAGCGGGCCTTGTTTCAAATTGTTGCACGGTACATTTTACCTCTGCCACAGCAAATCAATTAAGTCGCTCTCAGGACTCTGCTTTCGTTGAAGTGTTAAATAATTGCCTATCCCTTTAATTCATCCCTCTCTCTCTCTCTCTCTCTCTCTCTCTCTCTCTCTCTCTCTCTCTCTCTCTCTCTCTCTCTCTCTCTCTCTTTCTCTCTCTCTCTCTCTATCCCCCACACACGATCCAAGTTGGAAAATCCATATCAATTAGTGTTCACTGGGCCGGCTAAAATGAAAAAAAGTTATTATCTAATCAGTTTTATATTTTGTTAATAAATGGCTTAATAGACGGTCCATTTCGCCCTCTTTTTTATACGCGGAACGAAAAATAGGGGACTGCAATGACACGGTATTAAATATGCAAGTGGCAGTTATGAATGGCCAGATTGCGCGTGAATACGGAACTAATAAACGATAGCGTCAGAGCGTAACTGATAATAAAATGAATTTATGAAGAAATTAAGCAAAATAATCATACACACACATGACTTGAATACAAAAAACACATATGAAACATATTTTAAAAATGGCTCGCTCTGTAATAATCCATGTGGTTGTGAGTAAAAAATATAACTATACATATAACTTTAATGACCCTGGCCAATGGCTTCGTTTTCCATTATCAGATAATAATGATAATAATTTTAATAATAATTACCTCCTTTAACGTGTCAGTAAATAATAACAACATTGATGAATAAATCATTTTTGGTGTGC
>JANJGK010000010.1:45936358-45955037 GCA_039081455.1 Macrobrachium rosenbergii | reverse complement strand
ATCCTTCAGGAAAAGGTTAAGTAAAACACAGCAAAAAGAATTATTATAGAAGAGGCCTACGCATATGGGGCTGTGCAAACTCAAGCCGAAAATTTCAAACAGCCTACAGGTTCTAGTGACATTTTAGGAATCAGCGCCCACCCCACCCAACCCAAAAATATAATCTTTAACTCAAAGTTAATCTTTCACTTGCAGCTCAATTCATACCGTTTCCGAAAGTTTTATGCGTGCTAGTCCCAAAGCATGAGAATTGCATTTCTCAGTCTAATCTTTCCCTCGAAGCTCATCCGGAGACCATTTCCGCTTAATCAGCTAATTCCATTTCATTAATGATAATCGATCCCTCCGATGACCCTCAACTTCCTGTTCACAAATCGTTCAATTTGCAGCACAAAGAAGTTCAGTTGACTTTTGAAGTGGATTTTGGTTATTTATATAACAAATCTCTCTCTCTCTCTCTCTCTCTCTCTCTCTCTCTCTCTCTCTATATATATATATATATATATATATATATATATATATATATATATATATATATATATATATATATATATATATATATTTATATATATTTATATATATGTATATATATATATATATATATATATATATATATATATATATATATATATATATTCACTCATGAACAGTCAGTTCCCCTGGAATGAGATCGACTGATATAATAGCAAAACAACAATCACTGACCCAAAGAACCCGGGTAAATACGGTATAAGATTGTGCGAATGGATTCTTGAGTGCATATTTTTTTCATCGTTATAATCGAAAAGCGAAATTTATCACTTATTGTACAAAAAGCCTCCAAGAGCATGTTCAGTTCTCATTATCAATATCAGCTCGTAAATACAAATGCACTTACAAATTTATAATGAGAGCTGAACAGGCTCTCGAAAACTATTCATAGGTTTCAGCGCATTTTGTCATTGCTGATGGCGTCATCACTGGTTGAAACTATTAGTATTGATCACCATCATTAAGCCTCCTCAAAGGGAACGTGAACTCGTTCTAGGCTTACCTTTAACTCTGACTAATGACCCACCTGATAACCTCATTAGGGGAGCGCTAAGGTCCAACGTCTCCCAGCAAGGTATATAACTTCAATTATACGTCGCTAAACTTGCTGGTTCCAATTTATGACTTCATAATAAGATATCGCACGAATCGATTTGTTTTAAAGATTTCAGTCCCTCTAGTACATGACCAAATGTTCAGTTCTCCAAAAAATAAATTCCTTTTATACAAAGACCCATTCTCCAAAAAATAAATTCCTTTTATACAAAGACCCAACTCTACTCACGGAACAGATTTTCAAAATATCTGACCCAAAGCCGGGTTCAGTTTTTTGTTGCATAAGTTTAGCCTTCCGGAAAAAATTAGCGTTAAAATTCAATGATAACATAAAATAAAATAGTTTACCTTTAAATAAGACGAAAATCTATATTTTTAAATCTGACTTTCGAAATAGCAACGTTCAGATTTTACACCCTATACGTGAATTTAGCTCCTCAAAATATGATAACATTTTAACGAAGAGCTGAACCTATTTCTTAATAATCATGAATTCGCAGATTTTGAAATCATAATGTCATGAAAGGAACAGCACATCTAATCCTTGTAAAGGAATTTTGTTCTTCAAAATATCTGATGTCACATTCAAAGTCAATAACGAAAGAAAAAAACTAGATCCGATATCTGTTCCTCAAACGGGGTTTTCATCATTTTTAACTCAAAGTTCGCTCCGTCTAAATATCTTCAGCATAAAGTCAGCCAATTGAACACAGCGAAGAATTTGTTTCCATGCATAATCCAGTGCATTAAAATGCATAAGACAAAAGTCATCACCACATACAAACTGAAATAAGTCTCATTTTTCAAAATGCTTCAAACGTCACCTTTTCATGTGGTTTGGATCTTAAATAGCTCACCGAATATCAATCCCGAAAGTTTTTCACTGCTTATTTTCTTAAAAATAAATAACGCACGCCGACATGTTCGTCTCACTTTCATGCTCTTCAGAGTCTCTCGGAATATTTCACCCTTTTCGAAATTTCTACATCAAAGCGCTTGACATGATTTTCGACTGATCATAACGGTTACGCAACATCGCAAGGCTTTTTTCCCTGTTCTTTCTATCATCACTTTGTCAAAACGCGTGACATATGACACACGGAATCCGGTATCTGTCCACTGTTCAACGCGCTAAGCGAAATTTACTCAGCCGATCAGAGAATAATATCACCTGCAAAGCTTATCTCCAGCCGCCAGTGTGAAGAAATTCGCTTCAAAAGCTCTCGCCTTCGTTGCTCAACGACTTCAGAGCCTGTTTATTTGGAAAGAATATTGGAAGCGTTTCTGAAGCAGAAAATAATCGATTAAACGGTTTAGCTCGAAAGCGTCCAATAAAATCTTTGTCAATGAAATGACGGCGCCGAAAATTGAAATATGTTCTATATATATACACACACACATATAATATATATATATATATATACTCGTATATGTATATATATATATATATATATATATATATATATATATATATATATATATATATATATATATATATATATATATATATATATATATATCAGGCTCCAAAACAGATGTCTTGTCTCTACATGTATATAAGAGATGAAATAGATTTTTAGCCTTCCATCTACTAAGGTGGGTTACATCAATCTCTCACTACTGTCTGTGGACTGTCTGTGGGGTCAAATCCCACTATTTACGACTGTAAAACAAGAGAGAAATATAAGAACGCAATTATAAATATATCAATTTGAAAAACTATAATTCATTATTTTCATTAAAATAAAAAACATTTATTGTATTGCCATTTACCTTACAGCTATTAATATTAACTTTAATATTAATATCAATATCAATAACAGGACGTTAATACTTCCGTGTTTTCAAGAATCTGACTTATCAGGATGAAAAGCTGAAACTGTAGAAACATGGATAATGCCTTTGTTCGTCAGAATAAATCATAATGCGTTGTGTGTGCGTTTGTGTGTGTGTGCATAAAATACCAATGATTTCTTCATTCCGAACTAGTAAAGGTTACCTCGTCAAATCCTCCCCTTTGGGGAAATGACTGAATGATACACATTTTTACTTCTTTTTTATTTCTTACTCTTTCCAGCACAGCTGCAACCCAAAATAGTAGACTAACAACTAAGTGCATAAATCTTACTGGGTCGACAGAGAGAGAGAGAGAGAGAGAGAGAAAGAGAGAGAGAGAGAGAGAGAGAGAGAGAGAGAGAGAGCATTCATAATCTGAAGGGGCAAACTTAACACCAACAGTTATAACTGTAATTATCAAACGATTCTCACAAAAATAACAGCAATGACAAAGCAGAGGAAAGCCGAGCCCAGACATACAAACCAAAGCACCTTACCCCATCCGAAAAAGAGAGAAAAATGAAACCCTAAACCAACCCATCTGGCGTCGTCAGAAGTGAGAAAGAGTGAGTGAGAGAGGTGAAGGGAGAAGACAAATGGGAATAACACACGACGGGAGCTCCGCACGTGACCAAAACAAAAGGAACCAGTAACCACTCTGCTGTCCCCTTAATGGTGTCTAATATGTTAATAAGAGAAGCTCCGCCGCTTTTGTCCAGACCTTCCTTCCCTCGTCCTCGCTGCTACCAAGTCCAACCCAACGCTGGAACAAGGGACGTGTCATCCCCAGTCTCATAAGAAGCAAAGCGATCTAACAGTCTCATTCTCTTTTCAGGAAGAACCTCAGGGAATCCCTACTTCAAAGTCTGTTCAAATAAAGAAGAGGTATGCGCCATCTATAATCCCTTCTGAGGCTCAAATATGTAACAAACCAATCCTCTATTCCCTCAGCTACTGAGATCCTCTTCTAAAACCGTAAAGAGGAATTCCTCTCCTATAGGACCATCAGAGACAACGGAACAACCTCATGGAATCCTTACTTCAAAGTTTATTCAAATTAAGAATAGGAATGCGTCATCCACAATCCCTTCTGAGGCTCGAATATGTTACAGTCCCATCCTCTAATCCCTCAGTTACTGAGATTTCCTTCCGACACTAAGCCAAGGAATTCTTACCCCCCTAGAACCTTCAGAGGCAAATGGATGTTCAAATCCTACCTCAGCGGCTGAGGTCTCCTTCCAACTCAGGGTCGTAGGATGCCCTACCCACAATCCTCTATCCGCTAAGTAATTATAGGTTACCCAATATCCCTTCCTGAAAAGAATCTCTCCCTTATTCCTATCCCCTTTTCTCTCGTCCCTCTTCCAGATCTTCCTAAAGTAATTTCTAGAGCGTCTCTCTGGGCCAGGCATCCCCCAGAAACCGTCTCACCAATCCCTGCTTTCAGTACCACTGAGTCATAGAGCCCCATCTCCAACGCCCCATCCTCTAGATGAAATCAAGCAGCCAGTGAATATAAAAGTCCTGATTCTGAGCGCGGAGATATATTTCACAGTGTGCCTGCGGCAAGCACGAATTTATGCTCGCCCCGATAAGATAATGATAGTAGAGAGAGAGAGAGAGAGAGAGAGAGAGAGAGAGAGAGAGAGAGAGGTTTCATTCCCCAAAAAGCCAGGGTAAAAGACCTTCTAATTTTTTCCCTTTGCAAGAACAGAATATGAGATCAGATTTTCATATGCAAGAGGAGGCAACGTGTCTATGTGCTCAAGGAAAATTAGCTGAAACTTTTTGGCGAGATTCTCGTTTTGCAAAAAGGGTCCGTGTCATAAAAGTGAATTTAGTTAGAGCTGGATTTTAAATGGTTACATGCTTTCTTTTCCTAGACCTAGCCAGAATGCCTTTCTCTCACCATACATATATTCAACCATACATTTCAACATTTTTTTGTACTTGTTGAGTAATTAGCAGCAATACTACCTGAAGCAGGTAAGCACTATGCTTTCCTCAATATTACAGATCATTATTTTAATACATGAATATATCTATATAAATATATTATATATGATATATGTGTATATATATGCATATGTATATGTCTATATATATATAATATATATATAAATATATATATATATATATATATATATATATATATGTGTGTGTGTGTGTATATATGTCTATATATATATATATATATATATATATATATATATATATATATATATATATATATATATATATATATATATATATAAAATAACAGGGCTTGTCTGTTCTCTGTACTCTCCTAGCTTGGTATTAAGACTGAGTCTGAAACTGCCTTTACAAATCCGGATTACCCTAAAACTTCACATTATTCTTCCGATTTCTGTTTTCCCTGATACATATACCCTCAGGTTTAAATACCAACAACTCTCTCTCCTGCGACCCCTCACCCCCAACAAAAAAAAAAAACTGTTCTTCAGGCCTGAGTTAAATAAAGACGCAGAATTTCCCGTGCACTTCTTCTTATATTATGAAAAAATAATGATCTTATTTACTATTATCGTGAGTACGAACACTGAGCAAATGTTCTTAACGAAAAAGTATTAAATGCCATTACTTTGAAAATACAAGCTTCAGCGGAACCGACTGCCTAAGTGCCCGTAGAGAGAAAACTTATTCTTATTACATTTATACTGTTAAAAATGTGTACCATCATACCATTAGGAGTGAAGGAAGGATAAACTAGAATTATTTAAATTGATATGAATAACATCTATGAAATCTCATCGGGAGATGTGTTGGGTTGAAGTCATTCGTATCAGTTCATTCTTTCTTCAAATGCTAGTATGCCATCATGCAGACAGAAAAACGCAAAAAAAAAAAAATCACCAACTTCTTTGGCAGAGTTGGTAAATTACGGACACGTCATTTTGGTGGTGACGAAACAAGTCATTAAGCCGTTATAGATACCGATTGACATTTAACCGTCAGGAAGTGGTCACCTTATGTAAACGTAGATTTGTCCAAACCCATCCATCCGATCTAAATATATTTTAAAACATATAAACATACAAACAGATGCTGGCAAATGAAGCCAAAAATATAACCTTTATGCAACCCTCCTCCAATGCGTTTCCTCATAGTTACTAATCACGCTGTATAATTCATGTTTACCTTCACGAATGCAAGACCGCGATTAGCATACTACCACAAATACATTGTATCATTTACATTTTCTTTCGGAGACAGCGAGAAGATGCTGTTTTCTTCAAATGCACATTAGTAACAGTAAGAAAAATCTATTCCATATGAAAAAAAAATCCTGTATTCTGATCCAGACTAAGAACCACGAGAGTATCCAGTCACCTATTTTTCTGAACAAAGAATCTCAAAAAGAAAAGTGTCAAAATTCACTCATTAAGTTTGCCGCAATCCTGCCAACCGAGAGAGAAATCAAGACAACAATGACCCTCTTGACAAAGATTACAGCTGTGACAACACGACAATAACAGCCATTGCAATAATAAAATTATTTCAAAGAAACAATAAAGACAGCGAGCAAAAGCAATTTACCTTGTGCTGCAGTCGCTGCCGTTTCTCTGAATCGTATTTGATGCATTTCGTAACTTACCTAAAAAAAAGCAAAGGAGAAATGTGTTAACATCTATCTCACATGTCATGCATGCAACAGACGGCATTACTTCACATCAAAATTACGTATGCAACAGCTTTCAAAATGTCATAAGCAAGAGCGAAAAGAGAGGGCATTACAAGAAGTGAAAATGAAGATGAATAATCAAACAGACGATTTGGAATGCATGATTTAAAAGAAATTGTTTCGCCAGTTCATGTCATTATTCAAACAAGTAAAAAATGCGCAGAAGTTTCTTTGGCGCAATCGAGTTTTCTGCACAGCCACGACCCATGAAACTTAAAGCTGCAGTCCATGAAACTTTCAGCCACGGTCCGGTGGTGGCCTGTGTTGTTGGCACCTATAGAGGTGCAAGGTGCAAGATCATGGCTAACTTTAACCTTAAATAAAATAAAGATACTGAGGCTAGAGGGTTGCAATTTGGTATGTTTGATGATTGGAAGGTGGATGATCAACATATCAATTTGCAGCCCTCTAGCCTCGGTAGTTTTTAAGATCTGAGGGCGGACAGAAAAAGTGCGGACAGAAAAAACGAACGGACGGACAGACAAAGCCGCCACAATAGTTTTCTTTCCAGAAAACTAAAAACTGCATCGATTGATAACCTTTCCAAATTGAAACATGACATCGACAAGATTTACCAGAATCGGATCTGCATAGCCATTGTCAGCAATTGAGAACGATAACAGAATACTGTGCATGTTCCTCGCTGCTTCGCCACCTTTGCAAACGAACGGATAAAACAAAATTACCGTCGAAAGAGCATTCGCCAATTCATGGAAGTCCATTAACACGCCACGGAGAATATACACACTCACATCCAGAACGCTGCAAATCTTGCAAACGCGCAAGCGCGCTCCGGGATTAAAGAGATACTCGCTAGTTCCAGTTACGAAATCGAGTTTTACTAAACGCCGATTTGCGCTGATCACGGGATGAAAACATAACATGGAGCCAATTAGGTTACAGATGTTAAAAATATCTTCACGGTTGCAATTCATGTAAAAGTTATAAAGTGAACGGATGGCGGCGCTAACACCAACGCTGCTTTTGGAGGATTAATTGCATCAAGCGGCTCTATCACGAGAAACTGGAAGAAGGAATCACCAACAAAATACAGATACAAACATATGCTTGTCTAAAAATTCATACGCATTGCAGTATAGGCTACACGTATCATCACGTATATAAACACATTTAACAGTAACTACTTTAAAATCAACATATATTTCCACAACATATCTACATAACAAAAAAAAAGTCGAAAATATATAGCCTATTAGTAGTCTTCGTAGATTACAAAGAGAAATTCAATGCGAAGAACCTCGTTAAAATGAATTAGCAATAGTAGGGGAAAAGGTGCCATTTGGCGTCCTGGCGTCCTGAACATTTGGCGCCCTGAACATTTGGCGTCCTCAAGAAAGGGTGTCATTTGACGTCCTCAATTATTATTTATTTTATTTTTATATTTTTGTTGAAGAAAATAACATGCAATTTTATTTTTATATTTTTGCTTTCGAAAATAACATGCATATATAAAAAAAATTATGTAGTAAGTAGGGGAAAAGATCCCCGAACTGATATGAGAGAGGCCCACTGAGTGACCCATCAACTGTCGCATGACTGATGAGATGAATCAATATAAACTATCTGTTATTAATCCCACTTTATCGATAAGAGTCTGATTAGGAGGAGGAGACACCTTGCCGAACAGATCTGAACTGATATTAGAGAGCCCCACTGCGAGACTCGACGTCTGATTAGGTATCCGCTGCTGATATGATTTAGACCCGCCGCATGACTCATGAACAGGTGTACCACTGATAAGAGCTGAAGCATTATAAACTATCTGTTATTAATCTCACTCTATCGATAAGAGTCTGATTAGGTATCTATCTGTTATTAATCCCACTTTATCGATAAGAGTTTGATTAGGAGTGACGTCCTGCTATATATAATGTATGAGTTTGGCGAGACGGACATCAGTTCACAGAACGCGTAGCTATACTCCACAACATCCCGCCAGCAGAGATGGGTAATTCCAGCAGCTCCAGCAGTGGCGATGACAGCTCGAGCAGTAGCGAACGGCCAATGCCATGGGATTTATTAATACCATCAGTGGCAAAGACATTGCGTAGGAGGAAGAGTAGCGCTAATGGCGAAAGAAGAAGAAGAAGAAGCAGTGAGAGAGGTCAGAAAGGATAGAACCCGAGACGCATCCCTGCAGGAGAGAACACTACTCTCAGCTCTGGTAATAATAATAATAATAATAATAATTTAATTTTTCAGAATCAATATAAACTATCTGTTATTAATCCCACTTTATCGATAAGAGTCTGATTAGGAGGAGGAGACACCTTGCCGAACAGATCTGAACTGATATTAGAGAGCCCCACTGCGAGACTCAACCATAGCTGTGTGACTGATAAGAGCTGAACCGTTATAAACCAACTGTTATTAATCCCACACTATCGATAAGAGTCTGATTAGGTATCCGCTGCTGATATGATTTAGACCCGCCGCGTGACTCATGAACAGGTGTATCACTGATAAGAGTTGAAGTGTTATAAACTATCTGTTATTAATCCCACTCTATTGATAAGAGTCTGATTAGGTATCTGCTACTGATATGATTTAGACCCGCTGTGTGACTCATGAACAGCTGTATGACTTCATGCGGACATTACAATGTACAGCTCTCTAAGATATAAAGCTCTAACTCTCCACCCGATTGTTAAAAGTCACACGTTTTAACACGCTCCCAATTACGCTCACTGTCAGTGTCACTTAACCTATGTATGGGATAATAAAAAGCAATTCTACCTATCCACTCATTTTATTAGATAAAGTGGTATACATTAACAAGTACACGAATCTGGGGGTTCTCCCGACACACATTCCAATACAATACCACCACGAGTTGTTATAACCAACCTTAAACCTCTAAATAATTTTACAATAAATAACCATAGGCTTCCAAATCTAGTAAGTCGTACAGCCTGACTTTCCTCCCCCTCCCCCTTCTTCTCCCCCTCTTCCGTTAGTGTTCTGCGTAGAAGAACTCGCCTTCCTCCTCCTCCTCCTCCCCCTCCTCCTTGACCATTCAGCCTAAGTAAGAAAAATAAAATGTCTTAGAAAAACCGAACATTCCCAAAATTGATTATGTGATGTATATTAGCAACGTTTTTTAAAAATGGAATTAATCATTACCTTTTATTTAAAGAACGCACGCACTCCTTGTATGTAAGAGCTCGTTTAACGCCCGAACTCCAGTGTGAACACCGCACCCTCTTGAAAAATTTGAAATAGTATTCCGTCACCCACCTGTCATTACTTTTCAAACGACTCGGGGAGAAGACAACACTCATTAACGACAAAACCGATTTTAACCCTCTATGACTCGTACAGTGAACAAAGAAAAAGCAGTAAAGACCGCACTTGTAAGAATTATCGGGTTGTATCTGCCTTACGGACTGGCAAAGGGTAAAATCCAAATGCACATCGAGAAAAGATGAGAAGCTACCCGAATAAATTTGCGGGTTTATACCATAACTGTCAAAAAAGTAGATTGTATCCCTAGGTGAACAGTCTGTATAAAAACACACCCAATATCTGACAAGATCAATACTAGAAGTTGAAGGTAGAGTATTAGATATAAAAACTAGAGGTTTAATTCTATTCACAGGTATTTTAAACGCACCAGCTTCATCCGAAGCGAACACACCTAAATATTTAATAAGACTCCCTAGCGAACCCTGTAAAGCTGTCTCGATTTCTTTCGTATCCATCACACCTAGCCTCTAACATCGCACTGAATGACTCTATCCGAATCAATGGTTAAAATACCTTTTGTGTCACCAAACAGTAAAATCATGCAAGGGTGTGGTGCGACCGTGCCCAGCTTTATGGATATTCTCAAACTGGCCGAAATCTCAACGGGCATGGAATCTTCCACCTCTTCCCTAACAAAGCTGAAACAATAGATGCCTCTCCCATTTTTAAAACTATTATAGGTTATGAGGTTATCATGTCCCCCGCCTATCGACTTTTGAGTCTCATAATACAATTGCATGATAGTATTAGGAAAATTACAGTTGATGTGATACACCGTATTCCCATTAACTGTGATGTGCACATTATTCAAGTCATAAGCTCCGAAATATAAACTATTGGCCGCGTAATTCCCCGAAAATGTTTGCATGCTTATCATGGCCAGCCTGCAAACATTTTCGGGGAATTACGCGGCCAATAGTTTATATTTCGAAGCTTATGACTTGAATAATGTGCACATCACAGTTAATGGGAATACAGTGTATCACATCAACTGTAATTTTCCTAATACTATCATGCAATTGTATTACGAGACTCAAAAGTCGATAGGAGGGGGACATGATAACCTCATAACCTATAATAGTTTTAAAAATGGGAGAGGCATCTATTGTTTCAGCTTTGTTAGGGAAGAGGTGGAAGATTCCATGCCCGTTGAGATTTCGGCCAGTTTGAGAATATCCATAAAGCTGGGCACGGTATACAGGTATTGAAAGGTTGATCTATTAAAATGGAATCCTCGTTCTGCCCTATAACATACGTTTTATATAAAGTCTTATCAAATATATATTGTATCGGGTTAACTGCTAGAGCGGTGTTTAAAGCGGACATGGCGTTATAATGAGGGGTAACCCGATCAATCCACAACTTGGCCTTTTCTATATTCAGATCATTTAAGTGTCCGTCTGTGTGTGCACCCATCACCCAGTTGTTATTCGCCATTTCGAGCCTTATTCTCAAATCCACGGAATCCAGCAAATACATGTCTATACTCGCCAGATCTATAAGGAGTGGAAAGTACGTGTGAATTCCCCCTGCCTTTGTTGTGGTGTAGAATAGTTAGGGAAATTAGATAGAAAAGAGAGAGAGAGAGAGAGAGAGAGAGAGAGAGAGAGAGAGAGAGAGAGAGAGAGAGAGAGAGAGAAATAAGAATAAAGAGAGAGGTAAAGAACACAGTGATGACGCCCAAAAGCTGTTGTTGTATTGTGTTATCAATACGATGATCGAGGCAGGAACCATAAGCAGTATGTCATGTTGAACCCATAAAAACAGTCGTAAAAGTGAGAAATAATGGCCTCGCGATTAAGCTAACCAATTCATGAGTCAGCACAGCCTAAATGCTTACAGCAGCTGATTCTATAGCCCCGCCTTCTCAGGGAGGCGTTTCGTGGAAGTTCCAGGAATTTGGGGTTTGGCCCAAGTGATGTACTTCTTCGACCTCCAATCAATTATACTTGGGAGGGGTCTTTCACACACCCTCCTAAGATCACCTCCAATCAAGTCCTCTAAGGAGAGATTCGAATCACACCCACTACAGTCCTTCCAATCAGCTACTTGAAGGGGAGGCCTTGCTGATTAATCCTTCCAATAAGGCTAGGAGGTGGTGGAGATTGCAGATAACAAGTTTTCTAGGGGTTCAACGAGTTAGAGAACGACGAGGAGAGAGGAGTTCAGAACTGTGTCCTTCAAGGGAGAGTACGTCTCCCCTCACTTCAGTGTTCCCCATAGAGACTGAGTCAAGAGTGATTCATTTTCTATCACTGTAACTTGTTCATTTTGTACTGATCCTTATAATACTATATACTAATTAAAATGAAGAAATTACCGATCTCTTCTCTATACGCCTTTCTGAGAGATATCAATACTTAAAATAATAATATTAAAGAAGATAGCACATCATCCGTAAAGCGAGAAGAAACCAAGGTAAGAAGAGAAAGACTAAAATTCATACAAACATACAACAGAACATAAAAAGGAGAAGAAGATAAACCCTTACACCTTAATGGAGCTCAGCATCCGAGATTCCCACCTACTCAGCTGTCCGAAAGAAGCGGTGGTATAGGTCTGTGTAACACCATGCATAACGTTAAAGTCATTGTGGAAAAACCCACTTATACCAACAGTCGGTAGTGCGCTGGTTTTAATGCTCTTGAGCATTTTTATGTATGATTGATAGTTAAAAACAGGACACGATTCCACCAACTTTTCATTCACAGCAGTTTTGATTCTCTGTACAACAGGCAATCCCCTAGGAAAAGGAGCTGTGGAGGCCAACCCTCAGAAAAGAAAAAAAAATTGGGGGAGGTAAACTCCAAGGAAAAAAGGCTTGGGAGGCAAACATGAAAGGCGCCTCCTGCCAGCGTCCCTGGCAAGTGAACCAGTCAGGTTTATTGGTTTGCTCGCCAATGGACAATTACTGCCCACGCCTCCGGGAAGCCCTGCACGTCAGGAGAGAGAAGCCCAGTCTGAATGCTGTGCGGGAGAGTCTTTTCCTCCAGATGTCGGTATGGATGGCACTGCCCACCAGAATCCCTGGCAAGTGAACCAGTTAGGAACCTCCATCCACTGGCAGTGATCTTCCCAGCACAACCATCTCCAATGCTCACACAGGGGGAATGGTGCAACCATCTGTTGCACCTATGCGAGCACCAGAGAATGGTGGGGGATGGTGATGGGAAGATCACCGCCAGTGGATGGAGGCTCCTGACTAGTTCGCTCGCCAAAGATGCTGGCGGGCAGTGCCATCCATACCGAAGTCTGGAGGAAGGGAGTCTCCTGCATGGCATGTAGGCTGGGCTTCTCTCTCCTGATGTGCCAGGGCTTCCCGGAGGCGTGGGCAGTAATCGTCCATTGGTGAGCAAACCATTCAGGAGCCTCCATCGACTGGCAGTGATCTCCCCAGTGCCACCAGCCCAATCTCCAATGCTTGCACAGGGGGAATGGTGCAATATCTGTTGCACCTATGCAAGTGTTGGAGAGTGGGGGGGGGGGCGGGGCTGGTGGTGATGGGAAGATCGCTGCCAGCAGATGGAGACTCCTGACTGGTTCACTTGCCAGGGACGCTGGCAGGAGGCACCTTTCATGTTGCCTCCCAAGCCTTTTTTCCTTGGAGTTTACCTCCCCAATTTCCTTTCTGAGGGCCCAGCTCTTTTTCCTAAGGGATCCCTCCTCGGGTCTTTTTCCTAGGGGATCGCCTCCGCAGTCATTTTTCCTGGGGAATCCTCATCTGATATTTCATTAGGTTTCTTCATTAGATTCATCATTGGAGCCATCATCGGATTCCTCAAGTGAATCATTATCCCATTCATCTTGGGATTCTTCACTAGAATCATCGTGAAAATCATCACCAGAATAATTATTGCCTTCCTCATCTGATTTCTCAGTATATTCCTCGTCTTCATCTTCCAATTCCTCATATGAATCATCATCATCCTCATCTTCCAATTCTTCATATGAATCATCATCCTCCTCGTCCTCCAATTCTTCATATGAATCACCATCCTCCTCCTCCAGGTTGTCAACATTTGATTCATTATCCAGATAATCATTATAGGAACATTCCATTAATACTGAATTTCCTACAACATCAGCATCACTCTCCGAATCAGATTCATATTCATCTGCAGAATCAGAATCATATTCACTGTCCCAATTGCTTTCTGATTCATCTGCCTCCTCATACTCTAACCATTCTGGTAGATTAGGATTTTCAAATATTTCCGCTGCATACTCTTCAATGGCTTTCCTGGTCTTGTCATACCGTGCCCTACTCTTTGCATTACTTAACAAATCGTTTGCATAGTTGATTTGCAGCATGATCAAATGCGCTGTCTCTTTGTCAGCCTCTTGGTTCTTATCAGGGTGGTATTTTAGGGCTGTCCTCCTGTAGGCTTTTCTTATTCCATCTTGAGCAACATCTCTTTCAACACCTAGCACTTTGTAGGGGCATCCATACTGTTGCATTCTCTCCAGGTACTCGGCGAGCGATATTAAGTATTCTGCCATTTCATTCTCTTCTTCTAGCTTTGTCAACTGAGCAATGGCATCTGTGTATCTTCCTAGCAATAAGAAGCACAAGCTTAGTCGTAACCTGCAGTTTTCCAGGTACTCATCCACGGCAAGAGCGTTGAGGAAACATTCGCACGCCTCTTTTAACTTTCCGAGCCTGCAGAAAATATTCCCGGTAATTCTGGCCAAGTCGACGGATACCCAAGGATAGAGACATCCCAGAGACATGGCCAAAGCAATATTTTCCAGGGCGCCGTCAAAGTCCGTGGCATCAATCATCCCAGGAAGAGCTTCCCATAGCATCCTCTGCTGTACAAAATCTTGTGCTATCAATACCCTTGGGTGATTTGGGCATACATCTAGCACCTGTGACAAAAGCAGTCTGGATTTCTCAAATTCTAAATTGCAAGCACTAAGCAAGGCAGACTCTATTTTGACAAGACAGGTCTCCTTGAATTCTTTGGGAAGTTCATCCAACACATCCTGTGCCTCCTCTATCCTGGCTAGTGCCAACAAGCATCTTACCTCCTTGACACGACACTCTACCTCATTGCCATAATATTTTACAATAAATCTCAGGAGAGCGAGAGCAGAATCGAAATCTTGATTGTCAATACACCGGTCTGCTTCAGATTTGAGGACTGCTCGACGATCAAGATCTTCGCTTAGCGCGTTCTTTTCGGTCAGCTTATATTCTGCCTCTCTGAGCTTGCCTTGCCTCTCCAGAGCCTTTTCTTCTGCATCTTTTAGCCTATCCTTGGCCTCTTCCAGGTGACTGAATACTTCATCAAACTCTTGCTGCAGTGTTCCTTCCAAATATTCCATTAATACAAGGTTCTCGTCTTCCAACTGGGCAATCCTGGCTTTCAAAATCTGGACCTCTTTCCTTGTGGGAGTGTTTTTATGCCTCTGGTCTTCAGGGCTTTGATCACAAATTTTATCAATTTCAGAGTTCCGACCAGAAATTCCATGCCTCAGTTCTGGCAGACTTCCATCTTCATACATTACGTCTTGCAACACCTGCGTTAAATCGCCCCATTGCTTCAAGTAATCATTCCTCTCTTGCTGGGCCCTGTCGTATTGTTCTGCTTTTGTTTTCTGCATGTGATCAAACAGATCCTGGGCTCTTTCTTTCTCCTGATTCTCTTTTTCAGTAACGTTTTGCTGATTTTCATTTCCACACTCGAGTGCAATGTGTTCGAGATGGAAATTCCTTTCCGCAATTCCATGCAAAAGTGCCATCAGCATATATTTATCCTGATTCCTCAAAGTTTCTTCTTTTATCCTTCGCTGGTCTCTGGCACGTTTCTGTTCTGTGAGCGTAATTTCCTCTTGTATCTTACATTTTTCTTTCCACATCTCGCATTCTTCCATTAGGTGTTGAAGTTCCTGCCGATTTTCACTTTCCTTCTTTTCTAGCCACATCCGATCTTCCAACAATTTGTCTATCTCCTTCTCGTGTTTCTCCTTTAGTTCTTTTTGTTCTAATCTGATTGTTCGTTCTACATTTAACAAATCTTCTATTTTTCGATCGCCATGCTGGAGCTTTTCTTTCAGGGATCTCAATGAACTCTTCATTCCATGTTCTCGTGCCCTCGATTCTTCCAGGAAAGTCTCCACCTCCTTCCCGTGATGGAAAGCACTTTCAAGTCTTTCGTTCATATCCTGCTTTTCGATTTCCAGCTCGTTTATCATGTCGTTCCTTTTTTCGATCTGCGCTTCGTATTCGTCTGCAAGGTCCTTTCTGCGTTCTTCAGCTTCTTGTATCATTATTTCTCTCCTATCTAAGAGTTCTCTTAATTTCGTGGTTTCAGCAACTGCGTCATCCTTCTGCTTTTCCAAGTCGTGTTCCATTCTTTCCAAACATTTCTTAAGATTTCCATATTTATTAAAGGCAAATAGTCCAACAGAAGCCGCCACAACGCAACAAGTACCAAACGCTGCGGTGACTCCCGCCGTCCATCCAAAATCCAAAGCCGGTTTCTGTTTCGGTATCTTTGTCAAGACGATATCGAGGTCGAAATCCGATCCTGGTATAACTGTATAATAGGAATTAACTTCCTCCACTATCCTAGTAGCTGGCTTGCAGCTAGCGACTAGTCCAAACAATGCACACAATAACTTGTAAAATGAAGACATCACTTTCATTTGTAAAGTTTCAAGTATCTCGCGCTTAGCTTATTTTTAGAATCTGCCACGTCTTGAAAGATGGAATTTCGGCTTCAAACAAGTCTTCAGGATCCGGAGCAGGATTCAGATTCCTGGCTCACCCTCCAAACGTGGCTTCAGGCTCCTCTCTTGGGAATTCCCAATGAGAGTGATGAATAATGGACTAATCTGAAGACTTTGTCGACTCTGCGTTGACTCCAGGAGGGGCCTCAAACTTTTGAAGCCGTTTTCGCTTTCGGAGGAGCAGCACGAAGAGTGTGAAAATGATGACGAGTAGAATTTTGAAGAGAAATCTTGAGACTGATGCTCCTACTGAATTTACCCGAGTGAAACACGTTCTGGGTTATGAAGATCACCGATATATTCGAATGCCGTCCGGCGGTGAATTTATTGTCGCTAGCTTCGAGAAAACAATCATCAAGTACAAATAATAGTCCTTTACTACCACCCTCCACTCCTCTTTCCGTGTAATCGAAAGGGTTCAATATCTCTTTGGATACTTTTAATTTGGTGCTTATGGTGTGATGACTTTCCAGAGGGTGTTCACTCACCCCGCAATATAAAATACAGTGAAAGTTAGCCTCATACATTTCTATTATGCTTTGACACAACACAGATTTGCCACTACTGCTGAAACCTGCTATGATAATCCGCGCAGGAACAGCGAAAAGGTTTAAGATTTCTCCTTGGAAAGGACCAGCTTCCATGTTTAAAGTTCAAGGTGTACTGAGAGGATGCGATGATCGCGTGTTGTTATATATTAAGGTGAAGGTTGTAGAGAAAAATGAAGGTTGTAGAGAAAATTAATTTTAATAAATAACGTTTTTTATTAACATATGTATATATTACAGGGTATATACATGTGTATATTTTTTAGCTGGTGATGGTTATATACAAGCGAGCATTTGTTTTTTTTTATTCACAGAGCGAGTGATGCGAATACTCTGACTATAAAACATATTTACATTATTTGAAAATTATATATATATATATATATATATATATATATATATATATATATATATATATATATATATATATATATGTAATTTTCAAATAATGTAAATATGTTTTATAGTCAGAGTATTCGCATCACTCGCTCTGTGAATAAAAAAAAACAAATGCTCGCTTGTATATAACCATCACCAGCTAAAAAATATACACTCGCTTGTATATAACCATCACCAGCTAGAAAATATACACATGTATATACCCTGTAATATATACAGTACATATGTTAATAAAAAACGTTATTTATTATATAAATATATATAAATATATATATATATATATATATATATATATATATATATATATATATATATATATATATATATATATATATATATATATATATATATACACACACACACAAACAAGGCATTTAGGCTGAGTGAGTGACGTTTATACTCTTACTATGGTACATATTTACATTAATTGAAAAACTGTACATTCTTCTCACACGTGTCTACTAAAGCTCAGCCGTCTTTTCTTGGCAGGTGGGAACGGCATCAGCTTAGCCCATGCAGGTGGCAACAGCTGCAGCTGCTACTGCTGCTGCTGTTGCTCATCCACCAATTTGCTGTCCACTCTCCGTCTTTTAGAACAACCTTTTATCCGGGGGTACTGAATCGCCAGAGTAAAGGGTTGTACATCGGGAATTCTGGATGTACTTGGCATATGTGGAGGGAAGGGCGGCGATGGTGCTTGAGGTAATGTGTCATCATCTTCGCTAACGGCTTCCTCTAACTCGCTCGCTGCAATCTGTGGATGTCCGTAAGCGAAAGATTTAAATGGAGTGAGGTAATATCTCTTGTCCTCTAAAGGACATAGAGCTACCTTTCTCTGCTGGGTGTGACACATTGTTCCCTGCATCATCTGCAAATTGTGCACTGTAGTGTGCGTAATCTCATTATTTTTTATTACATCCAGGTATTGACCATGACTAACGGTTTTTTTGCCTGCAACTTTGAATCCCCTTTAAAGTATTGCACCGACTGTTTTGTGTTTCGTAAGAATACACTATAGGTTTAACACTGATGAATTCTCTGATGAGTTCAGCTCCTGTTTCGACTTTAACAAGTCCGAGTTTTCCCTGGCGCGAACTGTCATACG
>JANJGK010000010.1:45888858-45931358 GCA_039081455.1 Macrobrachium rosenbergii | reverse complement strand
CAATAAAGATGAAACACTTGGTATTCACAAAGATACGTAGGCTACTGATGAGCTGTTAGAATTTTTATCTGAAACCTTAGAGAGCAGACAACTAGATATACCATTTTCCAAGGAAACTTTAACAGAACTGAAATATTTGTAAAAGAATGTAAATTTGAATTCGGCAGGAAATTTTGCTCTCAAAATTTTGGTATGGATGTGGTTAACCCTTCATCTCCAGTTTCAAGTATTTTGTCTACGGAATATCTTGAAAGCAGAATTTTAAACAGAATCATCAACGCAATGTGATATGGTTCAGGTATTTTGACCACCTATGTATTTGGGCCACGGATCGAAAATGTTGATAACTTCTTTGGTAAATGAAATCAATTCGCCCCATCAATAAAATTCCCTATGGAAATGTAGAATGACAGTAACCCACATAGAACTATAATAATAATAATAGGTATAAATACTGGTTACAGATACCCAAACAATATTTCTCCCTACGTCCGTTCAGATTCTGTTTAAAGTAATAAAGTAAAGAAATCACTTTTCACATCCATGTTTTTATAAGCAAGAAGTATATGTAGACCTGAGTACACTGAGAAAGAAACAGATATGACCCGGTATACAGGCAAGAAATCATATTTTGATTCTGCATTAGACAATGCAATAAGATCAGGAAAAAAGACTTTATGACAACAGAGAAACTTACGTCACAAAAAAACCTGTTTGTACTTCAATATAGTAATAATTTCACAGAAACTGTGGAGTTAATGTAGCATTTAAGAACAATATTACAACTGAACAATAATACAATGAAACAAACACTTATAAAGAACACTCCCGGCGAATCCAGGTAAAAAGGTTACAGCAAAAAAGTCGCAGATAAAAGTCACAGGAAAAAAATCACGGGAAGTCACAATAATTTATGGTGGTCGGTAATAAAGTCACAGGAATAAAGTAACCCAGCTTAACCTAACCCAATCAAACTTAACCTAACCTAACCTAACCGAACCCAACCTAACTTAACCTAACCTAACCTAACCCAGCCTAACCTATAATCTAACCTAACCTAATGATTCCTGGCCACCATAAATTAATGTGACTTTTTCCTGTGACTTTTTTCCCCTAACCAAAATTGTGCCTTTTACGGTGACTTTTTTTTCCTGTGACTTCATTACCGGCCACCTACCCAACAATACTAAATGACGTGAATATCAAATCCCACGTAAGTCATATGACAACTTACGTACTGATCAAACTGGGAAATCATGGAAAAGAGAAAATAGAAATGCAGAAGAAATGTATACGATTTGTACAGGTGAACGGTGCAATTTTCGTTCATGAATATAGTGAAAATAATCATACAATCAACTGGACAGGGGCAAAAAAAAATAGTTTATTTTAACAGTATAATGGGAAGAAACATCATATAGTCCAATTTTATAAAGTTTCTGTAAGATTATGAATATCAGCCAAAGCTATCAAGTGTGTAAAATGCATAGATTTTAAAGGGCGGTAGCTAGCATGATGGGACTCGAACGATGGCGTGAGCGCGCCAGCGCAAATAAAACAAGATCTGTCAATGAAGAGTAACATTGTCCTCAGACGCTAACGAGTTTATTGCTCCTTCCTCTTTTTCCCAACTTGTCTGGTGTAAATATTTGTTTCCCAGCCTTCTGTTTATGTTCGTTTTTACTGTCATTGAGCATATATGGATCTATACTGAAACGCTCAACCATTTGGTATCAGTCCTCTCGAAGATGTCTGAAAAAACTTAAGCGGATACCTGTCAGGAATTTATACCCAGTGTTTCATTTTCCCTGTTATATCTGCATATACTGTACACATCACGTTTTATTGCGATTTTACTTGTGTGTGTGTATATATATATATATATATATATATATATATATATATATATATATATATATATATATATATATATATATATATATATATATATTTATATATATATTTATATATATATAAATATATATATATATATATATATATATATATATATATATATATATATATATATCGAACGGAAGGACTTGTTGTTTAGGAGATGCAATTCAGAATGGTGCATACAGCTGCCAACGGAACAGAGCTCAGTATATGTAACTAGCAATGGAAGAGTGAGTTCTTGCAGAAGATGAATTTAAAGAATATGCCTTGAAAAAAAGGATACTGATATGTTGTAAGAAAAGTGTCTCATAATGAAATGTGTCTAACTTACTAAAAAGACACTACTGAAATTCAGGTTACAACCACTGCTCTTATTTTCCCAAGTAACATATAATAATAGCGAGAAATTTTCACCGAAAGAGTATTAATTTTACTTACTTCCCAATTCTGATACTTCGTAACTTAGACCTATGGCCAACAAAACTAACCCAACACTTCGTGACTTATAGTTGACAAAACTATTCCATTATATTATAAATTACACTAATTACTGACGAAACGAATCCAGTCCACTGAAACTTAGACTTATGACAGAAAAAACCATTCCATTATATCGTGACTTTGACCTACGACTGACAAAACCATTCCAGTGCCATTCCAGTACATTGTGACCTAGACCTATAACAATGATTGACAAAACTATTCCATTACATAATGAACTATGCCTATAAGACAAAAGTATTATATTACATTGTAACACAAAACTATTCTATTACATCGTAACTTAGGCCTATGAATCACAAAACTACTCCATTACATAGTGACTTAGGCCTATTACGAACAAAACGATTCCAACATCGTAACTTAGACCTATGACTGACAAAACGATCCCAGCACATTGTAACTTAGACCTATGACTGGCAAAACGATTCCAGTACATAGTGCCTTACACCTATGGCTGACAAAACGATCCCAGCACATTGTAGCTTAGACCTATGACTGATAAAACGATCCCAGCACATTGTAACTTAGACCTATGACTGGCAAAACGATTCCTTTACATAGTGACTTAGACCTATGGCTGACAAAACGATCCCAACACATTGTAACTTGGTCCTATGACTGATAAAACGATCCCAGCACATTGTAACTTAGACCTATGACTGGCAAAACGATTCCCTTACATAGTGACTTAGACCTATGGCCGACAAAACGATCCCAGCATATTGTAACTCAGACCTATGACTGGCAAAGCGATTCCAACATTGTAACTTAGACCTATGACTGACAAAACGATTCCAGCACATTGCAACTTAAACCTATGACTGACAAAACGATTTATTTACATAGTGACTTAGACCTATGTCTGACAAAACGATTCCTGAACATTGTAACTTGGACCACTGACTGGCAAAACGATTCCATTACATAGTGACTTAGACTAAGACTGACAAAACGATCCCACCACATTGTAACTTAGACCTACGACTGGCAAAACGATTCCATTACATAGTGACTTAGATTATGACTGACAAAACGATCCCAGCACATTGTAACTTAGACCTATGACTGGCAAAAAGATTCCATTACATAGTGACTTAGACCTATGGCTGACAGAACGATTCCAGGACATGTAACTTGGACCTATGACTGACATAGCTATCCCATTACATCGTGACTTAGGCTATGACTGAAAACTATTCCATTACATCGTGACTGAAATCCATGACTAATAGAACTATGGTTACAAGTATGCATACAATAATAAATAATC
The DNA here is from genome assembly GCA_039081455.1 of Macrobrachium rosenbergii. Lineage (NCBI taxonomy): Eukaryota > Metazoa > Arthropoda > Malacostraca > Decapoda > Palaemonidae > Macrobrachium > Macrobrachium rosenbergii. The sequence continues at coordinate 45,927,688 of JANJGK010000010.1, read as the reverse complement.
AGAAGACCCCTACACACCATCACTTATCCCGCAGGGAGATAACCAGAGGAGTCTGTGCAAGCACATCAGACAAGTCATACCATTTACGCATACATTCCATTAAACTACACAAAATGCGATCTGGAAGAATTATTCGTTTTACCTCACTATAAACCGCAATACATGCTCAAAATTATATTCAGTAACATGAGAGTTTCTTAAATTAGACTCTGAATTCACGTTAAAAGTCATGTAGGCCTAGCTTATCCTAATAAAATATATGATAGTTCCCTTCAAAAAAGAAAATAAAAATAATAACAATCACTTCTTGGAATTTTCCAGTGCTGAGGCGTCACGCCACCCGAATAATTCGAGTGATCTCCAGTGTTACCAAAATGAGCCAAAACATGTTGAAACGCGGAGAAAGAATCGTAACTTCCAGTACGCACGTGTAGGTACAGGTGCACCAACCAGGATTGTATAACAGCCCAGTTCCAATATTAAAATGCCATTTATAGACTTTAAAAACACACAATCGGCTTACCTAAATAAACGAAGATCAGGGTCTCGGCTTTCAAAACGGGATTATATAATCCAAATTCACGTTAGTATAACCATTTTTGATATAACTTCCACGACTGGATTTCATCCACTCTTCCTCTCTGATTCGGAGGAATGAAAACAATCCGCCGTAAAACTCCCAGATCCCTAATGCTCCGTCCATCCGCTACACAAAGCAGTTCCATATTAAGAAGAAAAAATTTAAATATATTCCAAGTTCCGTCAGTAAACTCAGTCACAGTAGAGTAAAAGTATCAACATCACAAATCAAATTCATACTTTATATATATATATATATATATATATATATATATATATATATATATATATATATATATATATATATATATATATTATATATATATATATATATATATATATATATATATATATATTAACTTTATCACATACACAATTGTTCTGTGCATTAGTAGAATTACTAAAAGGGTTGTTACGGATACTTGATAATGTGGACTGTTGGTCCAAGAAAGCTTGTAACTTTTTCTGAATAAAAAACTCCGTTAGATACCATCCAGTTTGAATGAGGTCCTTTTAGTAATATATATATATATATATATATATATATATATATATATATATATATATATATATATATATATATATATATATATATATATATATATATATATATATATTATTATGTCACGATGCGTATCAAGTACCTGGTTATTACACAACTAATCTCAAGATTCAAAAATATACCTCACTTCAGCCAGATACCTGAACTCTCATAACATTAATTGTTACGACTGAGTACTCTAAAGGTAACAGTGATCCCTTAAGAAAAAACTTATTTATCAATCACTTGAAAAATCAAACTAAGTTCGTCAGAATATGTGTGAGGTATAAAAAATTAAACTAGAAATCTTCTAGAGTAAAAGGGCATCACTCCATCAAAAAGCTCTAACTGTTTCCCTGGTCTTAATTCACTTTAGCAAAACTAAAAGAACAAAACATGTTTATCACTTTGCCTTATGCACACACAATCAATCCTATTCACTGGTGATCAATAAATGAAACACTGTTTTTCTAAAAATGTTAAATACAAAAATTTATTTTCAGATTCAAAGTTTATAACTAGAATTCACAATTAATTAGAATTCACAATCTGAAAAATTTACTATTAGTTGAAAATAACACAAAACTCAATGAATTCTTGAATTAAATTATGAAACAAAACTAATTCACAAAAACTTTATCAGGAATTTAAATTAATCAAGTAAAATTTAAACTATCAAGAATTACTCAAGATTTAAAAAGAAAATCTCAATAAATGAAATCAAGTATGCAATGTTAAATTAAGTATGCAATGTTAAATTAAGTATGCAATGTTAAATTACCAAGAAATATTTACAATGCTATGTAAATAAATGTTACATCACAAACAAACAAAAATGTGAAAATATAAAGAAATTGTAAATAGAAAAACACACAAAAATACACGTAAGATTTATCAATAATGATTTCACTTGTTCAAAATTTCCTAACTTATCACAACATAACCTCCTAACTTATCATACCATGGTATCAATAAGTAAAATTTCACGTTACCTTACACAACTTGTGAAAACCTCTGTAAATCACTTGCTGCAGCTGCATTACACAATACACACTTTTTTACCAGGCGCCGTTACGAACTAAATAACTTTGCTAAATTCAGATCTCAAAAGTTAATGTTAAAAGTGACCACAAAAATTTACGTTAAAAGTAATCTCTTCCTAATTAGGAATGAGAGAGAGAGAGAGATATGGAACCAAATCGACTGGTCTCAGAAATCAGAATGAAACAAATTTTAGGATTCCAGTAACAGTGAAACAATTACGTGATGTCATTAAAGCATTTTGGGTGCGAGATACTAAAGAAGCTTCTAGAAGCAGGGAAGTGACGTCATTAAAGCGTTTTGGGTGCGAGATACAATGGAGAAGCTTCTAGAAGGAAAGTTACGTCATCCCAGCAAAACGTTTTGAACGCATCTTACAAAACATGACGTAATTGATCAGGACACGTATTCTTTCTCTCAAAGTGGCGAACGTGACTCAAACAATGCATGCAACAACATGAAATCACTCGTCTCGAGCCCGTATGGGACGAATTGGCGTTTGTTTTGCAAATCTGTCATCGCTAATCCAAAACAAAGCGTTCCCTCTTATCTCAACTGATGACAACTGAAACGAAACAAGCCTTTGTGGACACACACACGTGTTCACATACTACGCTTTTACCAAGAAAGATATTCGTTCTAAATTACGTTACTATTAAAATTATAACAACAATTCTAAATTACGCTATCAAGTAATCATTAGTACTTTTGAGATCTGATGTCAAACTAAATATGACACTTCAACAACCATTATCATTAAACATAACACATGAAAAAAGTAAATATGTCAATATTATAGGAGGATATACGTATTACAAGGCAACATCATGAAAATATATATATATATATATATATATATATATATATATATATATATATATATATATATATATATATATATATATATATATATATATTCTGTATATGCAGCACAAATATTTGTGGTTATATATATGTATATATATATATATATATATATATATATATATATATATATATATATATATATATATATATATATTATAGAGTTTTACTTATATTTGACTGTAACTAAACTGTATATATGTGTGCATGTAGCCTTGAGCTCTATAGAATTCCAACCGGTTGACCGATCTAGACGAAATTTTGCACGCCGCCTCATTTAACCCCAGGAAGGTTTCTTTGTAAGTTTCAAAACCGCACCCCGCCCCCTTCCCCTTCCCCCTTCCCTCTGCCGATTTATTATACCTCATTTCATGCACTTGACACCACAGAAATATATTATTCAAAATGCTTTTCTTTCCTGTGATTAATAATTCTGTATCTAGGTTTGTGTTTAGGATCAGTGAGGGGTGTATTTAAGTTTAGTGGGGGTGAGTGTTTAGGCCTAATAGGGATCTATTTAGGTTTAGCAGGGGGTGTGTTTATGTTTAGCAGGGGGTGTGTTTAGGTTTAGTGGAGGGTGTGTGTTTAGCTTTAGCAGGGGCTGAGTTTATGTTTAGAAGGGGGTGTCTTTAGGATTAGTGAGGGTGTGTTTAGGTTTAGTGGGGCTATGTTTAGGTTTGGTGAGGGGTGTGTTTAGCTTTAACAGGGGGCGTGTGTTTATGTTTAGTAGGGGTACAATTAGGTTTAGTGGGGATGCAACTAGGTTCAGTGGGTGGTTTGTTTAGGTTTAGTGGGTGATGTGTGTTTAGGCTTAGTGAGGGTAAGTTTAGGTATAGTGGAGGTACATTTATGTTTAGTGAGGGGTGTGTTTAGGTTTTGTAGGTGGTGTATGTTTGGGTTTAGTGGGGGTGCATTTAGGTTTAACGAGAGGGGTGTTTACGTTTAGTGGAGGAAGTGTTTAGGCTTGGTGTGATGGGTGTTCAGATTTAGTGGTGGTGTGTTTTTTCGTTTAGTGGACGTGTATTTAGGTTTAGTGGGGGATGCATTTAGGTTTAGTGTGGGGTGTGTTTAGGTTTAGTTGGGGTGTATATAGGTTTAGTGGGTGGTGTGTTTTAGATTTAGTGGGGGTGTGTTTAGGTTTGTTGTGATGGGTGTTTATAGGTTTAGTGGATGGTGTGTTGAAGTTTAGTGGGGGTGTGTTCTGGTTTAGTGGGGGTGTGTTTAGATTTAGTGGATGGTGTGTTTAGGTTTAGTGGGAGTGTGTTTAGGTTTAGTGGATGGTGTGTTTAAGTTTAGTGCGGTTGTGTTTTGGTTTATTGGGGATGTGTTGAGGTTTAGTGGGAATGTGTTTAGGTTCAGTGGGGGTGTGTTTTGGTTTAGTGGGGGTGTGCTTAGGTTTAGTGGGGGTGTTTCAGTTTAGTGGGGGGTAAGTTTAGGTTTAGTGGGGGATATGTTTAGGTTTGGTGGGCGTGTTTAGGTCTAGTGGGGGTGTTTTGATTTAGGGTTTTTTTTGGTTTAATGAGAGTGTGTTTAGGTTTAGTGGGGGGTGTTTTGGTTTAGCAGGGCATGTTAATCAAAACCACGTGTGTTACTTTCTTCCTAAGGTAAATGAGTGGCTGTAATTTAGAGTTTTTCCGGGCAGCGCCGGGTTGATCAGCTAATATATATATATATATATATATATATATATATATATATATATATATATATATATATATATATATATATATATATATATATATATATATATATATATATACACACGAGTATATAAGAAGACAAGATACAATTAATTAATAAATCATTTAAAGCGAGTACAGTATACTCCTGTAAACAGGATAAGTCTTATTTTATACATTTCGAAAGGTAAGATACATCTTGTGATAGATTATGTAGATGGTACCTGAAAATGAAGGACACTGATGTTATTATGGGAATATAGTTCAAAGACAAGATATTTCCAAACTGGTATTACCCACGTGTTTGGCGATAAATTTCACGTAAAAATCATTTCATTAGAAAAACTTTGTAAAGAGAATACTCCCATCAGACCAGGAATGGGAAAAGAATTTAAAGGCGGAATAGGCTTACAAGTTCAACTGGATTTAACTCAAAAGGAAGAATTCATTACCAAGAGATACGACAGTGAAATAAGGCACCATCTAATGCTGATACTATTCAAGAAATGAAAGGAATAAAGAGAGATAAAAAAAGATATAGGAGATTCAACTCAACATGGGAGATCTGAAGGACTCAGTTTTATAACGATACTATCAAGAAAAGACACTATCTTAAAGTAATACCAGAGAAACTGAACCTATCTTAGTGGTTAAACACTTCAAGGAAAGGCAAAAGCTCGGAGGAATACGATGAAGGAAAGAGAACTATCTTTAAGATATACCACAGAAAAGGACACTGTCAGGAGAAACGACAAAAGAAGCCAGGATCTTAGAGAGATATAACTGGCATTAAAGAAAAAAATTCTACAAGACACTTGGGTAAAGAGGCCATGACGAAATCTAAGAAGGGTATCAGGGAGAACTTGCCAAATATGAGAAATGTAGTTTAAGCAGAAGGAAAAATCAAAACGTGGAAAAAGTCAGTAAGGGGGAAAACGTACGAAAGATGATTTTGGGAAGATAAGTTGAGGAAACAAAATAACGAATTAAAGGCGAAATACGGTAAACAAACGAAAATTAACCAATAACATTTTAGCCGGTTTATATACTGGAGTTCGTCTTAGTCATTTAATTTTACAAAACAATTACATTAAGTTTTTTAAGCCCATTTCCTGTTTAACCAAGGAAGCAGATAGACCCAGGAACAAAACTTGACAAGCCACCGCGATATTCATCCATTATTTTATTGAATCTTGGGTAAGCTTGTAAAACGTATTAAAAATTTGGACGATACAAACGAGTCGTGAAAGACAAATAAATTTAATATCTTCTTCTTCGTTTAATATGTTTTTTCCCATTTTTCATATGGGGTAAGCACGATGCCTTCTTTTGAAGGACTTTGATTTGGCGTTGGGGTAGGCCGTAGCCTCGATCGGCTGCCCTGCCTGACATCGCTTAGACCCCGGTAGCGCATGTGTACATGTATCGTACCATATCCCCAGCTCCCTTTCTCCCAGCAGCAAGGAGAATTGAGCGGTTAGGTCGACAGTTCGAGACGTGTGAGGTGTCTGTTATGTTTTTAGAAGATGTTGGAGTGGCTTTGTTTGTGTGTGTATTAGTCTGTAACACCCATTTGCTTTCAGCAAACCTATCCGTTGATTACATACATAATCCCGGGGTGTCTACACGGATGGCAAAGTGTCCGCCTCTCTGACCGGTCGGCTGTGGATTTGAACCTGCGCCACAGACCTCTATGAAGTCCGAGGCTGCTGCTCTACCGACCTAGCCATCGAGGCTCTACAAATAAATTTAATATAGAAACTAAATAAATCAACATCAAAAAGGCCATAAGAATGCAAGCACAGTAAAGAAAACATGGCAATCGACAACTAACACTGTATCGAGGGAGCGAGAGTACTGTATCTTAAACCCTTTATGGCAGAAACGAAATTCGCTGACTCACGAACACTTGCCCAGAATAGATTCAAGAATCTGATTCCTCATGTCAGGGTTCCTTTGTATCTTGAGTTACTTCGGGCCCGGTATTATTCAGATTTCCTGAATTTAACTGGAAAGGGTTGCAACTGGTTTGAAATGGCAGCTACATAACTTCTACAATGTACAACCTGTTATTATCATAACTTGGGCTAATTTCATAGAATTATTATGCGCCCAGTTGCCACACGCATAATGCTAAGCAGACTAGGCTAGACCACAGCAATTTAAGGGGATGTGAAGAGGGTTAATCAATGTCGCTTGACAAGACTGGAAAAGTTAGTAAATGAGTAAGAAAGATAAGGGATTTTTCGGTCGCCAGATGTCCATCCCAGACTATTGAAACATGTATTTTGTCCAAGAGGGTTACTCATTTGATGTTAAATTTTGGAAAGCTATCTGCTCTCATTCCCTTTAATATTAAGTTTTGGTCTTCTGAACTGGTCAAATACGCGTCTTAGATTTGACTCAAAAGTGGAATTTTTCTTTTTGTCTGTGACTTTTTTAATCACACACAATTTCATACCTGCAATGTCTGCTAGTTCGTATGTATATCTGCACATATACCTGTACATACGCATCCGCTGGAACCCAACTGTTATTTGTTTCACACTAGGTTAGTCATTAATACTGATATTTGATATTATTTTATGCGTTCATGAAGCTGCTGCCAGTTTCCAAATCACTTCATTATGTATGTGACTTCTGTTGCATAGTTTTCATTTTTGGTCTTCGAGTAAATTATTATTATTATTATTATTATTATTATTATTATTATTATTATTATTATTATTATTATTATTCAGAAGATGAACCCTATTCATATGGAACAAGCACACAGGGGTCTTTTGGCTTTAAATTCAAGCTTCCAAAGAATATGGCATTCATTCGAAAAAAGTAACAGAAGGTAATGGGAATGTAATATTCATATAAATGTGAAGGTTCCAAGTACCGAATGGTGATGGCGAATTCAAATTTTATTTTACCATTAAAATCTAAATTTAGATTTTTATATTTTTACTGGTAATAAAAAATTCTCTGAGTTATGTGATATGGTGAATTCATTGTTTTCCAGCTGATGACGCTATCTTTCATAAGATCATATTTTCAGTGACTTCGGTCATATCTGGCATAATTCTTTGAAATCAACCCTGGTTTTTGTTGCCAGTTCGTTAGTTACGATATTAACAGGCTCTACATTGTAGAAGTCAGGAAGCTGCCTGAGACTGTTCATTTCCAAGTTTCTCAGAATGTTTTAAAGCGTTCCATTTCAAACCTGCTGCAACCCTTTCCAGTTAAAGTCGGGAAATCTGAATAATACCGGGTCCGAAGTAACTCAATATACAAACGAACCCTGACATGAGGAATCAGATTCTTGAATCTATTCTGGGCAAGTGTTCGAGGGTCTGCGAATTTCGTTTCGGACATAAAGGTTTCAGAGACATTCGTTCCCCCTATGCAGAATTCATTGTTAATTGCCATGCTTACTGTATTGTCCTTGCATTCTTAGTCATTTTAATCTTGATTTATTTGCAATTCCTATATTAAATTTATTTGTCTTTTATGACTCTTTTGTGTTGTCCAAATTGTGTTTTCAATCGTGATTTATTTGGTGCTACTAAAGAGCAGGTGACGACTCAAGGAAGTAATGGGTCCCTACAGTTTTTAAGTTCAAATGAGTAATTTTGTATAATACTACTTAATCTGCATAACTTTCGTGTCTTATATCGCTGAAATTTTTTAACTTAAATATCCAAAAGACTCTTTTTGTAAACGTTGGACTCCGTGGCCCAGTGCATATAGTTTATACCCGATAGGGCACCTTGCATTTCAATCCCCAGTGATGTAACTGAGTATTATTTGCACTGCAGCATTTGTAAAACAATCATCTGGTGTGGACAGTCTTCACTGTGACTGGTATCATAGACAGATGTTTGTTGAAGCTATCGCTTTTTTTAGTCGTCTGTAAAAGAAAACTACTGTGACGGCTTTGTCTGTCCGTCCGCACTTCATTCTGTCCGCAATTTTTTTTTGTCCGCACTTTTTCTGTTCGCCCCCAGATCTTAAAAACTACTAAGGCTAGAGGGCTGCAAATTGGTATGCTGATCATCCAGCCTCCAATCATCAAACACGCCAAACTGCAGCCCTCTAGCCTCACTAGTTTTTATTTCATTTAAGGTTAAGGTCAGCCACAATCGTGCTTCTAGCAACGATTAAGATGGGCCACTACTGGGCCGTGGTTAAAGTTTCATGGGCTGCGGCTCACACACCATTATACCGAGACCACCGAAAGATAGATCTATTTTCGGTGGCCTTGATTATACGCTGTAGCGGCTGTACAGAAAACTCGATTGCGCCGAAGAAACTTCGGCGCATCTTTTTACCTGTTAAGTTGTTATTCTTATTGTTAATATCTTCAAGACAGTCGTCATCAAAAATCTTGGGTCTGATCGTTTGTTTCATTTAACGAGTGTTTGTATGCATAATGTATGAGTTTATCTTGATGTTTTCCCTGAGAAGTCCACACTAAATTTGGTGGCATTATGTCAATAAAGCTGCATAAATGCAATTTACTCGATTTCAAATTTTGCTTTTCATGCCGCCATGAAACGGTTACAACCAGAGTTGGCGCGTTAAGATTAGAGCCGGATGAGAGACGATCAGGGCTCTACGGCTCCACATTAGAGCACCGTGATCAGTATGGGAGGGTGAGTGGGGGGGGTGGTCTTTGATTGGAACCTAGAGAGAGAGAGAGAGAGAGAGAGAGAGAGAGAGAGAGAGAGAGAGAGAGAGAGAGAGACATACGTAGGATGAGAGCATAATGTGGCCTCAGATCCTCTAATCGGATCACTTTCGGCTTCAGTTCATTCCTGATCAAAGGCCCTCGTCCGGATTCTCTCTCAGGTGAATCAACACCAAGGAGCGTTGCAATGCAAAGAGCTGAAGGGGGGGGAGGGCGGCTGGTTGGAGGGAAAGGGGGAGGGGCAGTTAGAAGGACATGGCTATGGCGCTGAGAAGTGTTGAATGAACCACCCGCCCACCCACCCATCCGGGAAGCCACAACTTGATAGCAATAAACCTAATATACCAACGTCATCTTGTTATTCAAATCGATCGATCAAGTAGGTTATCAAAGGATTTGGTTCCCCTTGAAGGTTTAGGCCAAGGATTCCTCTCCACGGTTCCCTTTCGCCTGAGCATCGGAGCCAAACCTTCTCAAGAGGATAGCCTACCGCTACCACCGGCGTTAACACCAACTTTTTCTCCCTAGACTCGTATTTCATTCCCCTTCCCCCGCCCCCAGCCCCCAACCACCGTTAAGCCTTCGACTAGATAAACTGATTAGGCTGTTGAACCCCCAGAGCTCAAAAAAACACGAAAGAGAAAATAATTCAATTTCCATACAACGACCCATCACGTTCCGATCGCCGGGGCGCTTTGGTGTTCTCGAGAGAGAGAAAAACAAATGAACAAAAGCGTCTCGAATATTTTCTCCGGACCGTAAGCACCTGGTGAGGAATGGCTTCAACGACACGTTTTATTAGCGATACGACGCGAGTTCTCTCGGTAAATTCTATTTGGGCGAGCTATTCGTTATCGTGCTCTGCGCGGCGGAATAATTTTGTTTCCAGACGTATCCTCCTCGTAAGTCTTCCTGGCACAAACTGTTTGTGGGAGTAAGTTTACTTGTGCGTCCTGTTTCTGCCACTTGGCTTGGTTGCTATACTTGGCAATCGGACTCCTTGCATTTTTAGCAGACATCATGGAATATACGTGCAAGTATCGTGCATACATGAAAAGACACTCTACTGCACAAATATATATATATATATATATATATATATATATATATATATATATATATATACCTGTATAATATTGTAATAACCACAATGCCTTCTTAACCCCGATTTCTTTACTATTTTGGGACACGATTGTCACTACAAAGCCTAAGATCCAAATGGAAGAATATGAAGAAATTCATATTCTTCCCTCTAGTTATTCTAGCTATTAAAAATACATACGTATCTGGTAAAAAGTGACCGGAAGATTTTACACACACACACAGATATATATATATATATATATATATATATATATATATATATATATATATATATATATATAATTATAATGTATGTATATAAATATATATACATGTATATTATAAACAAGCTTACAATATTGTTCCCTACCAGTTCCGGATCAGTTCCTTTATAAGAGCATTCTAATTTATTAAAGATTGGAAAATACAACTTTATGGACCTTACAAAGGTAATATAACTGAAGTCAACTTCTCCCGAAAAGATGTTTGTGAAATACTAATGCTTTCGATAACAGTGAATTTTAGTATTAAGGTCGTGTTATAGTTATGGTCATAAAGTCACTAATTCTGGTGTCAACTGAAAGTAAAGCACTTCATTAGTAAAGTAGTTCATACTAACGTTTAGCTCGTCTTTTAGATTTCAAAAGCTAGGGCCATTGAAGTTATAAGCAATATCAACTAAATTTGAAACAGTTTCATCTTTTGGCAAAAGTTATCACTTAACTAGGTAATGATGACAGGCACACTAACGGACAGACGGAAGGACGATCTCCCTACATGTATATTCATGCCATGATGCTCTGCCTTCGTAACAAGTTTGACTGAAATCCTTTGAAACATGTAGAAAGAAATGCGATGACACGGTTAAGTGTGACAGACACTGATGGGCGGCCAGTTAGACAGATACCGGCGATTCCTATCTCGCGCATTTATTCATATTGTTCTACCTCTGTACCAAGTTTGACAGGAAACCTTCCAGCAATGTAAGGTGAGCTGCAATGACGAGTTGGGTATGACTGACAGACAGGCAGGGAAACTCTGCCATCTTGCAAATATAAACCAAATGGCCTACTTTTGAGCCAAGTTTGACTGAGGTCCTACCTACCATGTTGGAGGAGTTGTAATGACAAGCTGAGGACGCCAGGTATACAATGATGAACAGTCAGTTACATAGATGACAAATGAGCGATCTCTCTTCATGATTTACCTTTGTCCTAAGTTTGAGCTAGGTCAGACGGAAGAATGGCAGTGATCACTACCACATTCATACTTCACAGACTAAACTACAAATGAACCTCCTTGCGCAGCAGAAAACTCCCGCAACCTTGGATACTTCGAAAGTAAAACGTCTACACTAAAACCTCATCAGCAGTGCGTCAAGTTCCTACGATGTCCTTTCTTCATTCCTGCTCATCTATTAATGATGGTCTACGCTCGTACCAAGTTTGGCTGAAATCCCTTCAACTGAGATCTTCCTTCATGCACAATTATGCAAGATGGTCTATCTTTGAGACAAGTTTGACTGAAATCGCTTCAGCCATGCAGGAGGAATTGCAATATCAAGGTAAGTTGGACAAACAAGCTGACTAACAAACAGATATACACCCCTTCGTGCATGACTGCTTCCATTGTACCAACTTTGAATGAAATCCCTTCAACCGAGTAGGAGGAGTTTTGATGACAAAGCAAGGACAGACAAACTAATAGATAGAGAATTGTTAAATGTACAGACGCAGCACACTAACAGACAATGTCTCCTCATAAACATTCATGAATAATCTATTGTTATTCACAGTTTCACTGAAATCCCCTCAATCCCCTAGGAGGCGTTGCGATGAAAAATCAAGCATGACAGATACAATGAGCGACAAACAGATGACATAGCAAGCACACACACAGACAAGAGGACAAAAAAAAAAAGTAAAAACCATTAGTTTCCGAATTTTTCCTTAGAAAAGTAATCATTCAAAATGGCGAAGACCCTGGAGCGAAGTAAACGGCACCTTTTTAGGCCTTAGAACAATATTCACAAAATTAACAAATTAAAAGAAATGATAAATTTCTAAACGCATGCAATTATCACTGGGCTTTTCTCTTCTAGTAACAATAGCATACACTTTGAAAAAAACTGCAAGCAAAAAAAAAGTGACTCGGCCAGTAAACAATAAATGACGGAGCAGATGAAAAAACTCCGACGACCAAAAAAAAAAAAAAATACGAAAGCAACTAGGAGGTTAATCAGAGCAACTGAACGAACCCAGGTGGGAGAGTTCAGTTCAGCTGCACTGAAAGCAAACTTTTCGAGGGGAGATGAAACCGCCGCCATCATCGTGGGAAAGGTAACTTTCGCTTCGAGGGGAAAGGGGACTGACCTCCCCTTTGTGATGGCGAAGTTCGTCTTTGTTTAATTAACGCAAACCTCTCCAAGTCAACCGACTCGATCTTTTCCGGAAGTCAGCTATGTGAGATAATGGAACGGACGAAACAGGTGTGGCAAATAAACAAAGATATAAACATCCTTGTGAAGAAGACGCCACTATAATTACAATGAACACTCTGTGAGTTATCGATTATATTCGAGGTGAATTAACCCAAATGGAAAGCATGATGAACTGCAAACGCTGAAATAACACGTACCATAACTTTTAGCGAGTGGCTAACAGACTGAATCTGACCTTTAAAATAACTGCTATCATGTGGAATACCGTTCATGCCTTTAATATTTAATATACTGGGTTACCTTAGGAGCCGATATAATCCCATCAGCTTTCCTAAAGTTAATGTCTTGTCTAAGTTTAAATTCTTGCGCCAGCTTTAAAAATATACCCCTGATTTTGTGTACAACAATATTAAAAAAGGTAAAAGTCCTCCTGGGCCTCGCAAGGTTCATAGGGCCGGCGCTGAACTCCAAAAATATACTTCTGATGAATTGTCTTTAAGACATTCAATATGCCAAATTCATTTCCCATAACAGTCAGAGAAAGTCCATCAATTGTAGATACAAAGTTGTGGTAATGAAAATGAATCATGAAAAGAGTGCGAAATGTCATGTTCTTAGTTGGTGCGGTACTAATTGGGCACAGTGAAGAGAAGCTGCAGATCTGAATTTCGCAGTTCACCTGAGTGTTATTATGATAATGAAATAAAATGAAAGAATTCAGACCTCAAACCTCCGCCAAGGATACGCAGTCCACCTACTTAAAAACCATTTCTTCTAAAAGATTAATTTCCTGTCTTTTCCTTACTCGAATTAAATATTAATATTCACAAGACTAACTTTTGGTGAGATTTTCGTCAAATTATAAACATAACCATTTGCTCAGTTCTGCCGACAAACCCACAATCAAATAAACAATTCAAATAAAATTATATAACTTCCTTTGCGGAGGTAATAACAATTATCTATTACAATTAACGATAAATATCAAATTCATACCAGCAAGATGAAAAAAGATAACTAAAGCCTACGCCTTCAATCTGGGAAGTTTTCAAGAAACCATGAGACACCGGGAGATCTTCGTCTAGAATGACCTTTTATGTTAAGTAATGTCTAAAAAACTGTGCTTGGGTATCAGAATTACATTATAAAATAGGATCTAAACAACAAAATAATCGGGTTAATTACCTGAAGAAATTACTGTACGTTATTTTTGGCTTAAAATCTGTGCCTGGGTCTCAGAATTACATTATATAATTTTACCTTAACAAAATACTATAAGCAACAGCTTCTTATCCTCTTTTTTTTACTGAGACCAATGCAATCGTTAAAAGCCACATACTGTGATGCACACAAGTTACAAGCACTTATCTCACAATTAACTTTAACTGAAATTCTTAACACCACTTCAAATACAGAGAAGTTCAAAGATATATAAAGGTGTATAAAAAAAAATATAAAAACTTATTTCAGAGTCGAGTCTAAATCGCTGAAGTAATAAATAATGCATAGCAATGAAAAAGCAAACCTTTATTTACTTAGTAACTGAAGCAAAAAATCGTTTGTTAATATAGCGAAGAAAAACAAGCAAGCTTTTATTTCCAACATGGTTGCACAAAAGCAGAAAAGCCACGTGGTTAATAAGAGTCCATCAAAGAACAATGAATAATCCAGGAGATTTCTCATATGAAGAATGATTTCACGAAAGAAAGCAAATGACACTTATTAAAACCAAACAAACAATGAAAACCATATTTCATGGATTTCACAACAGAAAGCAAATCAAACTTCCTACAAAAAATTAAATAATAAAGACCATATTGCATTAGCTCAGTTCTTCTAAAAGTGTCAGAGAGAGAGAGAGAGAGAGAGAGAGAGAGAGAGAGAGAGAGAGAGAGAGAGAGAGAGAGAGAAATATGTTATTCTGACCTCGGGACGAAAGAGCCTAACGTTCTCCCCTTGTAAACGTTTGGAAGAGAGAGAGAGAGAGAGAGAGAGAGAGAGAGAGAGAGAGAGAGAGAGAGAGAGAGAGAGAGAGAGTATATTATTCCGACCTCGGAGCAAAAGAACCAAACGATCTCCCCTTTTAAACGTTCGGAAGAGAGGAAAACACTTCCCTCTGAATATACAAGCATAATACGTTGAAAAGGCGGGGCCAGGCATCCGAGGGAACACCCCTCACTTCACCCCCTCCCCACTCCCATCCCTCCCCCACCCCTAACACCTTTGTGAAGCCATGTTCTCTTATTTAGAAACAGCGCAATCAATTATGCCATCCTCCTCGCCCGGGAAACATACAGGATTAAGTGCGGGCGAATTTGTTTCAAAATCAGCACCAGCATTCTGCCGACGTCCCAAAGTTTCCGAGCCACTCCAGCGAGCAAGCAAGCACAGCAAGTAGCACGCAAATGCTTCTGCTTAATTGGTGTTCCGGACCAATTTGTCTTTCAAAAGCATGAACACATGAGTGCATGAAGGATTTGCATACCGACCCATAATCACGCACGGCTAATGAAGGTCGTATTCCTGGATAGGTAAGGGGGGCCGCGTTTCCGAAATTATTGACACGGTAAGAGATGGAGTCATTTGGGGGTAGCTTTTTACTTTTCTATCTGCACTGTTTTTCTGTCCGCCCTCAGATCTTAAAAACTACTGAGGCTAGAGGGCTGCAAATTGGTATGTTGATCATCCACCCTCCAATCATCAAATATACCAAATTTCAGCCCTCTAGCCTCAGTAGTTTTTGTTTTATATAAGGTTAAAGTTAGCCATAATCGTACTTCTGGGAACGCAACAACCCAGGCCACCACGGCCGGCTGAGCGTTTCATGGGCAGCGGCTCATACAGCATTACAGCGAGGCCACCGAAAGATAGATCTATTTTCGGTGGCCTTGATTATGCGCTGTACAGAAAACTCGACTACGCCGAAGAAACTTTGGAGCATTTTTTACTTGTTTCGTTGTGTTTCGAGGTGGCATGTGAGATTTAAGTACATCTCCCTTTGTTGCTTTTTTTATTTAAGCTGACTCGAGTTTATTCGTCTTCGTTGTTCCTCTTGTATATAGTATCCATTTCATCTGTTTCTTTTTCCGTACTGGGCTACTTTCCTTGTTGGATAACTCGAGCTTGTAGAATCTGATTTTCTTACTAAGGTTGAAACTTGACTAATAATAATAATAATAATAATAATAATAATAATAATAATAATAATAATAATAATCGTAACTGAGGGATGTTATTGTTTAGCTCATTTCTGGCCCAAGTCTCTCTCTCTCTCTCTCTCTCTCTCTCTCTCTCTCTCTCTCTCTCTCTCTCTCTCTCTCTCTCTCTCTCTCTCTTTAAACATCACATGAGCTTGATAACATAACAATATTAACCGAAGATCACATCATCTTGATGTGAATAAGTAATAAAACCGGCATTACACGGCCTTGTATTACAAATAAATCAGTCATTATAATGAAAATACATGAAAACGCTTTAGGGAATAAAAAGGAAATCCCAGAAGCTGCAACCTGGATCTTTCGTAACTAAATGCATGACAGTTGTTCTACCATAATCACCACCATGCCACTTGCCCAGTGAATAAGTTTGTCTAGGATAGCTCTGAGGTTCTGGCCATATTTACCGCTCACTGGGTGGCTTCTGGGGGCTAACTGTGCCCTACTTCTGTTTATACTGGACCCCTTGCAGTGTACTGCAAGTTTAAGTAAGGTTAAGTGGTTTTACAATGGAGCGGCTTAAACATTATACTACCTCCTCTTTTAACTGGGAGCAGATCTGGGATGGTAGTGTGGCGCCCCTACACACGAAAAGTAACCTCCCCAAGGCTTTGATTTTATTTTATTGGGTGGGGTAAGGACTCCTGGGAGAGAAAACGATCTGGCGTTCAATACTACTTAAATTAAACTCAAAGATACTGATAATATCATATTCTAAATAAAATGACAAAGAACATAACCTACTTAATAGAATCGGTATTTTAATATCCGACATAGTCTTTCGGCTGAGTCTAAAAAGAACAGTAATGATAGACAGCAAAATAAAACAATACGTTTATTAAAGCCTATTTAAATTGGTATGCCTACATCCCCCAAAATAACTGCTTACACAACCAATATATAAATACAAACATTTTTTCACTCCTACATAACAGCAAAAAATTCAAGCATAACAAAGATTAGAACATATACTATATGACACAAAGATTTCTTAACTTTAAATGTATCTATAAAGAATAAATAATAAAAAAAATACGAGAAACTGGTCGAAAGAAAATACGCGAAATATGAGGAAATCAAGATACAAAGTGGATACATAAATCATTATAATATTTCTTTGTCAGTCTGTTTGATTACCGAAAACCCCCGAAATCTCTGACGTCACGGCCAGATCGTCTTACCCGCAGCATAAAACATTAATGGAGGAATTCGGGGAAAATGAAATCTCAAAAATAAACACAGAACACAGGAGACCGAGTTAACTCACAACGCTTCATCCACAACTCACATATTTGGCCACGGAATATTTCAACGCCCTCCGCCGGGGAAAATTAATTAACAAGATTAAATATGCAAAACCAAAGGAGCGCCGAATTTTCTAAACAGACTTCGGATCAACGGAGATGACTAAGACTACTATCGTTACTCCAACAGCAACTACTACTACTACCAATAATAATAATAATAATAATAATAATAATAATAATAATAATGCAACTATTCGAAGTTGCTTGGCACTTCGTCACTTTCAGTCTCTCATAAATTAAAAAGTCGTCTCAACAGACTTCGGATTAACGTAAATGACTGCTATTACTACTATCACCACTACTGCTACACTGTTACTTACTACTACTGTACTACTACTACTATACTACTACTATTCGAAATCACTTAACAAATTGTCACTTTCAGTCTCTCATAAATTACAAAATCGTCTCAACAGACTTCCGATCAACGTAGTTGACTGCTATTACTACTACTACTACTACTACTACTACTACTACTACTACTATACGATGCCGCTCAGCACATTTTCACTTTTAGTCTCATAAATTACAAAGTCGTCTCAACACTTGAAAAGTTCAGAAAAAAAATTTACATCGCATAGTGTAGCATGGAATATTAATGTTGAAAACTCACTGGAAGGGGGCTTGCTCCTAATAAATAAGTGTAGAGGCAATATCTCCCCGTTTTTGTAAACCTCTGGAGATAGATTAACCTTCCCTTAATCTACGTACAGCAGAAGTCGTCTATCTGGTTCATTAAACGGACCCCCATTTATTTCCATCACGTATACAACGTTACTGCGACCCAAGTTTCGTACACTGTGAACTCTGCCTATTGGACGCACATGAAAGAAGAGAAGTATCTAAACTGCTTGAAATCTCCACTGCCCAATAATTATTCACCTTAAAAATCTCAAAATATTTTCAAGAATATGTCAAGATATCCCAGAAGTACAAATATCAGAGAAGCAATAATGTTTAGGCAAACCTGAAGTGAGAGATGTGCTGAATGCGTAGTAGGGATGAAGCCCTGAGCGAAGTATCTACTCTATTATGGCATAATGAAGCATTAGCACTAAAATTCTGAAGCAGAGTTTTATGCCTCCTTCAGCAATAATAAGACGAACATATACTCTTTAAGTGCAAAGGGCATTGGGATGGGAGAATTGATGCTCTTTTCTAGCTCAGTTTCTAAGAAAACCAAGAAATGGAAAAGAAAGGAGAATGGAATGACTTCAGCTGCTGCGTGTGCGGTTAAATAATTCATCCTCACCGGCAATTAATTTCGACATAATAGCAGGAGGTGACAAAGAAGAAAGATGAGACAACAGCGTCTGCCACGCTCAACTTTCCACATCCGAACCAAGGACGAAATGTATGGTTATTTTATATATATATATATATATATATATATATATATATATATATATATATATATATATATATATATATATATATATGTGTGTGTGTGTGTGTGTGTGTATGTATGTATGTATGTATGTATATAAAGTATATAAATAAGTGTGCGCGTGTTTGTGATCTTCTAAGAAAAAATAATATTTTAAAAATGGCAACAATGGGATTGATATATTGTTGAAATATGAGAGATCCATTTCTGAGAATTTACATTTAAGAAAGCAAACTTCCGTAATATAAAGTCACTCAGCATAAAACAGAGACGTAAAAGTCTTACAAAGGAATAAAGAGAGAGAGAGAGAGAGAGAGAGAGAGAGAGAGAGAGAGAGAGAGAGAGAGAGAGAGAGAGAGAGAGAGCGAGAATTTCAGAATTAATTCACTTCAAAGAAATCATTTCAGAACGAACCCTACTAGAAAAATAAAAGCGAAACAACACAGGAAAATATGAAGAAAAAAAACTTGAGGAAACAAAACAAACCTTTAACCGAGGGAAGCTGAGCAATGTAATCAAAACAAACCACACCACAGAAACGTAAACCGCAAAATGAGGCAGAATATTACCTCACAAAGAAAGAGCGGAAAACAAATTTGAGAAAGAACCTTAAAGCAAGACAAAGAGACAGAAAGAGACCGAGACAAACAAACAGACAGACAGACAGAGACAGCGACACGTCAAGCGTCCACCACGGCCGGGGGACAAAGCGAGAGAGTCGTTGCATTATGCAAAGTTTTAGAGCCAAATAGAGTTGGCTAGAGCAATTCAAACTTTTGACTCGTATTTGTAACTCCCAGTTTAATTAAAATTTAATTATTAAATAACTCTGAAGCGTGAATTACAGTTAGCTAACAATGCAAAATATAGCTGTACTCCCTCTCTCGCCTCAACCCCCCTTCCCCCCACTACCCTTCCCATGTACACCAACACCTCCCCCCCTCCTCCTCCTCCCCCAACCCTGTCCACTACTCACAGGAAATGAGTTTTGATTTCAGCGGAGATTCACTTTCTATTATTTTTCCTACAAAAAAAAAAAAATACTATTTTTCAGGCATACAATGAACATAATAGCCAAACGTTTAATCAAAGAACTACTGCATTATAACCAACTATTCTATTTCTCTCTCACCACCTAACAACGTCAGTTCGGTGGCTTATCCGATATACATACGCATGCAGCCATTTGTTGCAGCTGTGCCATTACTTCCGAAGTAAATCGATAGCAGTTATTCTTATGCAAATGCAACAAGTTGCAGACCATCTCATTATTCTCAGATGCGGGATAGTGCGTTCAGGAGGCAAGGCGTAGGAGGGAATCCTGTACTATATTTAGGAACCTCTGCGTGTGTGTGTGTATATATATATATGTATATATATATATATATATATATATATATATATATATATATGTTTGTATATGTATAAATATATACATATATTTATTCATATATATATGTATGTATATAAATGCATATATATATACAGTATATGTATGTATGTATGTATGTATATATATATATAATATATATATGTGTGTATATATGCTTATACATACGTATATATACACATATATACATATATGCATACATAAAATATGTATACATGATATATATAATATATATGTATGTATGTATGTATGTATGTATGTATGTATGTATGTATGTATGTATGTATGTATGTATGTATGTATGTATGTGTAAATTGAAATCCTGCAGTCTAGTGGAGACAAATATAACACCATAAGCATAAACACAAAAACACCCAAACAATAAAAATGAAGAGAAATTATCATCATATAACAATTCATCGCTCCCCACGCGAACACGCGTGCACACATCTATATGCAAATATGCCTGAATACAAATGCGAACATATATGCATACAAGCGAACAGTGACAATAATCTCGCTAGTACACATATTCATTCATGCAAAAACAACATCGACACCCACTTTACGAGACGGATGTTCTGTTTGCATTCAGGTGCGCATCTACGCATATGCAATTGCCTCCGATGCATAAGAGAGGCTGAAGGAACAGGCGTGATGAAAAGCTAGGAGAGAGGGCCAGTGAGCAGGTGGAGGTGGAAGGGAAAGGAGGAGGAGGAAGAGAGGGGGAGGAGGAAGAGAGGGGGAGGAGGAAGAGAGGAGGAGAAGGAATAGAGGAGGAGGAGGAAGGGAAGAGAAGAGGAGGATGAAAGGAAGGGAGGAGGAGGAAGGGAAGAGAAGAGGAGGAGGAAGGGAAGGGAGGAGGAGGAGGAGGAGGAGGAGGAGGAGGAGGAGGAGAAGGAGGAGGAGGAGGAGAAGGAAGGGAAGGAAGGAAGGAGGAGGAGGAGAAAAAGAAGGGAAGGTAAGAAGAAGAGGAAGGGCAGGGAAGAGGAGGAGGAGGAAGGGAGGGAAGGTAAGAAGAAGAGGAAGGGCAGAGAAGAGGAGGAGGAGGAAGGGAAGGAAGAAGGAAAGGAAGGTATGAGGAGGAGGAGGAAGGGAGGGGGAGGAGGAGAAGGAAAGGAAGGAAGGAGGAGGAGGAGGAGAAAAGGAAGGTAGGAGGAGAAGGATGAAGGGAGGGGAGGAGGAGGAGGAAGAGGAGGAGGAGGAGGAGGAGGAGGAGGAAGGGAAGGGACGGGAGCAGGAGGATGGGAAGGGAGGAAAAGGAATAGAGACCAATTATCGAGAACAGCCGGAGATGAAAGAGAAAGTTTTGCGGTTGCAACTGGAATTGCAACATAATATTTAGGCCAGGCGCTGGGACCTATATGGTCATCCAACTCTGAAAATAATGTTGAAACAATTGTCAGGAGAGAGAGGAAAGTAAGAATGAAGAAACAGAAAATGAACGGAGGTATAGTAAAAAGAATGAAAGGGGTGGCAGCTAGGGGCCGAAGGGACGCCGCAACGAACCTTAAGTCATGACTACAGTGCACCGCGTGAGGCGCACTGACGGCACTGCCCCCTACAATGAAAGTATTGCGATAGAAAAGAGAGAAGAGAAAAAAATATCTTTTTCATCTTTCCTTCTCATTCTCTCCAGTCCCATATGAAACCCGCAACAGTCGACTAATATCCAGTCACGCACTTCACTGCTAAAGTCAACAGAGGAGTACTAGATTTCTAAGGAGAGGTATTCGTACCATTCCCTTCCTGGCCCTGTTTGGGGATCGAACTTGGGTCACTCACTGGTGAGCTGAGAGGAAATAAGGCGCCACGAGAAATGGAAACGAAATGCAGCAGGAAACAGAAACATATATCTTGAGAGAGAGAGAGAGAGAGAGAGAGAGAGAGAGAGAGAGAGAGAGAGAGAGAGAGAGAGAGAGAGAGAGAGAATTACAAGAAACTCGAAAGAGAGAAGCGAGAGGGAAAGACATACGAGACGCAGCAGGAAACAGAAACCTGTACCTTGAGAGAGAGAGAGAGAGAGAGAGAGAGAGAGAGAGAGAGAGAGAGAGAGAGAGAGAGAGAGAGAGAGAATTACACCAAGAAACTCGAAAGACAGAAACGAGAGAGAGAGAGAAGAGAAGCGGAACGCTCAAAGAGAAACAAGCAACGAGAGCTCAACGCTGCAACTTACGGCAGCGTCATGCATTATATGTGCTTCGTAAATTTTAATACCAGAGGCATTTGGCCGGATTACTCCTCCTGTTTTCCCAGGGCCGGAATGCCCATAAATACATCGAACCATTAAACGTCTCCCGGATTACCCAGGTATATTTCATACGACCCAGAAGCCGATAGCAGCAATGATTAAAATACAATCGTTGCCCGTAACTTCAAAGCCTGGGAGAGAGAGAGAGAGAGAGAGAGAGAGAGAGAGAGAGAGAGAGAGAGAGAGAGAAAGAGAGAGAGAGAGAGAGAGAGAGAGAGAGAGAGAGTCTAGAAACTCCTGATAGGTTAATTGAAAGATATGGAATACTCAAAGGAATAAAGCATTCCACTAACATTAAAACCCATGGAATTATAATAAAATCCAGCAAATATAACAGTGAATTATAATAGGATGCGCAAAATAACAATTATGTTAGTTAAGAAAAATACAAAAGCACCAAGACAAAGAAATAACAGCAAAATGAAGAGAGAGAGAGAGAGAGAGAGAGAGAGAGAGAGAGAGAGAGAGAGAGAGAGAGAGAGAGAGAGAGAGTTTGTGCGTGTGTATGTGTATTTGTGTGTGTGTGTGTATGTGTGTGGGAGCGTGTGCACGTGTATGCACGTGTGTGTATGGACCAGAGACTGAGTCCTAGTTGGCATGGTTGGATTGTTAGAGCTAGCAACTGGAATCCGTTAATAAAAATAAAATCTACCATAACTTCATGCCTACAAAACAGAATTTCCCATTTCCCATTCTACACGCAGAACTCCTCTGATTAATCTTCGATTTGGTCCATGTTTTCTTGCATTTTACTGCCAAATGCAGAGCCCCTATCCTTATTGTCATGGAAACTAAATTTAGTAATTTTCCTTCAAGGTACGCCACAGATCAGTGATGGACAATAGCTGAAAACAATATGAAGCGACAACCACAGCATATGAGAATAAAATATTATGAATAAATGAATGACCTCCAAAAAATCATTCTGACAGTGTGTGCCTAGGACCAGTGTTTTTCACCAAAAAGTAATTCCACTCAACGAGGGAGTAACTTCACAGTTAAAAAACAGAAATAAATAAAAATGGCCAGCAGCCATTATTAGTCATGTTCGCATTACTTAATTTTGCGTGAACAACTGTGCAAAAATATACTTTTAAAGACTTCATCTACAGCTCCTTAATCACTTTTCATACTCTGAGCCATTCATCATTATTCAGCAGCCCTTTAGCCGTTCCATTAGCTCTGAACTATGTAAACCTTAGTCTCCTTACTTCTAAAACTTTGCTTTCCCCGAGTCCCATAAAATCCTTATTTCTCTGGCTGAATATCTATTGTCACTCATTTCCTCCTGTTTAAACGATTTCCACACACATTCTAAGCACAGAACCTCCATGTTGCTTTACCTTAGAATTTTTGCTAACAGTAATATGAAATACGTGTCTGTAACTAATTCTATTAGACATTCCAGTGATGATACTAACTTATAAGTCACCGTGCTCCGAGGGCAAAACGAAACAGCTGTTGGCCTTAAAAGTAGAGGCTTCGCAGCCATTTCAAGAATATATAGGTGTAGGTTTTAGGCCAAAGGCCAAGCGCTGGGACCTACGAGGTCATTCAGAGCGGAATCAGAAATTGACAGTAAAAGGTTTGAAAGATGTAACAGGAAGAAAACCTCGCAGCTGCCCTATGAATCAATTGTTAGGAGAGGGTGGAAAGAAAGATGGAAGAAAGAGAATATTAACGAAGGTACAGTAAAAGGAATAGAAAGAGTTGCATCTAGGGGCCGAAGGGTCGCTGCAAGAAACCTTAAGTAATGCCTACAGTGCACTGCATGAGGTGCACTGATGGCGCTACCCCCACTACGGATGTCTTCCAGGCCGCTTACGTTCGTTCCTCATTAAGCACTCCTATGCCTCTGGAAAGCGGCGCACTAATGACAAAGCCATTTGCTCTTCCCATGGAAACAACCTCCAGGTAGTACCTCGTTAAACTATACTCCCCAGATCTGATCATTTGGGTGAACACGAAGCTTAGCCTAGTTATTAACATTTAGAAGTTTAACTTACAATTAGACGTAGCAAGAAATTCAGTTAATATGGGTATGTCTAAAATTCTTGATATTCCGTGATTATCAAACAGCGATTAATTCTCATTCCAATGGGTCTTCAAACACCGTACCTTATGTATAAGCCTATTATGTATATAAGTCCATTAGGCCTATCATATCTACTAAAGTCGGAAATAAAATAATCAGTGGTCTCTACTACTAAATCTGATATTTTACCAGCCACTGATAATACATAAGAAAAACAGCTCAGTATGGAAAATTATTTTGAAGATATTACAGTGACTATATGAATGTGGATGTAAAATAATGGCGTCAGGCAAGTTACTTACAAAATGACGTAAACTGACACATAACTATCTGCAGAATAATGAAAACCGGCAAATACCCAATATTTACAACAGAGGTCCCTACATCTGGCAACACTGCATTATGAAACGACCCATGTAACTTTGTTGATTGAAATCCCCATCGGCAGCTGTCTTTATCTCAAGCGTCCCTCATCCTTTCATAAAACTTTATAACCAACTAACATATCCTTAAGAACAGTTATTCCATATTTATATAAATATAACGATATATAAATAAGTACGAGGTGTAAATAAGCAAAGCTGTAGAATGATCACTTTCATTTCTGTTGCATTAACTAATGATCAGCTTCGATTCAAATTTTTCTAGGCGCCATTTACCAGCCTTACGTAATCAAAGTATACCATATGAAAGAAGCAAATATAATACAAATGATTAAAGAGATTTATGAGCAAAATTCAAGAACATTACAGAAAGATACAAAAATATAAGAGATGGTGAACTAAGATGAATATGATAAATATATATGATACATGCACAATGTTAAATACGACAAATATAAGCCGATTAAATTACTTGCAAGACCTGGAAAATATGTGAAAGTATTCGCGATACAAGAGGGAGCTATGTTGCTGGAATAAATGCATTACGTCGTGAGGGAATTCAATTTCGAGGAATTCTAATGACGAGTAACTAGTATTAGTTTGCACTACTAATATATATATATATATATATATATATATATATATATATATATATATATATATATATATATATATATAGATAGACATATATATATACATATATAGTACATAAATATATACACAAATATAGAATAAGAATTCAGAACAGAATATCGATCGATATAGACAGAACCTTTGCATTACTAATATATATATATATATATATATATATATATATATATATATATATATATATATATATATATATATATATATATATATATATATACATATATATAGATATATATGTATAGATATATATGTATATATATACATATAGACATATATATATACATATATAATACATACATATATATATATATACATAAATATAGAATAAGAAATCAGAACAGAATACCAATCGATATAGACAGAACCTTAATCTAAAGTTTTACCAAAGGCTCAGTGAATAATTTACTAAACTTTCCCATGAAGTGCGCTACTCTCCCGATCACAACCATGAACACTAAATATGAATGACGTCACTTAACTCGAAAACTTGTAATTAAAGGACAGTACGATCTTTGAAGCCAATCATAAATGTCGGACTATTCAAGGTGTCGATACGCGGAAGATATTAAAATTTGCGAAATGTCAGAAAATGGATAAGCACGCAAGTGTATCGTGTATGTATAAAAGAAAGGGGTTAAAAAAAAAAAGTAAAAAATCCGCCGAAGTTTCTTCGGCGCAATCGAGTTTTCTGTACAGCCGCTACAGCGTGTAATCAAGGTCACCGAAAATAGATCTATTTTTCGGTGGTCTCGGTAAAATTCTGTATGAGCCGCAGCCCATGAAACTTTAACCACTGCCCGGTAGTGGCCTATCCTATATCGCTGCCAGAAGCACGATCATGGCTAACTTTAACCTTAAATAAAATCAAAACTACTGAGGTTAGAGAGCTGCAATTTGGTATGTTTACTGATTGGAGCGTGG
Source organism: Macrobrachium rosenbergii (assembly GCA_039081455.1). Taxonomy (NCBI): domain Eukaryota; kingdom Metazoa; phylum Arthropoda; class Malacostraca; order Decapoda; family Palaemonidae; genus Macrobrachium; species Macrobrachium rosenbergii. Next base: position 45,901,240 of record JANJGK010000010.1, on the reverse strand, counting down.
ATGATCAACATATTAATTTCCAGCCCTCTAGCCTCAGCAGTTTTTAAGATCTAAGGGCGGACAGAAAAAGTGCGGACAGAAAAAAGTGCGGACAGAAAAAAGTGCGGACGGACAAACAATGCCAGCACAATAGTTTTCTTTAACAGAAAACTAAAAAAGCCAGCTTAAGAAAATATGTGGAGCTAAAAAATGAGCGATAGAATTCTTGGATACCAAGAACTGGCTTATAGCATAAGAACGAAATGTGAGGTAAATAAAGACGAATACACCTCATCAAGATTCTTTCTCAATAAATTATTCCACTAAAAGTAAATTACCTTACAATTTGCATGTATCATCACAGATTTCCCTGGTTTCTTCAACAAAATACAATGTTATTGTATTTGAGCTTAGAAAACCTCTGTACTTCAAATGTCTTACATGCAAATTGCATGCAGTAAAATACTATAAAGCAAAATAAATATTAAGTAACACACTGGCTGAACGAGGTTGCGATTACATAATGCCAGAACTATATTCATAACGTTGCTTACAAAATAAATTCTGCTGTGCCACTGTAGAAGTAAAATATACCTTTAGATGACAAGGAAAGCAAACCAACGTGGGCACTGCAAGCACTGCAACTATGCAAGAATAACCATAAACGTTTAGAACTCCACCGCAAACTGGATCCTATTTTCCAGCATTATACGATGTACACACCATAGGCCTCCAAGAGACGTTCTTCAAATATAGCAAAAATTCACTATAATTTTCTGCATGCTTAAAATATCGTGTGCCGTAACTGCTGTAATACAGAAGCTATCAATTAATGTCTAAAATTCAATACTAACAGCCTTCCATCCTTCGGTTATCGACAGAACTCGAGTTGATGATCCACGTGAATGTGGCAGATCTTGAAACACGAGAAACGGGAATCGATGCTGTCGGAAAGAATTCGGACCCTGAGGGCACCGTCACATCTATTTTTGTTATTGTTCTTAGTACCCTGACGCTGCCACTGTTATTATAACATTACTACGAACGCTGTTGAAAGTATTATCCAAACGATGAAATTAAAATGAGAATGAAAATCCCTTTACGGAGAGTTATATCCAACCGTGAATAAAGAGAAAGAAAGCGGCATGAAAGTGGAATAACAATCCTCGAACACACAAGAAAAGAAAATGAGTATTCACATTATATATCTGCATTTATTGGGAAGAAAGAGAAACAGTTTTACTCCCAACAAAACCGGGAATTTCTGATAAGCAAAAGACATCGGTGTTTATGAAATTCCAAACACGAGAAGAACAATGACGCCCCGAAAGCACATGAGACGAAAAAAGCAGAAAGCCTTCACAATGGATCAGACGCAAAATGGAGACAAAAACGCTCACACAAAACAAAAAAACAAAGAGGGAGAGGAGAAAAACGGATCAGCAATTCAAAACGCAAGGGGAAGAAGACGAGAGATGAATCCAGTTACGCGCGTCTCCGTTCTTTCGGCGTCTGATTCGAAACAAAGAAACGGAAGAAACTTCAATAATCAATACTAAAGATTATTGGAGGATGACACCGCCGATGTAGTTGATGACGGTCAAGAAGTGAGTGCAGAAGCAGGTAGCGGGTAGTCTATCATCTCTATTTATTTTTCTATTCCTTTATAATAATCTTCATTCCCTTTATATCTCTTCTGTTCGGTTCTCACTTCAGTCCAAACAAATATTCACCTCAGTCCGAAAAAATATTTCCATAGCATCTATATTTTTCAGTTCACTCCCCACAGTCAAAGCTGGTGGTTTATCATCCCTATTTATTTCTATATCCCTTAATAATATTTTTTTTTTATATTCATTAATAACATTCCTTATTCCCTTTATATCTCTCGTCTTGTCGCATCTCACTTCAGTCCTAATAAATATTCCCTTATGGCATCTCAGTCCAAAAAAATATTTCCATAGAATCTCTTTCTCTTCACTCTCCACAATCACAGCGATAGTTTATCATCCCTATCTATATTTCTATTCCTTAACAATAATCTTCCCATTACATAACAATAATCTTCTTTCCTTTATATCTCTCTTCTAGTCGCGTCTCATTTCAATCCTAAAAAATATCCCCCTTAGACGACCAATATACGTGGTCCATCTCGCCTCAGTCCGAAGAAATGTCTCTCCGTAGTATCTCTGTTTTTACAGTTCACTCGCCACAATCCCGACAAATGTTCCTTTTCTATCCCCCTGTTATTGGCTATTTCGCCCCGACGATTGTCTTCCATCACCCAGGAGCTCAAACTTCCAACTGTGCCGCGTTTGTTCCTTAGAGTTCTCTCGGAGTCTTAACTACTTAACCAAGGATATATATATATATATATATATATATATATATATATATATATATATATATATATATATATATATATATATATATATATATGTATATATATATATATATATATATATATATATATATATGTATATATATATACATATATATATAAATATATATAATGTAATTATATTATATACATATGCATATATATATGTGTGTGTTTGAGTGTGTATGTGTATATATATACAGTATATATACATATGTGTGTGTAACTGAATCACGAACATATGGAACGTGATGAATGTATAAATAAAGGCAAATACCACGAAGGAAAAAGTAGATGCACGTGACTTCAGTGCATAAGCAAATCCCACAGGAAAATGACAGGCGGAAGTTCGTGCCCCGACGATGCGTTAATAAACGTGAAAGTGCTTGGTACTGAATTTCTGCCTGTTATATATATATATATATATATATATATATATATATATATATATATATATATATATATATATATATATATATATATATATATATATATATATATATATATATATATATATATATATATATATATATAATGTTTGTGTACATATGTACTTAGTAGTGGTGGGATTTACTGCGAGGGGGATGCATCCCCAGTGGGCGGGGCAGGTAAACAGATTGTGGTCAGTATGCAATATGTTTATTAGGTTTTAGTTGCGCAAAAAAGCTATGAACGAAAGATTGATCTTTCAACCCTATGGGCGTTTTTCCATCGGATGCAAAAGTTGAAAGACGAATGAGGAACGTAACGCCTGCAGCCTCTTACTGTCCACACGTTGCTATTCTTAGTTGCAGTGATGTCGGTGGAACCACTTGTTTGTGCGGGAGTTTGTGCCGCTTACTTAATTATTAATAATGTTTTTGAGCAGGGACGAAAGAAACAGCAAAAAAAGATTATGGATGAAGGAATATTTTAAACGAAACAAAAACACCGTTTTGCAAGATTTACGTTGTGACATCTGTTGCATATTTTTCACATAAATTTTTGAAGGGTATCTCCTCTCAGTAACTTGTTAGAATAGCCATTTAAAATAGTTTTTTGGTAATCTTCAATAAAATTAAGAGTTAATTCTTTGCTGTCAAGTGATATGGTAATTAGATTTTACAGTTTTTACTACACAATAGCTCTCAGGGTAAAAAAAGAAAATCGCACAAAAAACGAACATGACTCCCGTCGCCGGTGGGAAGCCTTGCGTTGTCGCATGCCTCGCTGATTTCCGAAAAAATACGAACGTCCAATCGCATGCGCTATGTGCGCTGTCGAATGCGTCAAAGGCATGCGGAAAATCGAACGAAAAAAAGCATCGTATAGACTTACCTTTACAATGCTTTCTCTAATCTATTCACTGTACAGTAGTCAAGAACCAGAGAAAACGAGAAGGAACAAACGCGGCCCTATTGGAAGTTTGAGCTCCTGGGTGATGGAAGACTATCGTCGAGGCGAAATAGCCAATAACAGGAGGATAGAAAAGGAACATTTGTTGGGATTGTGGCGAGTGAACTGAAAAATAGAGATGCTATGGAGATATTATTTCTTCGGACTGAGGCGAGATGGACCACGTATATCGGTGGCCTAAGGGGATATTTTTTAGGATTGAAATGAGATGCGACAAAACGGGAAATATATATACACATCGTTTCCCGATACCGGACATCACAACCACTTCAATTTCTTGCACTTGGATCTTAAGGCTTTGTAGTGACAAGCGTATCCAAAAAAGCGCGAAGAATTCGAGAGGTTAAGAGGGCATTGTGGCTATTACAATTACATATGTATCTGGTAAAAAGTGACCAGCAGATTCTATACATATATATATATATATATATATATATATATATATATATATATATATATATATATATATATGTATATATATATATATATGGATTTTTTTAGAAAAGTAAGATTAACTGGCAAAGACAGAAAGAGAATTGAACTACTGGAGAAATTTAAAGTCATTAACCCAAAACTACCTTACTTTTATGGCCTTTCCAAAACTCATAAAGATAATCTTCTATTCAGACCTATTATCTCATGTGCCGGTGCTTTCAACTATAAAATTTTTAACTGGCTGGCCGGCCTGCTTTTCCCTTTCTTAGGCACATTTTCTTTTTTGGATACGCTTGTCACTACAAAGCCTTAAGATCCAAGTGCAAGAAATTGAAGTGGTTGTGATGTCCGGTATCAGGAAACGATATGTATATATATTTCCCGTTTTGTCGCATCTCATTTCAATTCTAAAAAATATCCCCTTAGGCCACCAATATACGTGGTCTATCTCGCCTCAGTCCGAAGAAATAATATCTCCATAGCATCTCTATTTTTCAGTTCACTCGCCACATCAAACATTCTGAAGATTTTTGTCACAAATTCAAAGAAGCACATATACCACTTCACAGCATAAAACTTTCAAGTTTAGATGTAGAGTCCCTGTTCACAAAATCCATAAGCAGCTGTCATCTTTAAAGCACCCTGATCATATAATTGGGAAAGCGATCCACAAAGCGAACATTATCTTCTACCGTCCCCCCTCAAAACAAGACTAGAGAGACGCCCAAAAATAAAATGAAAACCCCACACTTGGACAGGATTAAGACATTGGAAACTCTAACCCTTTTGCTTTTACCTACCCAAATGCCTTAGCCAAATCCTTGATTAACGTCCAACAAAAGCCAGTCCCCAAAGACACAGGAGTTTACAAAATCCCTTGACTTGACTGTGACCAATCGTATATCGGTCTTACAGGCAAATCACTCCCGCAGTGATTAATACAGCATAAACGTTCAGTGAGGTACAGACACCAGAACTCAGCTATTTTTCACCATATAAATCACCATAATCGCAGAATAAACGTGAATTTGTCGCATATAATTTATAGCAGCAATTGTCGGTTCAAAAGCCAGATGGTGGAATCGTCTTTGATTAAACAAAGAAATACGACGAACCTTTCAAGAGGCGGCTGAGATTCAGATATTGTAGATAAAATCTTACTCAAACCAGCGATTAAGAAGATATAAAGAGAAATTGTCAACTGGAGTGGCGTAACGGCTGACCTCTAGACTTTCTGGTATAAATACAGCGTTTCTGTAACTCTTCCTCATTCATTATTTGCCTGATGAGAGAGATAGTTGATCTCTGAAATACAGCTTTTGCTTTCTACATTTTGGCGTTTTTATGGGCTCCTTATATTTCATGGAATTCTGTTTTAACAGAAAATATTTCACAGTCACATACATATATGTGTGTGTGTGTGCGTGTGCACACCTACCATGGAGGTAAATGAAACAGTGCATAAATTTCGTTCGGTTTCTCTTATAGCAAAGATATCACCAAGACGACTGATGATACAGGTAGAAATTTACATTATACACGAGTGTGACAGAACAAATGAACATACTGACGGCTGGAAAAATTAGGGTTACGACGCAATATGAATTTGGCCGGAGAACAAAAATGTAAATAGTTCCTTGGCAAAGTAGATGAATAGGAGCCATCGGTAAAACTCACTATGGCAATGGAAAATAAATGTAGCCTGCCCTTTTTCGACAGCGTAGCACATTGAGGCGAAAATCCATTAAATTTTGTGTATAAGGAACACCTCTTTATTTCTGGGAACAGCAATAAAATAAAGAAATCGTTTTTGACATCCGTTTTTCAATATCATTAGGTTATGTATTCCTGAATGTATTAATAATGAAACAGTTTTTATCAGGTATACAGGCGTGAAATTCAGATATCCTGATAATGTATTAGACAATACATTAGGAGCGGCAAAAGACATATAGTAAAAGTAATAGGTACAACAAAAAGAAACCTAGTAATACAACCATAGGGCAATTGAAGGTATTCCCCATTTACTTAAAACTAAAGGTAATGGGATATGTAAGAAAAATAACACAGTGGAAAAAGTACTTACAAAGAACTCTCTCAACAACACAAAGAGATGAGTATATCAAATCCCATCTTAGTTACGATACGATTTTTATATTAGTCAAAAAAGAAGACTACTGGAAAAGAGATTAAAACGGTACTAATAACGTGTAATATGCACAGGTCAGTGATACGTTGTCAAGAGCATAATTCAATCAAATTTACTCAAAGAGGCCTTTGCAAGACGAATTGCAGCCTAGGAATAAAAAATCCTGATCAATTTATTTCAAAAGAAAAATGTAAAATGTACAGATTTTAACAAGTGTAGTTTTGTCTCGGTTTAACAGTGTGAGGCCACCAGCAATTTAATGGAACACTGATCCTTAGTCACATATGTGGTCAAGTTCTTCCTCCTCACAAATGTTCAGAATTTTGGTTCGTTTGTATTGTTACCTTACCATACATTGAGTAAATTTCTACTACTGTGTGTACCAGTCCTCTTGAGGATGTATTAAGTAATGGCGAAACCGGTCAGGATTTATATCCTGAGTTCCGTTTTTCCCAGTGGTACTTTGTATCTCAACACCACATTTACTTGTGATTTTAAGTATGCATGTGTGCGTATACATACATATATATATATATATATATATATATATATATATATATATATATATATATATATATATATATATATATATATATATATATATACATACATACATATATATATAATATATATATATATATATATATATATATATATATATATATATATATATATATATATATATATATATATATATATATATATCCCATTTTAGATTCTGTAAAAGAAAACTTTTGAGATGGCTATTTGTCTGTCCGTCCGCACTTTTTCTGTCCGCCCTCAGATCTTAAAAGCTACTGAGGCTAGAGGGCTGCAAACTGGTATGTTGGTCATCCACCCTCCAATCATCAAACATACTAATTTACAGCCCTCTAGCCTCGGTAGTTTTTATCTTATTTAAGGTTACAGTGAGCCATGATCGTGCGACTGGCACCGCTATAGGCGCCAACAACACAGGCCACCACCGGGCCGTGGCTGAAAGTTTCATGGGCCGCGGCTAAGAGTTTCATGGGTCGTGGCTTAGAATTTCGTACAGCATTATACGCTGTACAGACAACTCGATTGCGCCGAAGAAACTTCGGCGCATTTTTTACTTGTCTATGTATACAATTTGCTTTCTAGGTACATTAGGGAGGAAATAAAAGGTTATGAAAAATTATCCCATTACCGCTAGGAATACTCATCCGCTACTACTTTGCGTGACCACTTTCCGCGACCATCCGTATCAAATCTTCTCTACCTGTGATAGCGAAGAATAACCTATAAAGTAACAGCAATTATTTCTCGACAATCACTCTGTGAACATAATGCTCCTATAATCTCCAATGTCTGTCACCTTGGAAGGTTATTCTTTTCATAACAATACCTGGTTGATGGTTTTGGTCGGGTCGAAGGCGAGGAGGTTCAATAACCGACACCACGCGGATATTATCATGATTTTGGCTCTCTAACGCTCCCCATCCCGCTCCCGCCTTCCCCCATCTCTCTCTCTCTCTCTCTCTCTCTCCTCTCTCTCTCTCTCTCTCTCTCTCTCTCTCAATAAACAAATACACAAAAATATAAAAGTAGGCACACTTACCTATGTATATGCGCATAGTGCATATGTGTATGTGAGAGAGAGAGAGAGAGAGAGAGAGAGAGAGAGAGAGAGAGAGAGAGAGAGAGAGAGAGAGACGGTGAGCGTTTGGGACGGGGGGTGCTTTCATCTGCGACAAAACTGAGGAACTCTGATACAGAGCATAACATCAGTCTTTAATGAAAGAGAGTACATTGTCTACTCTATGAAATTACAAAGACTTCAAATGAAAACAATACAATGATGATTTTCTCAAAGGCCTCTGAGGTAAAAATTCGCAGAAGAGAATTCAGAATCAAACATCAACAAAGAGAACCGAAAAAGTAGGATAGACAAAAATGAGAGGCAAACGCCAACCGCCCAACACACACTCACACACACACACACACACACACACACACACACACACACAGTAACTAATAAACTAAACATACACAAAACGAGAGAGAGAGAGAAGTGTACCACCCAACAAAACAGAGAAAATATGATACATAAAACATGTCTTTCAGATATTCCAAACAAAAAAAAAAACACTCAGAGCACAGGAGATAAGAAAAAAAAAAGTCTTCAAAGAGGATCAGAGGCAAATCGAGAACGAAAAATAAGAGACAAAAATTATTAATAATTCAAGAATCAAAGAAAAGAAGACGAGATGCATCAGCTGGCATGGATTCCCCTTCTTTCGGCCGCTGATTCGAAACAAACAGGTCCAAGAATCTTCAATAATCAATGCTAGCTAACGGTTATTGGATGATGATGGGTGTAGATGGCTATGCAGTTGATGGCGTTTAAGAGAGTGAGGTAGGTCTTAATTTTATCGTCAAAGGTCTGTGTAAAGAATATCATTTATCTGCCTATCTCTCTGTCTATTTATTTATCTACTATCTTCTTCTTCTTCTTCTTCTTCATTCCAACCGCTATTCCTAGGCTAAGGGGTCGGTTGCCTCGATGCGTCTTCTCCAACTATTTCTCTCGAAAGCATCTTCTTCCGCTGAACCCTTCTCCGAAAGTTCCTTCGCCTCCCTTTCGACCGTCTACTCCTAACAGGTTCCTCCCGAGCTTTTCCCACTCCTTCCTCCTCACTCATTCTTACCATATGCTCATACCAACTCGTACCATCTTCATTTCCCAACCTCTTACCCAGCGAGATACCCACAAACCACCTAGCATCCTTATTTCTATTTGTTCCGGCTTGTGTTCCTCCTCCTTCCTTAACGACCATGTTTCTGGACCATACATCATCACAAGCCTGATTACGATATAACAGAACTTTAGTTTTAGTTCATTTTTACATACATTTAACCCACAGTACCCCTTCCACCTCCCCCCACTTCCCCCAAGCTGCTCATATCCTACTTTCAGCCTCCTGGCTTAAAGTAGATCCTAAGTATTTGAAATTTTCTACCTGTTTTAAATCTAGGCCTGTCCTGTCTTGTATAAATAACTTATCCCCTCCCTACTTGCTGGACACCACAACCTCAGTTTTAAGCAGATTCATTTTCTTACCACCACATTCAAGAGATGCCTGCCACCCTTTTACCATTCATTTCAATTCTTTTTCAGTCTCTGACGTAATCACAAGATTATTTACATTTAACAATTCCCAGTCTTCATAGTGGCTCGTAATCTCCCCTAACTTCTCTCTAAAACCTTCAACAAATGTTCTGTTAATTAAGTAAACGCATGTGTTTTTCCTGAAATATTGCTATGACACTAAAATTTAACAATTATTCACGCAACATGATGATGAATATTGATAGTTTTTTTTTTGGTATGTTGGATATCGCTTTGATCTAATGTCAAAAGATAATAATTACTATAAGTTTTAAGGAAAAGAGGACGCACCCCTACAGAATCAACCCTTCAAAAGGCTCATTAATCTGCGTAATCGCTCGCTTTTAAAATCTATGAAGTTAATAAGAGCGCAATAAATCTCTAATGTCATTCTGATTATTTTTTCATCATATACTCAATATTTTTCGTGGACGATCATGAAGAAAAAATAGCATTTTCAGGGAACTAAATTCACATTAGCCACCCTCTCTCTCTCTCTCTCTCTCTCTCTCTCTCTCTCTCTCTCTCTCTCTCTCTCTCTCTCTCTCTCTCTCTCTTGTATAAAAAACCTAATATATATATGTAACAATAATGGCCTCATTCACCCACATCATCAGTCACTTTCTATACCGACACAAAAGGTTCATCAGCAATCATCGGCCACGTGTCTCTCTCTCTCTCTCTCTCTCTCTCACACACACACACACACACACGCACACACACACACAGAGTCATCCGTCTTCCTCTCGCAGGCAATGTCGCGTTTCTCAGATCTTGGCGCCCCTCTGTTCCAACACTTCTGCCACGTCGACCTCCTCTTCCTCCGTCTCGTAAATCTGGAGTCTTCACCAACCTCTCTTCCTCCCCTTCCTCCACGAAATAAAATCGTTTGAAAACTTTCTGGTCCATTTTCTCTCACTTACGCGGACGTTTTCACATATACTTAAAATCGTCAAAGTGTCTAATTTCTGCATTGTACATAAATTCCCAATCTCTACTTAATAATTTCTCCCATTACGAAAAGAGGAATTTCTCTCATAAATATGTAAAAAAAACTACTATGTATCCTCCGTTACTGTGACAGTTCCTGGAGTAGCAACGTCCTGGTAATACCTCTACGCCATACTTCAAAGAATGTCCCATATCCTTAACCAGAGAGAGTATTATTCCTGAGAAGGAAAAGAATATAGAATTTAGGCTAAAGGCCAAGCGCTGGGACCTATGAGGTCATTCAGAACTGAAAGGGAAATTGATTGTAAGGAAGCTTGAAAGGTGTAACATGAGGAAAACCTCGCAGTTGCACTAAGAAACAATTTTAAGTCAGACGGAAGAAAGAGAATATGAATGGAATATAAAATCAGTATTAATTATCTATAAGGTAGGGGCCGAAGGGACACTGCAAAGACCCTTAAGTTATGCCTACGGTGCACAACTGAGGTGCACTGACGGTACTAACCCCCTACGGTGTTCTGAGTGGGAATAAATCGACTTAGGCCTGAAAATCCCGGTGTCACTGTTTCAGCCCTGTCAGTTACTCCACAGTGCTGCTTCGCAGTCACGGTGGAGAAGCGAAAACAACGCAGAGCTTCGTTCCAAAAATCTTGCCGAAAACTTTAAGTTACCACCTTAGAGGGGTGAAGGGCTAATATACATACATATATATCCATATATAAATATATATATATATATATATATATATATGTATATATATATATATATATATATATATATATAGAGTATATATATAATTTATATATATATATATATATATATATATATATATATATAATATATATAATATATATAATATATATATGTACATATATAAATCATATGTTATATAGTTAGACTCACGCTAAAATGCAGCCATATTACACTTCCTCTTTCATGTTCACATTCCTCTCAAATGCGAAACAAGATGCAAAACGCGCATCAAAACACGACTGAAAAATGCATCGGCGTCAGAGTGAAACTGTTCATCCGTATAAATGTATAAATTTAACTCGCAGGATTTCTCTCTCTCTCTCCCTTTCTCTCTCTCTCTCATACGTCTTTACACTCCATCGGGAACAGCATCAGGAGACGTCCCCAGACGTAAATAAAATGCAAACAGGAATATAAGCGTAGACAAGTCTGAGGCTGCCGCCTGCGAAGAGACTTTAAGATGGCGTGATCTTCAGGTGTGGGAAACCTCCTCAGAATGAGAGAGAGAGAGAGAGAGAGAGAGAGAGAGAGAGAGAGAGAGAGAGAGAGAGAGAGAGAGAGAGAGAGGGGAGATAGGTTAACATGACGTGCACGATCATGATGTCATCATTTCGAACGATGGTTTCTTTTAAACATTTGATGGGAGGTAATGACATCTCTCTCTCTCTCTCTCTCTCTCTCTCTCTCTCTCTCTCTCTCTCTCTCTCTCTCTCTCCGTAGTGTAAGATTTAAGTCTGTTCTTTATATTAATACGCAAATGGCACACGTATTGTTTCTTTGGTAACAAAGAAACTATACAAAACTAACCTATATGAAAAATTAATTTTCTCTAATAATAATATGGAAACATATTTAAAAACTCTTCAAGGGTCAGAGTAGTGAAAAAATCAAGAGTTGAAATAATTCCACCATTTCTAAGTATATATATATATATATATATATATATATATATATATATATATATATACATATATATATATATGATTTGTGGAAGCATCGAATTTAAGACACGGGGTATATATATGTAAAAATATTTACAAATGAATATATTCATGTATGATATATGAAACCATAAAAATAATCATTCATACTCTAATATCAGAAATATTTATATGGAAAAAGCCAATACTTATATTAGTTTCCTGGGCATGATTGTAAAGAAATAGAACTTACATACATATGGATGAAGCTAAATGACTTAGTTAACTAT
>JANJGK010000010.1:45878858-45883858 GCA_039081455.1 Macrobrachium rosenbergii | reverse complement strand
AGAGAGAGGATCAATTAAACAATACACATAAGAATATATATATATATATATATATATATATATATATATATAATATATATATATATATATGTGTGTGTGTGTGTGTGTGTGTGTGTGTGTGTGTGTGTGTGTGTGTATGAGGCGTTCAGCATTAGAGAGGCTTCTCGCCACAAAAAAAATTTTTTAGTTATAAGCCATCAAAGTTTTGGAAATTCAATCTGCTCTAATTTCTTTATTTTTCAAGATACAAAGTAGAATTTTGCATGAGATGAAGCATTTTCGATCAAGAATACAATAATATGCATAAACAAAATTCTAGTTCAACCCCACCCGCTTTTTTGGGAAAAAAGGGGGATTACTTTAAAGCTGATCAGACGAGAGGCCCTTCTAATGCTGAACGCCTGATATATATATATATATATATATATATATATATATATATATATATATATATATATATATATATATATATAGTCTTACATCAAGTCACTTCACGTATACAACATCCAAACCACCGGGTCATCGCTCCAAAGACTCCCCGCCATCACATCCCATCTTGAGCACACTCAAACGGAGACGAAGAAGAAGGACACTTTCTATTCAGACCTTGGACAAATTCAGTTCCATTCCCCCATTCATAAGACTCCTCAAGTACATAACCATTTCCCCCTTGCGAAGGTAATAAAAAAACTCATAAGAGCATTATGGATCCTGAGGGTCGGGGTAGGGGAAAGATAGCTTAAAAAATAAGCTTTGAATGGGAATAAACGAGCTAATTTATTTTCTGAGTTTTTTTTTTTTTTGGGGGGGGGGGAGTCACGTTGATAGCCATACCTTGGAAAAAAGTAAAGATGCTATTATTCCGTAATTCTATGACGTGATTTGATCGGTGGGTATTTCAACAGCAGTAGTTCCTGTTTAACATGAAATCCGAAGCTAGTCTCATTAGTGCAGACCTTGAGTTACTAATCCATTCATAAAACAGGTAAATATAAACAGCAGAGGTCATAGACGGTGGACAAAACCTGGTACAGATGACAAGTAGGCTATGGACACTGGCAGTCCAGTCTACTGAACGCTGAACCACTAAGGCGGGTCTTAAGCAAACATATGAATTTATTTCAGTACATAATTCAAGTAAAAATGAAATCTTACTCAACAACCTTACAACAACTCTTGAACTAAGCTTAAAATGTTTAACTTTTCTCGCCAAAAGTAACCCTAAATCCTTAATACCGGAAGAAAACTGCTTACAGTAACTCTTAAACGAAACTGACGCCCTTGACTAAATCTTTGAAAGTTGTCGCCAAACGTAACCTCATAAGGCATAAAAGCAGTTGAGAAAAATTGGCATTTTAATGCCAAAATCCTGTAAAAAAAAATACGCTTCATTTCTCAAGGTTAGTTAACTGAGTCAGGTAACACTGATACTCATCCTTTAAATCTCGAAAAACTTCAGTAAATATCACCTTTGGTCCTTTACGATCATCCTTTAAGTCAGCGAGTAAAAACATCGTTAAAATTCCTTGCAACAACACGAAAACAACCTGCAAAATTTAACTATTAAAAGTGATAGGCTATAGCAACCTTCAAAACCAGTCGACAAGTTTACATAAATTATTTTCTTAACGAAAATAATTGTAAACCCTGAAAACCCAACCATTTTTTTTATAAACTTTTGAAAATGATTGACAAAGAGTATCCTGAAATCTTAAAACACGTCGACACAAGCAACCTCTGAACTTCTTTGAAATAAGTCTGAAAATATCTTATAGGAACCTATACAACATCTCATGGGAAACAACAGTTGAACCTTTGAAATCCGTCGATAAAAATGACGACTTCGAAGCATGCCCAAAAATGGCTCTTCAGCGTATGAAACCTAATAACAAAATAATTACTACCAGAGCTTGAAAATCTCTCGACAAAAATACCTAACATTTAAAAAGTGACGAGACATACTTTTAAAAACATGAATATGTCGACAAAATCACTTCCAATCCCTTGATACCTGCTGACAAAATAGCATCCGATTATCCGAAACATGTCAACAAAATAATTTCAGCTTTTTAAAATTTTTTTTGTCCCACAAAATAATTATCCAAACCTTGAAACCAATCGAAAAGCATTACACCCAATTAACCAAAATAACGTGAAAATAACATATAAAAGTCATCAGCCTCCGAGGTAATTCTCCTGCTAACCATCACACAAACAAGAGATTAATTTGATGAGCAAACTTATACAGAACTTAAGGAATATATCTGAAATAAGAAAAACGCCACAAAGGGACGAGAATTGTAATTGACAGAGGGAAATGGTAAAGGGAGAGGTCCTACTCATGTTTATTTAGTTAGAAACCAATAAGCGAGCGAACAGCTATAGCTATGTAAAAGAGAGAGAGAGAGAGAGAGAGAGAGAGAGAGAGAGAGAGAGAGAGAGAGAGAGAGTCTAGATTCTCATTGGTTCCAACTTCCCGGACGCCGTGTAGTATTTTTGCGAGATATATTCCACTGACTTTCCTTTCAGGTTGAGAGGAATCTTCGACCTTGACAGAAATGAGCAACTGCTACCTCAGGGTATGTACATTTCCTAAAAACAATTTCTTTCTCTCTTCTGTCCTTATTTCTTTTATCACTGAGTCTAGTATTTATTTCCAGCGATCTCTCTTTTTTACATATACAAGCATATATACATATATATATGTATATAAATAAATATATATATATATATACATATATGCGTGTATGCATAAAGAGAGAGAGAGAGAGAGAGAGAGGGAGAGAGAGAGAGAGAGAGAGAGAGAGAGAGACTATATGTAATCAAAAACATCACGTAAAAAACTTTTCCAAAAATTACCCACAATAATTTAAAAAAGACAACTGACTTCTTCCTTCGCCTATAAAAATTTTCTGAATACGGGAAATCTTATTAGCAAATGCCATTAGAAATCTCCCCCAACCCTCCCAATTAAGAATTTTGACAAATGAAAACTGTCTTTTCCGTTCTCCTTAACAATAAAAAATTCCAAGAATAGAATCTCAGCGAGATTCGTCAATATCATTCCACGTAAGACTTCTGCAATTCCTTCAGCCCTTCAATGGTTCGTTTCTTATCCAGGATTCAATTCCATTTATTCGTCCTATAACGCGCAAGCCAAGAAAATGGGTGAGAGGAAAATATAATAAAAGAACCCCATGTGCACACGCATTCACAACACACACACACACACACACACACACATATATATATATATATATATATATATATATATATATATATATATTATATATATATATATATACGAGTATATATATATATATGTGTGTGTGTGTATGTACATGCATATATGTATGTATGTATATATATATATACAGTATATATTTACATTGATAGATGGATAGACACACAATAATATCCAGTTTCCCTTAGATAACCAAAAGCAAGGTTGAGCCCCACATCCACAGCTTTTTATGCACACAAAATGCTCATCCACCATGCCCTTAACCACGACAAACACTGAGCCACTCACCTCTACATTACAGGTACTCATTTCTTACCAGATAACATCTTTCACTCTAACCTAACATTTTCCATTCTCTTGACGGGACTAGCCCGGCCCGGCAACATTTGATTCTCCATATCTTCCACCACTAAATCCCCCCTCCTCTTCATGAATTATCTAAGCAATATTTTTAAATAGCACCAATATTCTCTTCCCTGATTATATTCAACATCCAAAACATAATCTATGCAATCAGTCCTTTCAAGCCGTGCAACTTTGGTTTCCACAAACAAACCACCTCTTCTGTTTCAGATTTCTAGCAAACCTGTCCATCCTCCCTAATTTCGACCTCTCTGTGAGCCGCCTCCTCTGATATCATACCATCGTTCATCTTTTCCTGAACACCTATTGATATCAACCATACACAATGCATCATTTTTTTTAGAAGATGGCTTCCATTTAACCTCATACCCTTACTCCCTAGTATTGACTTTCAATTTACTCCTCAAAAAACGCTTTCGAATTCCTCTAACAGCCTCTGCAACTTCTCCCATCAACAACTAACTCTGCAGCATCCTTAAACTTCAGGCACTTCACACTATACCCCATACCCAGGCACCTACATCATCAATCCACCATCTGACCCGAGCATCACTCTACTTTTCAAGGCATTAAACATCGTCTCTGACCCAAAAACGCACCGCACCAGGCACTCTCCATTCTATTCACTTTAACACACGTTGCATTACTACCGAAAAAAACCTGCAATATTCTCAACAAAAGACTTCCATAAAATACATCCTTAACACGCGCCACATTGCATTCTTATCAGTTCTGGCACAGGCCCCTCCTAGTTCCATATACGTTACATAGAGCTCTTTTCCTCACCCCTAAATTGGTTAACTGAATCAAGAATAATTCTAATTAATTGATTCTACTTAAAATCAATTGATCCTGACTAAAATTAATTCTGTCTAAACTAAACTCACTCTAACTGGGCCACTAACTTTAAGAAATAAATGTATTCTAAAGTGGTTCACTGAACAAGACTAAAATGGTTCTAACTGGGTCACTGGATTAAGAATAAATTTATACAAAACTGATTTACTGAATTAGGACAAAATTATTCTAATTGGGTCACTGGACTAAGAATAAGTTTATTCAAAACCGATTCACTGAATTAGGACTAACAAGATTCTAATTGGGTCACTGGATTAAGAATAAGTTTAAGCTAAACTGGTTCACTGAGTTAGGCCTAAAATGATTCTACTTGGGCCACTGGATTAAGAATAAATCCATTCTCAACTGATTCAATGAATTACGAATAACATAATTCTAATTGGGTCACTGGCTTAAGAATAAGTTTATTCTAAACTGGTTACCTAAATTGGGAAAAAATTATTCTACTTGGATCACTGGATTAAAAATAAACTTATTCACAACTGGTTCACTGAATTAGGACGAAAAGCATTCTCAACATGCTCAATAGTTTTAC